>JARHVA010000917.1:3042500-3377500 GCA_037957365.1 Torreya grandis | reverse complement strand
ACATTCTTCACATACAGAAATTACACCTACCAATCTTCTCAATAGGATTCCAATACCTTGTTTCACTTATTCCTTCCTCAATGATGTTTTTTTCAGACATTAAATATGTAGATTACAAAATCTTGAGCATGTGAGTTCTTCTAATAATGTACTATGTATTAATTCTCTCAATTATACTATGCAATTATCCTTAGTGTATTAGTTTTCACTAAAAATTTGATATCAATAACATACATCCAAATATTATATATATTCAGACTCAAATCCATCCTATGAGTTGGTTTCCAAATACAAAATAAATGGATGAAATAGAGTCTGCAAATGAATGACAAAATCAGTAAATATTTCTCATCACCTTAGGGTTTTGATCTTTAATTACATCTTTGAATTGACCCCCTCCAATTCTCTTTTTCAATCTTGAATGACCTACCTTCTACTTACCATAAACCACTATTTATGCAAAAAGATTCATAACTGACTGTCAGGATCTTGCTCTACCAATTAGAGCACATATGATTACTTCTCGTATTAGCAACTAAACATGGAATTTAACCAGAATCAATAAGTAACTAGAAATATGAAACAACACAAGAATTGAGAGACAATACACAATTGTATTAATAATCACTCAGAAGAATATGCAATAAAGAAGATGCCACTTCTTCCTCCACCTCAAAGGTTCACCACTCCTCAAGACCTTCTTCCCTCTCTCTCTTGGTCACAACAATCAATTCCAATACAGAATTGATGTTCACCTCTCCAACCAGTCAATAACAAGCTGCCAGTTTACCAAGTACAAAACCGTACTCCAAGTAGATCTCTTGCTCTCTGCTGCTACCTGCAAATCACTAGACCTTACTCACCATTGTAGATCTCCTATAGAAAGTCATGCCCACATGCTGACCAAGATCATACAACACACGAAGAACCCTTCTGATTCTCCAATCCAGTACCCACCTTGGTACTATGGCACTAGGAAGAACGCACCATTACTCTCTTCTTTCTGAAGGAGCTTATTTCTCTCTTACTAGCTACAAGTTCATAATTCAGCCTATGAGTCCATATATAGATCTCATGCATACAATAATTAGACTAACCTAATTACAATAATTAGACACGCAACTCAAGACCAAAAATAGCCTTTACATGCAAACACTCGATTCAACGAATGAACTGTCCATGGAATAAGCAGTTCTGGAACTACCACAGGCGAATGACGTCGGTCCCTATCTGCCTGGAGGTGACCGTCGTCGACTGACATCCTACCAATGTCGGTTGTCTTCCTGTCCACCCTACCATCATCAGTTTCCCTGTGGACTGCACCCTGCCGATGTCAGTCTCCCTGGAACTCAGCAACCTCCCCCCTGTTTGCAACAGTTGAAGCTTTTAGCTCCACAATCTAACAATCTCCCACTTGGAGATAAACAGTTGCAACTATACTCTGTCTAATTTGTACCCTGGCTTGTATCCCTCTTCAAGATCAATCCTAAAGACTAACCACCACACCCTGTGATGCTCTAACCTTTATGCCTTTGTCATCCAAGTAACCTGTCGAATTCGCATCTACAAACCTATGTAGAAAATAACCTAACCCTGCATAGCATGTCGACCTGCCGCTGATCCCTGTAAGAATCCACTGAACTGCCCTTCAGTACCTCTTCCTCGAATTGGCTCCATACTTTCTGACAACTCCCACTGCTTGGGAAAACTCGGGTCTACACTAGACCTCATGTGATTTCGAACCCTGTTTCAAGCTAAGCTTGAACTGTCTAGCCCTTGGTGTGCTTTCTGATTCTACATCTTGCATCATGAACCCCGCCAACACTGTCTTCACATCAGCTCCCACTGGAGATAAAGTCTCCATGTCTCTTATGCCAAAGAATTTCGCTGCTCCAAATTCTTCATGACACACCTCTGAACTAACCTTACCCTTAGCTTAGTAAATCCCTGTATGTACAAAACCTGCTAGCAAATTACCCACATATAGTAACTGGATAATGTCGTGACTCATCATCCACCTGGTAAGACAAAACCACAATATTTACACTGACACTGACTGAAGCCATGCTTAGTCATCCACCTGTCAATACATGTACCACTATCCTGCAGCTTCCTCAAGACCATATGCCTTGGCCTTCTGTCTCATGTATCTGTTCACTCTCTTCTTTAACTTGGGAATCCATTCCATCTCTCAGTGCTTACTTCCAGCTGACAACTCTGCCAACAGATACCTATTTGGTTCTTCTCCAAGCACTCACACTCCTCATCCATGCCAAGCTCCCACTGTATTTGGATTCTACCTGCATTGCTTCTTCCATCTTCCTAGTTCTTGATTATCAAAAAGCAATATAAAGAAGGTGAACAATGAATATGAGGTTCACTTACCCTTTTTGACCTCGACATGAGCATTTGAGACTTGTTGTCTGCCCACTATATGTACCCATGACCGATCTCGGCCATCTCCCAGTCTGTTTCCAACTGATGTCGGCTCCCTATACTGAACTTGACTGTTGACGTCGTTTCCCTAGCCGATGCCAGTGTCCCTTCTACCGACGTCGATTCCTTCATGACTGACGTCGATCTTCCTGTTGTCGACATCAGTTACTATCTGACCGACACTGGTACCTGTGTTCATCTGTGAGTGATAACTTTTTATCTGTGAGCTCTCCATGGATCAAAATCCTAATCAAATCAACCCTGCTCTACTCAGAATAATTCAGTTTTCTCACCTGATCTCTGTCCGTCATCTCCTCCATGAACACCAAGGCTTTCCAATTCTTTAGCTTGTCAAAAACATCTAACTTCTGCTTCAAAACCTACATTCTCCTTCTACATATGTGACCAAGCCCATGAAGCCACATCTCTGCAACAGAAGGTGAATCAGTAATATAAGTAGATAGATAAAGGATACCTACTTTCTTACCCCCATCTAATTCAAGTGTATCCACTGTGAGAGTTACAGTGCATCTCTCATCACCCAAATTTCTTGAAGAAATTAGACTCATCTCCAAGACTGGTACCTGCATGACTTCCTTCAACCACTGTGTGTCATCCGCCTGCAATTTCAGCTTCATTTCCCCTTCATCAATCATCTGACAAGGCTCTCCAACGCCTAAATAAATCTCTCTAAAGTCTCCAAAGACATACCCATGAAAAGATGCTCTATTTCGGGCTGCATGGAAAGAGGCAAAAGAATTTGTAAACAAAGATTCCACTTTATCCAAAACATCCTGTGCAATATTACCTACAACATATGCTTCCACAAGCTGATCTTCTATCGACCAACGATCTCTTTTTACCTGCTCTTTCTTTCCATCAATCAGACCATTCGTGCTATTCAGTTTCTCCATTCGTAGCTTACTTTCTTCTGCCATTGCTATACTCCCACTCAATCTAAAACACCTGTGAGTGACCTGTAATCAAAAACACTACCAGATCTGAAACCACCTGTTAGTCAACCCAACCAAAAGCTCTGATACCACTTGTTGGTATCAGCTCTTGAACCTACAACCAAGGCTCTGATACCACTTGTCAGGATCTTGCTCTACCAATTAGAGCACATATGATTACTTCTCGTATTAGCAACTAAACAAGGAATTTAACCAGAATCAATAAGTAACTAGAAATATGAAACAACACAGGAATTGAGAGACAATACACAATTGTATTAATAATCATTCAGAAGAATATACAATAAAGAAGATGCCACTTCTTCCTCCACCTCAAAGGTTCGCCACTCCTCAAGACCTTCTTCCCTCTCTCTCTTGGTCACAACAATCAATTCCAATACAGAATTGATGTTCACCTCTCCAACCAGTCAGTAACAAGCTGCCAGTTCACCAAGTACAAAACCATACTCCAAGTAGATCTCCTGCTCTCTACTGCTACCTGCAAATCACTAGACCTTACTCACCATTGTAGATCTCCTATAGAAAGTCATGCCCACATACTGACCAAGATCATACACACATGAAGAACCCTTCTGATTTTCCAATCCAGTACCCACCTTGGTACTGTGGCACTAGGAGGAACGCACCATTACTCTCTTCTTTCTGAAGGAGCTTATTGCTCTCTTACTCACTAGCTATAAGTTCACAATACAGCCTATGAGTCCATATATAGATCTCATGCATACAATAATTAGACTAACCTAATTACAATAATTAGACACGCAACTCAAGACCAAAAATAGCCTTTGCATGCAAACACTCGGTTCAATGAACGAACTGTCTATGGAACAAGTAGTTCTGGAATTGCCACAGGCAACCGACGTCGGTCCCTGTCTGCCTGGACGTGACCGTCATTGGCTGACATCCTACCGATGTCAGTTGTCTTCCTGTCCACCCTTCCGTCATCGGTTTCCCTGTGGACTGCACCCTGTCTACGTCGGTCTCCCTAGAACTCAGCAACCTCCTCCCTGTTTGCACTAGTTGAAGCTTTTAGCTCCACAATCTAACACTGACTTTGTAACTTCCCACTTATACATTGAGGTAAAGTTCTTAACTATCTAAATCTTCTAACACCACTAATTATTTTTAAGACCCTAATGACTAGATTGACTCCTAAATACCATAACAACCCACTAAGACTCAAAACATGAAATTAAACTATTATTTACAAAGTGGGTAGTGATGCCCCTACATCACATGGTATATGCCCATATTCACACTTGTAGGAGGCTATCATCCATAACATAAGGTAACCCTGCTAACATATACATATGAAATCACTCATAGATCCAACTCAAGAAAATCATAATGGGCCCCATTATTTTTTCACCTTAAGATAAAATAATATAAAAATCATGCACTAACTATACTCAAATAATAAAACCTAGATCATATAATGTACCATTATCCAACATCACTTGATGCAAATCTATAATATACAATGGGACCTTCTCATCTAAATTGTCAGGAATCTAGAACAACAAACATGCTCTGATACCACTTGTCAGGAATCTAGAACAACAAACATGCTCTGATCCCACTTGTCAGGATGCAAAACCGGAAACATACAATTGATTACCAAACTTCAAACAACTTAATATGCGGAAATAACCAGATTCACCAAGTAACTAGAATTCAGAATAACACAGCATATGAGAGACAATACACAACTTGTATTAACACTTTATACAGAAAAGAATACAATAGAGAATATGCCACATCTTCTCCACCACCTTACAGAAGTTTCCCACACCTCAAGTGAATAGTAATTCTTCTCCCCAAAGCTCTCCCTCTCACCGGTCCCAACACCCAACTCAAATACAGAGTTGGTGTTCACCTCTCATGCTCCACGCATAACACAAGTGCTCCACGCACTCCACAAGCACTCCACGTGCTCCACAAGTACTCAAGGTACTTCAAGTAGATCTCCCATGAATCTGCAACAACCTGCAATTCAACAGACCATACTTATGGAAGGAACTTCCTTGCCTTCCTCTCTTGCTCTATCCGAGTACACACTTGTACTCCAAGTAGATCCTGCCTGATACTGCTCCCTGTTGTGTTGCTATCTGTATGACCTTGCACACCTGCAAATCAAACAATGGTTCTATTCCCCTGTGAACCTCGACCTTGCATACACATACACCTGCAGATCAACGATCTTACTTATCATGTAGATCTCCTATATAGGCCATGCAACTGTGACCAAGATCTTACACTCCTGAAGAACCCAGCTGGCTCTCCAATCCAGCACCAACACACCTGGTACTGTGGCACTAGGAGGAACGCACCATTGCTCTACCTCACATACAGAAGGAGCTTATAATTATGCTCTCTTACTCCCTAGCACACTTTTACAATACAACCATGAGTCTATAATATAGATCTCATCCAAACAATAATTAGACATCTAATTACAATAATTAGATCCGCAGCTCTCAGTCTAAAATTAGATCTCTTCATGCAAACACTTGGTTCGTTAGCTAACTGCCCGTAGATAGCTCGCAGTCGAACTACACAGGCGACCGACGCCGGTCCCTGTCCGCCTGGGGGTCGCCGACGCCGGCCGATCTCTGACCGACGCCGGTTGTCTTTCCTGCCCTTTTCTGCCGACGTCGGTTGGCCTGACCGACGCCGGTGTCTCTGGCACTCAGCAACTCTCCTGCAACCTCCTCTGTATCTGCATCAGTGAAGCTTTTAGCTCCACAATCCTAACATAAATTGTGACAAATTACTTGAGCTATCACAAGTCCAATACTGGCCTCCCTGATATTTGGAACAACCAAAACAAACACATCAAATAACCACACCACCAACCCAATATGGTCATATCTCTCGAAGTTTATCAATCACAAAACTAAGGCTCTCATATCATCCATTGAATCTAGAGTATTACACACCGCTAGTGTGTTAGTAGTTGATAATCCTAAAAATGTACGAACATCCTCTAGGGTGATATCGACATCAATAGTATACACATACACCACCAAATAGAATTTATTACTTATTATTTCCCATTTCCCTAGGAAAATGATGACCAACTCTATGCATAGTGGGATATATTGCATATCCATGATCCCACCAAAACTAAGTGTAGTAATTTGAGCTCAATCTGTAATAGATAATATCTTTAGTAGATTTAGTAACCATATTGCATCCATTAGTTTATATATCCTCTATTGCCTCTAAAAAATGTAAAATAGTAGAATATCAATTATATCTCTACCCCAAAATTTACATAAATTATATTTTAAAATTTAAATTTAAATAAATGATCAAATTAACTACTTCATCAACCATGTACTATACTTCATCAACCCTTTTTATCTTTATAATTATATCATCCATGTATAGAACTACATCTGACATATACTAAATTGAAATTTTATCAACCATGTACACGACTACATCGGCCCTCCTGAATTCAACTTTATTTGCCATGTGCATGACTACAACAACGCTCCTGAATTTATACTCTCTCAGCCTTTATGTACTATATAATCCATATATCCAAACTCCATCATCTAAATTATATGCTATCAACCATCCTATTATGATATTTTCTAGGTTTCCAACTATATTGGCTAAGCCAATTTTGTATTACATTAGCCACTCTCTACACAACTATATCGACCATTACATATGCCATCATCTAGATATAAAAACATGTCCTTTATAACTACATCAACATGGTTGATACCATCTTATTTAGGTGGTGATTTTTTCACTAGGCTAGAATAAATACCCTTGATTTAAATTTTGAAATTTTGACTCCTACCCATTTCCCATTTTAATTTTCTTTATTACTACATTTTTTGGTGCAAATTCTACTACACAAATTTTCCGTGGCACCTATTTTTTATAATCTAGTCCATTTATATTTTAAAATGCTAAAAATTAACAATAAATGCACCCCATACCTAGACTACACCAGGTTATACTATGATCAGTCCTCCAACTCATCCAACTCATTGAGCTCATGCCATTATCTCTCTCTTTACTAAATTTATATACATAGAGCTCTGATTTCTAAAAATAAAAAAATGTACAAATGAATAGTAATTCACTTCTTTTATAGTAAAATTTCAAAATTTTAAGACCTTGAATTATTTACTAATAAACTCTATATTTTTTTCATAACTTTGTTTCTGTAAGTCCTTTTCACAATCTAAAAGAAGATTTATAATCCTGACAAAGTGTAGAATTTATCCATGCTAGCACCATTTTTTTTTCAAAAAGTTCAAATTTTATCTCATTTTTCAAGCATGTCTCTTATTTTGCACATTGGATGCCTCTCTTCACCTACTTCACATACAACTTCTCTTCAACAATAATAAGGTAAGTAAAGGTATGTATTTACAAATTATTTACTTTCATTTATTTTTTGGTTTCTGCTAAAATTTATTAGCTTAATTAGTGTGATGCTAATTTATTTATCAAAGAACCATCCCATGTTACACTTTAGTGACATGCGATGAGATTCAAGTGGGGCATATGTATACATGATATTTTTAAATTTTATTATTTAATGACATTTTTTTTTATCTTACACCAACCTATCTAGTTTCAATCTCTCTGAGTGCATGCCTTAAAGGGTGAATGACTTAAATTTTCCATTTCCCACCTTAGGTAACCTAGGCCCTCATTTGCCTACCATGGTTAGTTACCCTTTTTAGTTTATTTTTAACCATACCCCTTATTTGTGTTTCTATTTTGGCAATACAAGATTAGATTAATTCCAATATTAAAGACATAGTTAGGTTTATTTCATTGTATTGATTACCTAGAGAATTTCAAACCCTCTCTATTGATGTTGTGTCATATCTGCTCCTCTTGCTAGGTTTAGAAGATCCATTTGGTCATATCCTGATACATTAAGTATCAATGGACTCTGTGTGACTTACTTTCTCTAAGTCTATATCTCCTAGATAGGATAAGTTATAGGTCAATCCTAGTTCATTACATACATTCACTTCCATATTGGTATGGTATATTTGAGATAGTTTATTCTATTGAGAACTCATATTAGTTTGAGTATTGTTATTAGGTTGGGTGATAAATATATCACCCACAATGTTAGTGTAAATTTTGGAGTTTATAGATATGAAAAATATAGAAGTCATAATGTTGGCAGGACTTACCCTCAAGCATGAGAAAATATTAGTTTCCTTAATGGTTGGAAGAATATTAGGCCAATAACTCATAAGGAGGTATATTATTTCCATATTTTTTCCCACATATTTAGGATTATCAATTAGGAATTATTATTTAAGAATTAAAATTAGCGATATCCATATTTTCTTCTACTTAATCACTATTGTCTTGAAGATGGATTTTCTTCTGGTTTATTTTGGATCTAGTGTTGATCTTAGAAGGAGGGTTTGAGGCTTCCAATTATTAACATAGGCCATTTTAAGTCTAAAATTGGATAATATTATGCTCATGATAAGGGTGACAATTGGGTGGCTTGTTCTTGGTTAGGATAGATAGATTCCATTAAATGAATGGGATTATAACCTTTAGTGAATCTAAAGGGGGTGAAATTTGGAAAGCAATAAATGATTGAAAAATCAATCAAAATAGATAAAACCTTAAAATGACCCAATTAAAAGTGGGGTAAACTCATGTGAAGCTCACTTGAATAGATTAAACCTAAAATAGTCTTTTGAATGCAAAATTATAAATAGGTTAAAGGTAGAAAATCATTGTAAATCCAACATATAATTTTATAGCTACAAAAGCCAGTATGCAATTTTGGGTGATTATCACTTGTAAGGGGTCTAAAAGAGGAACCTACACATACAATCAATAAATACAAATATGGTGGACTTTATAAGATTTGGGGATCCATCAAACTATAAATCAAGGGTTATATTGATACAAGAAATTAAAGTAAGAGCTAGAGAGTCACTAGATGGTAAAGTAAGAGTTATAATAATAATAAGGTTAAGATAGAAATGAAGTGAATGGCATACAACATATACTATATTATAAAATATATTAAACATATAACATTCACAAATATACCAAATTACAAAAAGAAATATGTTAGGGTTAGACATACATGCCTCAAGTTGACTTGTCAACACATTAATCTTGCCATGGATTTTAGTACTTTGAGATATGGTTGTAGGTGAGCTCAAGTGGATATAATAAAACCTAAGTATACCATATTTTTAGACTATAAATACTTTATATAGCTCATTAGCACAACTCTTATTATTAAAATATTCAAGGCCTTTAATGCTAACTTGTATTCCTTTGGCTAAGCTCCTTTAACCCTAAATCCTCCTTTAATTCTAAAAGGGGAACTCTAAGGTGAAAGAAAAGAGAATTTTTATTATTTACATCTTGAAAAATTATAAAGGGAAACCTATAAATATGGTTTGGATTCTTAAAATTCAAAGCTTTGTTTTATCTAACATCATCATCCTCACTGATGAATACAAATAAGTCATAATATCATTAGTGCGGTCAATGATGTTATCAAAAATAAAAGTCTTAAAGGACATCATCATTCAAGATAAGGACATCATTTTCGAGCACGAATAGAGGAAAATTGGATGGAGGAAGGATTGGGAGAAAAAGGAAGAAAAAATATTGATATGAATGTGGTATTAAGAAGGGAACCCTATGACACAAATCTCACTAAGTTATAAAGTTGACACACCTTAATCCGAGTGTATTATAATACATACACCCAATGATATTAACATTTTGGCATGGCCTATATAAATGTTTTTTATGTGTATAGACCCCTGACTTAAACACCATCATGATACATAAAAGAATGAAGGGAAAACTAATGGTTTATTTACTCTTCATCTAAAACACATGTGCTCTCAAGGAACATAATTTAGACACAAAAACTGATACTATAATCAAATACCTACTCTTTAATGCATTACATTACAATATTGCATAGGTTTGATACATACACAAACTTTCTTTACTATTTAATTATGAAATGACAAGACGCAATCCAATATCGGCCTCTCACATATTGGTTACACTTATTTTTTATAGACATCACTTAGAAAGCTCTACAATTATTCCCTCTCCTCTCTCCCACTTGATTTTCTCTTATAATATATAATAACTCAGCTTATTTATTCTTCCAACTAACTCTCTACTTTTGAAAAATAGATATGAATCTCACCTACCTATCACTAACATGGTGTATGGCCTTTTTGAGTTTCATCTAGCTCGCAAAATGGTCTACATGTCCAAAAATGATTTTTGGGTAGTTACTTAAGTTTTTTCTTCACCATAGGGAAAATTGTCATTATTACAAACCATAGGTTATATAACCACTAGATAATGTACACCAATGGTTTTGAAATTATCACCTACATTAAGTGTAATTTTTTTCATCTACCCTAAAGGGGTTAATTTAACCTTTGGTAGATGATAAAAATCTTCTCCACTTGAAATTATTATGATGTTAGAGTCTTGATGATGTTCTTTGGGTTAGTTCTGATCATTCTTGACATGCACAATCATGTTGGCATTATTTTAAAGTTGAAAAAACATTGACCCGAGTTCAACACTTCTTATATTCATACTAATTGTATCCCTAAACTCACTAATGCCTTTAGGGATACAACCATATACAATTGAAAAGTAATATTGGTTGTACTTTGATTGATTGAGTTTATGTAAATAACCTCATATTGCACCAAAAAACATACCTTAGTATTTAGGCTTGTCTCCTGCTAAACATCTCAACAAATTTATAAGGATTGTATTTTCCACCTTCATATACCCATATGCTTTTCTATGATAGGCTAAACTTAAAATAAACCTAGTTCAAACCTTTCTCCTCAAAGTTATCCAAAAGTGTCCAATAAAGTTTGTATCCTTATATGAAACTAAATTCTTTGGAAAACCATGCAACCTTGTTAACTAATGGGAAAAAATGCTTATAGAATCACTTGTATTATTACATGCAACATAGGTGCCATTTTGAAAATCCATCAATAATAATGAAGATAGAAGCACTACCTCTTTGTGTTCTTGGAAACCCAAGAATTAAATTTATACTTAAATCCTCCTATGGTCTCTTCATTATTGGTAAAGATTGTTACAAACCCACATTATGAATTTTATTTGAGCATGCTAGAAAACTATACATACTTATATGAATTCATTAACATCCATACACACCCTCAACCAATGGAAAATATAAACTATAAATCAACATGAAACACTTTTTTAAAATCTAGAAATGATATAAATGGTTGATCCATAACCTTCTCCTTCACAATATCAAAACTATGTTCAAGTTTCAACTATCCATTTGAAATATTTCCTATTAGATTTAATTCTTTCTATAATGGGTGCCCATTTTCCATTAATTTTTTGAAATAATTTCAGGTAGAAACAAGCTCATCCATGAAAGCTTCTTGCTTAAAACATGTTTATAAGTGATGGCCAATCCACTAACTCTTACCTTTTTTCGGGTCCATTTTTAACCCATTATGTGAGACTATAAATCTTGAATATACCAACTCTTCCATCATCAAACTAATCTAATTTCATTATCAACTTTTAAACTTAAAAAATTTGCAATATTTATCTCCAATGTAATATTTTAGATTACGGAAAATTAAATTATCATCCAAATACACAATTATAAACTTACATATGTAAGGCTTAAACACTTCATTCATGAGTCTCATGAATGTGCTTGGTGAATTTTATAACGTGAATGACATAACCAACCACTCATGTAAACCTTCCTTTATATTGAATGTGATCTTCCACTCATCATTTTATATAATTATGATTTAGTAATATCTACTCATCAATTGACTTGTATCCACTAAAAATTTCATTAAGTCATATATTCATATAAATAAAAATCTATGCTTATTTTTAATCTTGTTGATGGCTTTTGAATCTCTACAAGAGCGCCATTCCCCACATTTCTTAGGTGCTAACACTATTCTAATTTACCAAAATATAAAAATGTATCTTATCAAAACCTTATCCAAAACTGATTGTACCTATATTTTCACCTCCTCATTCTCCATAGGTGTCAACCTATATGCTTCCATTTTTTAAAAAATAGATCTAAAAATCAAATTCATATGTTGGTTAATGCTCATAGGTGGTAGTATATTTTGAAATATTTTGAAACAGTTTCAAATAATTCTAGACCTAAAGTATAATTTCACTCACCTCATCCATTGTCCCAACTTGCATGTGTTTGGGAATGAAAGTAAAACATCCCTTCTCCTTATTTTATTCTTTCAATTTTTTTTTCTAAATATTAATTAACAATAATTTAGAATTATTATCCAACTCTCCTCCCTTATCCTTCAATGGTATTCGTATAATCTTCCTACTATCCTTCACAAGTGTGTGATTTATTTCTACCAACATGAAAAACCTTGTTTTGAAACTGCCATGATACACCCAATAATACATAACATATATCCATGGGCATAATGTCACACAAACTTCATCTTTATATGACACAATTTGAAAACTAACCATAAATTTTTCATTCACTAAAATAAGGTGTCCCTTTTTTAACCAAGTCCCATTATATATGGATTAATATGTACTATTATTTTCATCCCAAGATTTCCTACCATCTCATTAGCTATCAAGTTATCCATGTAACCACTATAAATAATAACCTTGCAACACTTACCACTAGTTTTACATAAAATTATTCTTTTTTTGTACCACTTAATTCTCTTCCTTGGATAGTTTTAGCAACACTCTCTTCATCATCATATCTTCACCATGTTCTAGTCCCTCCATGTGATTTGAGGTTGCAACATTGTCTTAATCCACTTGTGTAATATGATTTCTAGCCTCATTTATTCTAATGTTTTTTCGTAATACACTAAAAATTTCAAATTATTTTTATAACATCACCACATTCATAACATGTACCCATGAATCATCTACCTCTTCTTCTACCAAATTACCCTCTTCCTCTTGAAGAATATGCAGATCATATTTGTGCTTGATTCTGATTTTGAAAAATTATAGCTTCTCCTTCATGAGCATGTTGTCCTATAGCAGTTTTTTCTTTTCCTCTTCCTATTGAAAACCTATCTCTACCACGTCATGTGTTTTGTTTTTTCCTTGTGGAATTCTTATCTTCCACCTTCAATGCACATTGATAAGATTCTTATATCAATTTTAAATTAAGCATTCTAAACTCATCTTCTATGTAAATACTAAGACCATTCATATAGCTTGAGATATTATTTTGATCATATTCAACATGATGAAATATAATTGTGAGCTTGTATTTACTCCTACCTTTCAACTTTGCAACCATCTTCTCTCAAGTTTTGATATTATATTTTCTGATTCTCTCCTTTTCTAACTACATGTAATTCTACCACAAAGATGCATATCCCTTCATCTTGGTGTAGGGAAACTTAAATTTCCTAGGTTCCTCCATTAAATCATAGTCAAAATAATTTTCTAATTTTGAGATTCAATCAATAATATACTCAAGGAATTAAATTTATCCATAGTTAAGAGTGTGAAACTTGGTCTTGATTCCCATCTTGGAAATGACCTTAAATATTCTATCTTATGGTTCATTTACTACCTCTTTAAGATGGACTTTTTTTTTTCCATCTATATCATCACTTACATTTTCAACAATATGTCCTCTCCTTTTTATAGACTCAATAACATCTAAAATTTATTACATCCTCCCAACATCTTTGAAAAATGTGTAATTCTATGTTTTCTTCCTCCTCTTACAGGGTGTTCCTCTATGTCCTATTTTTACTCCTCACAACTCACAATAATGCAAGCCTCTTTCAATATTTTTAAATGACTCAACTACAGCCTAAAACACTTAACCCAACAAGACACAACATGTATTTAATATAAATTGATTCAAATTGAAATGAGGGGGCCAAACTAATGGTTTCATTAGTCCCTAACCTAGACATACTTACTTTCAAGGGACACATATTAGATAAAAACTAAAAATATAAGAAACTACATACTATTTTTGAATTATATTAAAATATTATAAAGGTTTGATACATATTAACACTTGATTTACTACTAAATTATGAAATTAAATAAGAAAATCAAATGTTAGTCTCTCATGGATGAGTTACATTATTTTTCCTAGAAATATATCACCTAGCAAGCTTTGCAAGTACTTCCCTATTCTATCTCCCACTTGATTTTCTCTTGTAAGTTGAAATAACTCAACTTACATCTCCCCCTACTAAATATTTACCTTTGCAAAACAGATCCAAATCTCACCTACATGACACTAACATCTTGTAGAGCCTCCTCAAGTTCCATTTATCTAGAAAAATGGTCCAAAGGTTGAAAAATTAAATTTTAGGTAATTGCTTGAGTTTTACCTTAACTATATAAAAATGTGTCTATTACTTCAAAATGAAAATTACATAACCCTAGTTAATATAGACTATCAGTTTCATCATCCACCCAAAAAGGGTCAATTTGAACTCTTAGAAATGATTGAAACTTGTTTGACTTAATATTAATAATATTTTAGAGTCTTGATGATTTTTCTTGGATTGGTTTTGATTTTTCTCAACATTTACAATGATGTTGACATTATTGAAAATTAACACAAACACCAACCCATGTTTTTGGTATAATTAATATTTCTTATCAACCTAGATGCTCCTACATCACCTTGTAAGGCTCCCTTTCTAAAAGTGAGAAGGGAATCTATGCATAGGCATATGTATGATATTAATGTGGAATTTAGGCACATGACGTTTGAGTATGGTCATGGGCCTTGTGCTTATTGGTATATTTTACATAGAATATCAATAAATGATTACATTTGATACAACAAGAGGATAAATAATTTCACTAGTGAAAATATCATCATTTTCATAGAGTTTATTAGTATTTTAAATGTGATATGAATTTGTCTAATACACATAGTTAAAAATATTTGTTTTTCAATACAATGGAAGGTTTTATAAAATATATTTGAGAAGAATGAGAAGGTTATAAAATTAGTTTAACAACCTTAAAATATAACAGATAGATTTTCCCAAGTAAGAAGAACATTTCCAACGAATGGATTCCATTGTCAAAAAAAATTCCAAGCAATTGCAAAGCTACCTACTACTCTAAATGTACATGTTGTCAATCTCTATTTTGTTTATCAATTTGTTCATTATGGTTTCAATCCAACAAGGGTGTTATGCACCAAGCCCCTATAGGTACAAAATAGAACTAGATTTATAAGTGGACACAAGTGCACAATTAAATTATTAAATAAGCCACTATTTTAGAGCATTGTTCAGTTTTAAACAATCTTTTTCAAACCATTTGGAAAGTTGAAACATTCACAATAGTATCAAATGGAATTAAGAAACTAGAGAGAAACATCCATTTCCCACAACCCTAATCAACATTTGCAAAGTTCAAAAAGCATTAGATGTATCTGATATATATAAATGGCAACAAATAAGCTTATAATACTACATGTCAATAACTCTGTCAGTTCTCTTAAATGAGAGATGTCTAAATTTTTGACATCAACCTAAGCATTTATGCCTATTATACCTAGTGTATTGCCTAATTAGGCTCTTACAATAAAGTGAAATTGTAGTTCATTTGTATAATCACTGATTCATACATCAATTTATTATATAAACTAAAAACAATAGTATAATAATTTAATAATATTAATTGAAATAAAATTTACATCATTAAACACAAATATATTAATTATTTTTGTATTATGACCAAAAGAAATAGTGAAAAAACATAATATAAAATTTAATCCAATGTAATATAAAAATATAATATGAAAATTAGCCCAATATATATTTAAAAATATAATAATAATAATAATAATAATAATAATAATAATAATAATAATAATAATAATAATAAATCAAGATAATGGTAACTCTAAAATTAACATGTCTTCTTCGATATATGGTGTAAAAATTCATTTAATACATTGATGAAGATGATAAGATAAAGCAATAAATAAATAAGATCATATTTTCATGGCATCATTTGAAATAAAATTTTAATTGGTGAATGTGCACCTCATGCAACCTACAACTAATAACCTTTTGCCTTATTTAAATATTGTAAGATAAAAATTGAGGAAAAAAATTTTGAGTACATAGATACAAAATAACAAGTTATCAAATAGATGAGTAAAAAAATGTTGCCAAAAAAATGATTGCTCCAAAAATATCAAGGTCATAAAACTCATAAAATCAGAACCATTAATCTACGTAGTGATGATAGCCCTCCACAACGTTTTATTTCTAGGCTACAGAAAGTTAGTGAGAAGTCTACTTGCTCCCATTCGGATCTTGCCCTTGCCTTTCCATTATGTTGAACTATATGTCAATGGCACGTACCAAAGATTTGAATTATTTTGTAAAATACAGTGACTTGGCAGTAAACAGTATAGAAGTAAATGATGCACAATGAAATTTTGTTTTTATTAGTTTTTTTTAAAGTGATTGTCTTTTTCTTGTATTATTTTTTTTTCTTTTTTGCTTTTCTCACAAAAATGAAAATTAAACATTACAACCAAGTAGGAATATTTTCTTTAAGAGAAATACAAGAAACATTAAATGTAAAACAATGTTGGCTTGAAACTTCAGTTTTAAAGATTGATTAAATTTTTAGATTCAAACATGTTAAAAAATTACTACAGGCAGGAATATAATTGGATAACAAATTTCAATCATTTATAAACATTTTTGTTTAACCTTTAGATATTGAGAACTAAAAAAGTAGAAGAAAATATCGATTCTACAAATATGGAGGTGTAACTAGTGAAAAAATGGAAAAGTAAGAGATTTTGAAAACTAATTTTTTGATGATAATTGGTATAACTGGAAATCTATTTTTTTTTATAAATTATAACTAGAATTATTTAATATATGAAAACTATTTTTTTTGTTAATAGCAAGAAAAATAAGAAGGCCATAATGTTTCCTAATAAGCAACCAACTGAGATTTTTATTTGAGAAGCAAAATGTATTTTCTGTCTAGACATCCTACAATAGTATTCAGAATAGGGTTTAAATTTGAAGGTTTTCAATAAATACATTATCGATATATCATGCCAGATAATGGATTCAACCTTCAAACCCAGTGATGAATTCCATTTCTAGGCCAATGCTTGAAACTTATCCTTGTAGGTGGGCTATAAATCCAAATAACAATAGTTTATAACACTCAAAAGCAATAACATAAATTTTATTCGCACCTTTTTAGAGTTTCAAATAACCCACAGATGACATACATCATACACAACCTCAAATAATAGATGATTATTCATTCATAATTTGTGCAGTCTACACAAGAGCATTATGAATATTAAGTAAACCACTATTGTTAGTGAAATGCCCCGAGTTATTTCAATCAAAAAATCAAAGCATTAGCTAATTATTAAAACAAATAATGGTGTTTCTTGTTTCATAATGTTTTGTGATCTTAAAAAGCATATGAAAATTTTACAATCACAAATTTTGTAAATAATTTCTAGCACATAACCCTCACAACAACAAAACCCAAATTAATGAGCACAACCATTCTCTCTACAAGTGCATAACAGGTTTGGAGAATGCAAACACGTGTGCATAAAGAAAATATTAATTTTTAGTTTGATCTATACCAATGATTGATGCATACCCTGCACTTATTTTAATCATATATCAAAAAGTAATCCACATTGATAGTGATAGAAAGAAAATTTTGTCAGAGTTCTAGAAAATAAAAATCATTCTTTTTCTTCTTCCCACAAAGCTCTGAAAATAGAATGAATGGAAATACAAATGACAAGAAAATAAATTAATATAAAAATAAACCTAAAATTAAAATAAATCAAAATCACCCAAACCCTAGTTTTCAAGCACTACACTTTTCCTGGGAAACTCAGCCATCTGCCAAAAGGCTTCAAGCCATGTGGGGCAACAGTTTGGGGAAAACACAAGGGAGGAAGGAGATAGGAGAACATGGAGAGAAGGAAGATGAAGGTAGATGGTCATGGGGGTAGGGAAGAAAAAAAGAGAGAGAAGGGAAGGAAGGAGGTCGATGTAGGGAAGACAAGAAAAGGGGGAAATGGATGCAAGGAAGGAGAGATAAGGAGATGGGAGCTAGGCGAGAGGGTAGGAGTTAGGACACGAGAGAGAGAGAGAGAGAGAGAGAGAGAGAGAGAGAGAGAGAGAGAGAGAGAGAGAGAGAGAGAGAGAGAGAGAGAGAGAGAGAGAGAGAGAGTAGTCATAACTCACAACCATAATATCTATCAACAATCCACATACAATTGTTAATATTTATTATTTTCTCTAGTGTAAAAAGAACATTTTGTTTATGTTTATTTAATGAGTCTAAGAATAGTTTATAGATGTTTACAGAGTCCGGGGTAGAGTTTGAAGTGTGCTGAGGAAGAGACACGATGGCAGGTGGTGCCAAAGTGTTGGGAAGGGATGGATGAAGGTGGGTCAATATAAGCAAAGCTTATAAAGTGAACCTTTTTAGAATTGCTATATCGGTAAATAATCTTCTATAAAAAATCAACACAGTAGGTTTTCAGGACTTTTTTAATCATATATCAGCAATTAATCCACATTGAGGGTGATAACAAGCAAATGTTTCTTAAGGTTTAGAAAAATAATCTAAAAATAAAACCTAAAACCATAACAAAATACCATGGATCATAGGCAGTTTGGAGGTGTTTGGAAGGTTTGGGGTAGCATTCGAAGTGCATAAAGAAAGAGCTGTGATGACAGTTGGTGTGAAGATGTTGGGAAGGGATGGCTCAAGCCAAGTGAGTATGAGCAAATATCATTGTGCGAACCTCTTCAGAACTCCCATATGTGAGAAAATCAATGGCTTCAAGGCATATCATTCTTCACAAAGCACACAGAAAAATCCTAAATCTAAACAATCCCAAAATGCTTATAATACCTGGTCCACTAACTTGATTTGAAGTCACATGAGGATGTGTTGAAGGTTCATACACACAATAATCACCATTTTTTTAGAGCTTCACTTCTCATAAAACACACCAGCATTATAAAAATAAAGATACAATGAACTTATTTCCAATCATCAAATCCTCTAGAGGCTACATGCGAAAATCTAGAAGATAGTTGACCGCATCAAGGTGAATGCATAATAAAATTAAATTAAAAAGTTAACACTTGGATCATGTGGGAGATATGAACCAATAGGTGTGTAGTCTTGGGAGCTGAGTTTACCATGTTAATAGTGTCCAAGCCACCTCTTAACTAGTCCGCTTCCCACTATGCATGCGAATTTTAATATATTAAAAAAACTTATGCCTATTTTCAAATCAAAATGTCAAGTCATATTTTTTCAAGACTTGCCCAAGATTTTTTTGAGACTTATTCCTGACACTGCATTTATTTCTATGTACTATGGCTGACATCATCACCTTCCTCTTTAATAACATCTCAAACAATCTAACCAATGAAATTAGAGATAAATGCCTATTTTCATATTTTTGGTTAAGAAATGCACAAGTTTAGTATTGGCTAGTTGTAAATATTTAAATGCACAAAAAAACATAGATTTTTATTGGTCCAAAAAGAACAATTTAATTAGGAGTTAAACCAAATTGAATGCTTTATTCACCCTTTGGGACTAATAATATATACCACAAGAATAAATTGGTAATGATTAAGGCACCTCCCACACATGGAAACATAAAGGACATGTCTCGAAGTAAAACCTTGGGAGTGGGCCTTCATTGATGTCTCATATAAATTATTGTGTTTTGATGTGATATTTAGTTTTCATTGTTTATAAGGATAAAATTAATATTTTAGATATTAGATATTGATTTTTAATATAATTTTCTAATTCCTGGGTATTTTAGTCATTATTTAAATGATATTTATTATTTAAATGAAAAACAAAATTATCATATATTTTGGTAATAATTATAATGTAATGGAACCTACTTTAGTACACAAGTACCATAAGCATTTGAGGTGGAGGAATTCTATATTTTAGGCTTCTCACCCTCTATCCTCTTTCCTAGTTGGAATTTTCACTTGGTTTTTTCAATGATTTAGCATTACGTGGATTAATCTTTCAATTTATTATTTTATGCAACTTGCCTTAGCTATGGAATCTGATGTAATACTATTTATATTATTTTATTGATTTAATTTAATTGCATTTTTTAAAAATATGATCTAAATTTCAGTGTAGACATCTAAAAATGCTCTGAAGTATTTATCTAGTATTAATTTATGTTGATTTAAGATATTTATCTGTATCTGGGTAGTTATATTTTTATTTTCTCAATTTAAACCAAACTACCCATATACAGATAAATATCTTAAATCAACATAAATTAATACTAGATAAATACTATAGAGCATTTTTAGATGTCTACACTAATATTTAGATCATATTTTTAAAAAATGCAATTAAATGAAATCAATAAAATAATATAAATAGTATTACATTAGATTCTATATCTAAGGTAAGTTGCATAAAATAATAATTTGAAAGCTTAATCCACGTAATGCTAAATCATTGAAAAAACCAAGTGAAAATTCCAAGTAGGAAAGAGGATAGAGGGTGAGAAGCCAAAAATATAGCATTCCTCCACCTCAACTGCTTATGGTACTTGTGTACTAAAGTAGGTTCCATTACATTATAATTATTACCAAAATATATGATAATTTTATTTTTCATTTAAATAATAATTACTCATAAATATCATTTAAATAATGACTAAAATACACACGAATAGAAAATTATATTAAAAATCAATATCTAATATCTAAAATATTAATTTTATCCTTATAAACAATGAAAACTAAATATCACATCAAAACACAAATACTTTATATGAGACATCAATGAAGGCCCACTCCCAAGGTTTTACTTTGAGACATGTCCTTTATGTTTCCATGGGTGGGAGGTGCCTTAATCATTACCAAGTTATTCTTCCTTGTGGTATATATTAGTAGTCCCAAAGGGTGAATAAAGCATTCAATTTAGTTTAACTTCTAATTAAATCACTCACACACACACACACACACACACACAAAAATTGATTATTACTTCTTAGGTTCAAATTTTATGAATTTCTTATCTTATTGTATACTTTAGACCCTCTTTAAGTCAGGTATGTTTATCTTCCTTTTTCTCTAGTTCAGATCCTAGTCATTAGAATTCAATATAGGAGCTAATATTATTTAATTTGAATTCAAATGCCACTTATTTATAGATAAGTTTTATATTACATTTGAGGAATGCAACAATCATTAGAGCTAATTATATTGTGGAGCATTTTGGGCCATATTTTAAAGTTATTTTTTTAATGTAATTTACTATTGTTTTGACATAGTTGTTTCTCATTTAAAACTCTAATAAATCAATGGAATTCTATTGAACACATATTTCTTTAAATATACTTTATTTTCTTTAACATTTTAAGGTGAAAAAAAATCAAATATTATAAATGCAAAGTTATCATGACACTATCGTAACACATAATCTAATTATATAAAGTGAATAGCATTAACAAACATACAAAACCCATAATTCAAATTTTTAATTTTTGAAACTTAACTAAAAACAATAAAAAATAGTAGTTCCCAATCAATTATGATAAACCATCTCAACCCATAACCAACAATGTAAGAAGTGGTCCTAACATTCACCTATTTATTTAGGTGATAATGATTATGCATCCCTTTTTATGGATAAGATAAGGTAAAGAAGTAGCCATATGGGGACATTCCTAATGAGATGTTATTAGACAAACCCTGACAAAGTGTGGAGATTGATTAGGTAATTAATTACTAGAATCTTAAAACAATGCATTAGACATGACATGAAGTAAGATACCAAGGTTTTATCGTCTTATAATAGTTTATAAGTGATACATAAACTATTTTTTAATTAAAAAATAAGAAAATATTAAAACAATTTTCAATTTGGCACACTTCCCTAACCTAATCCACAATGTTATATAAAATCTCAAAGACCCTTCATAATTTGTTCTTATTGATTTGTCCAAACGTTCGTCAACTTGGAACATGCAAGTGTGTATTCTAGCTTGAAATCCATATATTTTAATAGAAGTCAAATTCTACCCAAGGGAAAGATGTGCTATCTAAGTTGTATGGCGTTTATATATTTTAAATTAGTATTCAGAAATTTTATTTTTGGAAAAATAATAATAATGTGTTAACCTTTTTATGAGATTTAAAATTGTTAACTATTCTTAAACGTTGTAGGGATAATTATGTTAATATTAAAATTTATAATAATAGTTGGGGTTGGTTGTAGAATATAATAATGTAAAATGTAAATTTTAAAAATTGATTTTTAAATTGACATTTGTTTGATTATTGTATGGATTTTTTTCTTTTTATTTGGAGAAGACGATCAAAAAATTGTAATATCTTGAATATACGGAAGGGTTTATAAATTGTTTTGTTTTTCAAAAAAAATCGAGTCCAACATAATGGTATTAGCAGATTGAGGCCATTTATCATCAGTCAACAAGAATTTTGTGAAGAAAGTAATGGAATCATTAATAAATAAGGTATATGTCAAATATGAGATAAACACCTCAAACTTGATATCTCTCAATCCTTTTTAGATAAATATATTAAAGATATATATAATAGTTACAACGATAAACATATTTTACAATTATACTCAAAAAATAATAGTGTAATAATAATAAATAATAAATCTAAAACAAACAAATACATTCAAAATTAATATTTCTCAAATAATTTTGAAATGTATTATTTTGAATAATTATATTTAAGATATCTATACTAGAACAAGACAAGCCAAGAACTCTAGAATAATTCTTAAAAAAATGAGAAACAACATCATCTGATGTAATAATGAGATGATAATTAAAATATATTAACATTTGATTTTTTTCTCAACCATTGTTTAGAGACTCATTTCGTCAAATAAGTTACAAGTCTTTAAATATAAAATCATATGTTTATTTTTAATTCATACTATAGACTTACGTAATCTTCCATACGAGTATTATTCCCCTGAAAATAGGGTAATTATCATATTAGATTTAAAAAATACGTGCCCACGTTCATAAGGAAATTCGCTCAAAGTCAATGACAAATGACGATAACAAGATCTCCTTAATACGTGCATAAAAGATAACCCCATGGGGTTTATTTCCTAATGTTCTATTCTCTCCTTATTATTCTAGTTTTCTAAAATTTTCAGGGGTCGTGGAAAATTCCCTGAGAGGGCATTTGGTAGATTTCATGCACTATGAAAGTTACATTTCTCTACTAATTTTGTTGTAATTTCAATTATTATTGTGGAATGTTTATGTGAGTATATGCACTTTTCACTTAGATTTTGGTGTTTTTACATGCGACATCCCCTGTAACGTTACAGTGTTTATCTAAGTTGTCACATAACTCTATTACATATTGTATGAATGTTTACTTCTATGCATTCACTTTCAAACTCTGCATGTAAAACATTCACTTGTGGCATACACATTAATTGATTCTCCTTACAAGTACCACGTAGACTGCGACATAGGTCCCTTACATGAGGAAATGCATGCACACCCAACATCCCTGTGTTAGATCCCTCCTACCACATGGCATGCTAACTGTGATCCTCTAGGGTTATAGCACATTAGGGAATTTGTCAATGAAACCATTATAAATCCAACCACGCCCTTTTAAGAAGTTCGATCATCACTCAAAGGATGAGTCACTCCTTGTGTAATTTTTGTCAGTTGTAACCACTTATAATGATGTATATATTGTAAACACATGTGCCCCATAAGGGCACAAAGCCGAAAGAGATCACTCACATACCAAATAGGAGTTTGCCAACATGTTCAGTGTATCTAGAATTCACACATAAATGTAGGTTTGCATTTTTTCATTCAATTTAGATTAGCAAGGAAGTATTTGCCCTTTAAACACAAAAACCTAGATTCTTAGTCTTACTAAATCTTGTACACATCTATAATTTTCCCCATTTTGCTTATTGAATAGAAGTTGCAAATTATGCATAGCATACTTTTGCATTCAAATGTGGATTTAGTTTTCTATTTTTAGATTACCCAGTGCACAATCTACAATCAATATATTGGTTCCAAGTGCGGCATTGTCCACTGCACCAACATCTTGGCCATGTGGTGTCGATCATTGATATCAAAGTAAGAGCTCACATATGCATGTAAACACATGAGTGCAACACAAAAAAGAACTACTAGTTGATTTTGTTTCATAAAGATAGAAGAACCTCGCAATAACAATAAGATGGTTGATGCCTAAAGAAATATTGAGACATCCTTAGACATCTAAAAATGCAATCTGAACACCCTCGAGAAGCAATGCACTAAACTATTTTCCCAATTCTATGATTACATGATGTAGTTTGGACCCCAAACAACTCATTTTTTTGTGCATCTTATGTATCCATTGTTTTAGCAGTAAACCCACTTCAAAGTGATAATCAATTTTGAAATCCTAGTGTTCAAAGGAAAAATCAATGTCACATCATTAGATGGACAAATTTGATACCTTGAGGTATACTTCTCGATCAATCATTTCTTCTATGCCATGAAGATCACCTTGATCATGATGAAGATGTGAAATTGATGTGCAAGTTAATGCACACAAAGATAGTATCAATGAATACCAGTGATTGGAAGGAGAAGAAAATAGAAAGAAGGATGAAGAGAGAACAACCATGGTGGTTGTTGAAAATGGGCCTTTGCGAATCCATCATGAGAGAGAACTTGGATTGTGAGAAATCTTGATTCACTTAATGCGTTTATTCAATGTGCAAGTGTAACAAAGGAGATGGATATGGTGGACATGATTCTACCAAATGGATTGAAGGATGTGTTGACCATTTTTTGGTCCAACAGGCCCAAAAATCGGCCCCTTTCTTTTCCCGCCTTTTCGAGCCAGTTTCACTTTTGATCCTGCATAAGTCTGGAGGTTTCGACAGACTCTACAGATAGGAAACAAGCCCCAAGCATTTAGACAGTTCATCATTTTAGCTCAACAGCTTGTTCAAATTCACGTGGATGAAATAACCGTTGATCTCTTAGTGTCTCCCAGAGTCAAGCGGAAGCTGCCAAGTGTCTTCTCTCCAGCCCCTTTCCACTTCGTTTCTTAAAATAGCAAAACATGCCATGTGTCCCTTTATAGTTAAACAGAGCATGACAAGTGTCAGCGTCCGCGTTCCAATTTCCTATGAGTTGCAAAAGGGGGCTTCTTTCAATAAACTTTTCTCAGTGCGTGCGAAAGGCACCAAGTGGCAATTGCAAAAGTTTCGATGTGTCTTTCTAAATGTAGCAAAAACCGCCACGTGTCCCTGGTGAGACTCAGCAGAGGCTGCCAAATGTCAACATCCATAGTTCTTCATTTTATTTCATTGTTGGGTAAAAGTTGTGGCAGGCCTCGGAGGGCTTTGTTTATAAAGTAAGTGGAACAAGCCAAGTGTCATTGTCTGCATAAATCTGAGTGAGTCCCAAATGCTTCTAATACTGTTGCCAAAGCTCAGCGGAAGCCACCATGTGTCATCTTCTGTGGGACTATCGAGGGACATCTAAAGCTTCTAAAAAGTAGTGAAATGTGCCATGTGTCCCCTGCAAAGCTTGACAGAAGTTGATAGGTGTCAACATCTGTGGCCTCTCCCTTTTGTTCAGTAAAGACTATAGTGAGCCCCCGAATGAACTGCTAAAGAAAGCAGAAGCTACCAAGTGTCATCATCCATGACTAATCTGAATCAGTCCCGAATGCTTTTTTATTATTTGTAAAGCTTAGCTGAAGCTGCCACGTGTCATCTTCTGCAAGACTCTCAAAAGGTGCCTCAATTTTCTAAAGTTAAGCGGATGATGCCATGTGTCCTGCCTATTTCACGATGGAACACGCCACGTATCACTTATTGAAATCGGTGGAAAGTAGCCAAGGCAAGAGAGAAAGGCACGAACAAATTGCTAAGAAGGATGATGGGCCCGAGGACGTCAAAGTTGCGGTAGTAAAGTAGTCGTTGATCTTCACAGACCTAAGCACAAACCCAAAGAAATTCAAATGGTTTAAGGCCAGAAGAAAGACAAAGCCAGGAAGGGGAAAAAGAACTAAGTGCAAAAATGGACAAAACAGTCCAAGTGATAGAGGAAAGTGTCGACTCAAGGAGTTACTCCAGCGGTTGACATAGTGTCTGCAAATTGATCATCAAGAGGCGCGAACAGTGAACAGTGCGACCCATTTTTCTTCACTTTGCATTGATGAGCAAACAAGCAGTGTAGTTGCTTTCAAAGCAATAGTCTTGTTTGTGGGGAAACAACGCGGCCCATGCTTTTGAACACCTGAAGTCAGAATCGGAGCCGACATAGCATTTATATTTCAAGTGGCTTCCTCTTCCCAATGATCGAAACACACATGGGTCACTTGTAAAAAGGGCACCAAAAGGCCTCTTTTCTTCCTCTATATATTGTAGACTTCTCATTTTGAAAAGATGGATCTTTCACATTGTAAGGTGAAGCCCTACTATTTTTTCACTTGGAATCAATATGAAATGTAATTTTACCTCTATTTTGGTTAGATATCTCTGAGTGCGTCTGAGTGTTAGTCTTGTGTTCAGTCATTGCTTCCTAATGCTTTCACAGGGTTAACACTAATGCATTTGGTATCTACAAGGCACTATTCCTATAGGTGACAAGAAGAGTTGTACCTGGAGCACATAGGTAGAAAGAGGTTATTAGACAGTGTGCTTTTCCTACAGCACCTATGGTAAGTCTCCTTTTCTGTGTGTTCCATTAAAGCCTCCCTGTCAAGCTTCCTGCAGTGTGGTCCTTTTACCAGTTAAAGTATATGTATGTGTTCTTCTGGTTCAGAGTGTGGGTGTGAGTAGATCAAACTTATTTGGTGCATCACTCCTTTAGATTAGGTTTTTTTGTAATCCTTCTCCTTTTTCACCCCCACATTATATATATATATATATATATATATATATATATATATATATATATACACACACACACACATACATATATATATATATATATATATATATATGTATGTGTGTGTGTGTGTATATATATGTCTATATATGTGTGTGTGTATGTATGTATTAGCGCTTATAGAATAACTTAGATGAATCAAAGGGAGCTAGCCCTTATCTAGAGACTCTCCCCCCAATTTTGTTGTCCCCACAGGCAAGAGGGGAGTTTTCATTTTGACATGTGGAAGATAGGAGCTCGGCCTCCTGTCAAGGGTGCAATCCACTGCATCAACATTTTCTGGCACACCTGGTGGGATTCAAGTTTTTTACACTTAGTAAAGGTTTCAGGATTGATGTTAGTCTTGTTACAAAAAAATCAACTATTTTTAGCATCTGGCGACTCCACTGGTAAGAGCTTCAATTTCTGATCAAAGACCAGTCTAACCTCCTATGCCTAAAATCACCACACGGTCTGCTGCTAAGGGTGTCCCTTTCGAATTCATCGAATTGCCTTTGAACTCAGCAAAGTGACTGAGGTTTGAGAGGACCCATCCTTATTCAATAAACCACTTTCCCAAACCTGCTATAAAGAACACCTATGCAGCAAGGCTAAGGTTACATCCTGTCATAGCCATGGCATTGCCCTTTGTGACCTTTCATTGTCAGAGTCCCTTGAATCTCTCGCGTTATGACCCAATCCCAAGAGCAGTCCTCAAAAGTGTGCCTTCCTTTGACGGAGAGGGACCCATTACAGCTATTGAACACATCAGGAATATTACTGACCTCTGTAATATTCACAATATCACTGAGGAAAATATTGCAATTATATTGCTGGCCCTGTCTTTTAAGGGCAAAGTTTTGGACTGGTATGGGACTTTAACCATGAATTCAGTCAACTCCTGGAATGAATTGGGCACCCTACTGACCAACCAATTTGGAGAGAAGAGCAACCACCTCTCACTTGTCGAGTAGCTGACAACTATCAAAAGAGCTCCACATGAATACATGTAGGATTTCAATAATCGATTTCAGAAGACATGGGATAGAATCCCCATTCTGGTAAGGCCAACTCCTAGTTATGTTTTCCTTTATTACTTAAGAGCGTTGAACAGTGATATCACTATTATTTTACAATCCATGGGAGGACATGTGCTACCTGTCGCCTATGACATAGCTATAACAGCTAAAAATTGCCTAGTGCAAGCTGGGAAAATAACTCCTAGACCCCATATGCCACTTTTCCCTAAAATGTTGCCCCTGATTTAGACTGCTGCTCCCACCTTAGCTTTTTTGCCCAACATGGAAAAGCCAACTACTACTTCATCCAATGACCTCCACGAGGTCAAAAGCTTGTTACAAAGCGTAACAAATAAACTAATGGCTATTAAAAGGCAGCAAGCTCAAAACAATCAATCGAACCAAGGATATCAGCAGTATGGTCAAACAAATAGACCTCCTTTCCAAAATTACAATCAAGGGTATGGTCAATTTGCACAGACCAGACCTTTTCAAGGCTACAATATAGGCACCCCTCCATCATCCAAGACCATGGTGCCCACTCAAAATAATCTGGTACAAGAACAACCCAGTTGCTCAACCATGGGATATGGTCAAGAGCAGGCTATTTATACTAGTGAAATCATGGGTCACTACAAAAATGTACAAGATAATTAGGTAGCCACCCAATTCCAAGGTTTTGAGGCTTCAATGCAACCTGGCACGAGCAGTAGTCAAACTCAGCCTGACTCTACTCTCATGAATCACCTGGATGGTGAGTTCTATTTAATCAACTACGTGGGTACTGTGGACAATCAAGGTGATTGTGTCATAGCCAACACAAGATTCAAAAGGAGAGCAATGGAAGAAGCTCAGGCTATTGCCCAAATGATAGCAATACCTTCTTCATCACATATAAATCAAAAGGTCCCAAGCTTCAAACCACTGGTTGTATCTTCAGCTCCTCAGCCTACACCTCAGGCTGTAAATAATCCCAAAGAAAATTTGAAGGAAGGTAACCCTCGTGTCAATGTGGTCAACCAGATGAAGAAGCTACACATGAACATCTCCTTGTGGGATTCATTGTCAATACCACGGCAAAAGGACATGGTGAAAAAGGAGTTGCATGAGCTGAATGAACAAGTTGTCCCAACAAAAGCCAATAATGTTTTAATGATGAATGGACATCCTTCCACCTCAGGCCAAGTTAGAAAAGAAGAAAAGGTTCCCCCTTTTTATTTTTCCTTGGTCATAGGATATTTCTTGGTGCATAATTACATCATTGATAGTGGAGCAAGCACCTCGGTAATGCCTAAATGCATAGCCGATAAGCTGGGGCTGAAATATGAAGAGATGACTAAGGGAGTCTTGCAGCTGGATGGAACACCAAAAAAGATAGTTTGGGTGGTGAATGGTTTAAGCTTGACGTTGCATGCTTGCCTAACCTTCTCAATTCCTCATGATGTGGTAGTGGTGGATGTCCCTCATTACTTTACTATCTTCTTATCTAGGGATTTTACATCCAAGATAAGCGGCTACCTAGCAGCCAACTGGTCTTATCTAGTTTTTAGAACCAAGTATGGGATTAAAGTTAAGATTGAATCCAAGCCACTCCACAGAGATCATCTGGAACCATACTCACTCAAGGCAACAAATGTCAGCTATGCCATTATTGACCAAGAAGAGTTCCAAATAGATCAATCTCCATCCTTTGCCCTTGAAGGAGTTGCAGACCTGCTCTTAGACAAATGGGGGAGTGACAACTTCGAGCATCATCCCTACAAATTCATAGAGGAGGCAGGCCTTGTAATTTATTGCATACATGAAGAGGGTACTTTTGTACCAAATCTAATGAAAATGAGCCAAGAAAGCTCAGGTCCATGGCAGCTATTCTTTGATGGTTCAAGAAGTAAGTTGGATGCTGGTGGTGGGGCGGTGCTAGTTTCTCCTTCCAAGTAAAAATACTTTTCGGCTTTCTGGTTCCAATTTTCCTACACATGGAATGTCGCAGAGTATGAATCCCTCATCCATGGTTTGGAGTGGGCAAGGAAAAGAGGAATCAAAGAGCTGCAAGTTTTTGGTGACAGTGAGTTGATTGTCAATTAGGTAAGAGGCTAAAATTTGACAAATAATTCTTTATTGAGGTCCTACAAACATAGGGTATGGGACTTAGTGGAAAATTTCTTTGCTTTCAATATTACCTCCATTCTTAGAGAGCAGAACAAGCAAGCAGATAGACTGGTAGCAGTTGGTGCCCAGTTTGATATCCCTAGGGAAATAGGCCAAGACCACAACTTGCACCACTTGAAGATAGTAATCTAGCCCTCTGTACCCAACAATATCACCAACTGGTAGGTCTTTGATAGCAACCAACAAATAGCACTCTTCTTGCAAGAAGACACTGAGTTTGCTACAAAAATCCAGGTTAAGCTACAACAACAATATGGTAGCCAAATTGTTCAACTGAAGAACAATAAGCTCCCTAAAGGTTTGGTCACTTTAGAGAGTATCTTCAATGGAGATGACCAATTGAAAAGTGACAAGGCATGCATCACAGTGAAGGAGGAGCACCATCAAAAAGTTGAACTATTCAAAGATAAGTTGCTTGCCCTCGAGAAAGTGCATACGGACCTTGAAAGGTAGTTCTTCATCTGGTTGTGCCAAGAGTTTGCTAATGTCTTTGCTTGGGAGTACACTGATTTGAGAGATTTTGACCCAAGTCTGGCCCAACATACCATTGAGCTAGAAAAAGGTGCCAAGCCAATCATGCAGTAGTAGAGGCATGTCAACCCAATGATCGAGCCTCTCATGTGGACAGAACTCACCAAGTTGATTGAGTCTTGGATAATATTTCCAATCAAACACTCCTCTTAGCTGGCAAACCTTGTTCCTGTCCAAAAAAAGAATGGGGAGATTAGACTGTGCATTGATTTCAGAGACCTCAGTAGATTCTCTTTAAAAGACCACTATCCTCTCCCAAGCATGGAGCAGATCCTTCAAATGGTGACAAGCAGTGAGCATTTCTCCCTCCTGGATGGGTATTCAGGATATAATCAAATTTTAGTGCAAGACTGTGACTAACACAAGACAACCTTCACTACCAAATAAGGGACATTTTCTTACAAGAAAATGCCATTCAAACTATCTAATGCCAATGCCACCTTCCAATGAGCCATGGACATGGCCTTTCGAGCCTTGATAAACAATAATGTGCTGGTATATCTTGATGATGTGACAGTTTTCTCCAAGGAGGTGAGCACATGAAACACCTCAAACAAATCTTTGAGAGGTGTAGAGAGTTTGGCATCTCTCTTAACCCAAAGAAATGCATGTTTGCTGTCCACAAGGGGAAACTCCTTGGCCACATTGTTTCTAAGGGAGGCTTAACTATTGATCGAGAGAGGATTTGATCCATCTTGGAGCTGTCCTTGCCTAAGCACAAGAAAGGCCTATAAAGCTTCTTCAGCAAGATAAATTTCATCTAGAGATTTATCCCAAATTTTGTGGAGGTAGTCAAGCCATTGACCTCTATGATGAGGAAGGGTGAGGAGTTCACATGGACATCACAAAGAAGGGACTATTTTAAAGAAATCAAGCAGGCCATAGCCTGGGCTCCTACTTTGATCAACCTTGACTTCACCAAAGATTTCAACCTCTACACCTTCAGTAATGAAGAGGTAATCTCCACCATGCTTACCTAGGTAAATGGTGATAACCTTGAACAACCAATTGCATTTTTTAGCTAAGGCCTAGAGGGTTTTGAGGTCAAGTACACATATGTAGAGAAGTAGATCCTTGCAGTGATATAGAGTTTAAAAAAATTCAAGCATATGTTGTCCAATAGCAAAATTCACCTCATGGTTCTGCATCCCAGCATCAAGGATTTCCTGATCAACCGAGACCTAAATAAAAAAAGAGTGGAGTGGATCACTAAGGTGATGGAATATGATGTGGACATCAAGGTCACCAAGGTGGTAAGAGGGAGATCCCTATCTGAACACCTTATTATAGACTTTAAGCAACAAAAGGAGGACTGTCTACTAATTCATGATGCAACTACAGTAAAAGAACCAGTTGTCATGAAGATATGGACATTAGACTTGAAGTATTTCCTTCTCATTGGTGAGTGTCCATAGGGCCTTGATAGGACCAAGAGGAGACATTTTAGACTCCAGTGTCTCACTTATGTCCTGATTGATGGAGTACTGTTTAGAAGGGATCTCTCAAGAGTCCTTTTAAGGTGCTTAAACCCAAGCCAGGCTGACAGAGTACTGTCCAAATTCCATGATGGACTAGCCAATGATCATTTTGCTCCTAGAGCTATAGTTGCAAAAATAATGAGAGCTAGTTACTTCTGGCATACTCTATTCAGAGATACCCATGCCTGGGTATGAAAGTGCCAAAAGTGTACGCTCTTTGTTGGAAAGCAATGATTGGTTGCCATGCCTTTATAGCCTATTCAGGTAGAGCATCCATTCATATAATGGGGCCTTGACTTCATAGGGATGATTAACCCTCCCTCCAGTGCTGGACATAAGTGGGTCCTGACCACCACAAATTATTTCACAAGATGGGTAAAGGCTATTACTCTAAGGGAAGCCAATGAAAGTGCAGTCCTAGATTTTTATGAAGACTTGGTAGCAAGGTTCGGGGTTCCAGCAACCATAATCTCAAATAACGTGTTAGCTTTTTTGGGAACTAAAACAAGTGAATGGGTGCTGAGACATGGTATCTATCTTAGCACTTCATCCAATTACTACCCGTAGGGGAATGGGCTGGCTGAATCTACCAATAAGAATTTGATTAGGATGATCAAGCGAATAATGGAGGAGAATCAAAGGACTTGGCATGCCAAGTTGAAAATAGCCCTATGGAAAGATAGGGTCACCCCAAAGAGGGCAATTGGTAACTCACCATACATGCTCATATATGGCAAGGAAGCTAGGGTTCCCATTTCACTTGAGTTACAAGCCTTGGACCTCGCTCGCTAGCTCCAATTATAAGAAGGCAGTAGCATAGAGGTTAGGATATGCAAGTTGATGGAGCTCCAAGAGATAAGAGACTAGGCTATGGCTTCTATGACCAGCTTCCAACAGTAGACAAAGAGACACTTTGACAAGAAATCTTCATCAAAAGGTTTCTCTGAAGGGGACATCATATTGAAATGGGATGAAGACCGAGTTAAGCCTAGGAAGCACGCGAAGTTTGACACCCTATAGAGTGGTCCATACATCATCACTCAGTGCAAGTAGCATAATGCATTCCAACTCTCCAAGTTGGATGGTGAAGAACTTTATATCCCAGTCAATGGGATACATCTTAAGCATTACACTGAGTCCTTTCCCCATCATGTATATATTTTCCTTGTTTTTTCCTATTTTTCCTAAGTGCTTTTGCACATGTTAGTAGTTTTCTTAGTTTTGTGTGTGTTTTATTTCCTTTTGAGGTAAACTTTCATGATTGATTCTTAGATGTCTCAAGGATGTTGCTAACTTTTCAAAGTTACATTCTGACTCTGTACCCAATGGACTTTAAGGCAACTGGTTTCTAAGCATAGCAGGCATGCTTCCCCTGGGAGTCACGAATTTGTTGACCATTTTTTGGTCCAACAGGCCCAAAAATTGGCCCCTTTCTTTTCCCGCCTTTTTAAGCAAGTTTCAATTTTGATCTTGCACAACTCTAGAGGTTTCGACAGAATCTATAGACAGGAAATAGGCCCCAAGCATTTAGACAGTTCATCATTTTAGTTTAATGGCTTGTTCAAATTTATGTGGATGAAAATACCATTGATTTCTCTAGTGTCTCCTTAAGTCAAGTGGAAGCTGCCAAGTGTCTTCTCCCAAGCCCCTTTCCACTTCATTTCTTAAAATAGCGGAACGTGCCACATGTCCCTTTATAGTTAAATGGAGCATGACAAGTGTCGATGTCTACATTCCAGTTTCCTATGAGTTTCAAAAGGGGGCTTCTTTCAATAAGATTTTCTCAGTGTGCATGGAGGGTGCCAAGTGGCAATTGTAGAAGTTTCAATTTGTCTTTCTAAATGTAGCAAAAACTACCATGTGTCCCTGGTGAGGCTCAGTGGAGGCTGACAGATGTCAACATCCATAGTTCTTCATTTTATTTCATTGTTGGGTAAAAGCTATGGCAGGCCTTAGGGGGCTTTGTTTCTAAAGTAAGCGAAACAAGCCAAATGTCATCATCTACATAAATCTAAGTGAGTCCTAAACACTTCTAATATTGTTGCTAGAGCTCAATGGAAGCCACCATGTGTCATCTTCCACGGGACTCTTGAGGGACATCTAAAGATTCTAAAAAGTAGTGGAATGTGCCATGTGTCCCCTATAAAGCTCGGTGGAAGCTGACAGGTGTCAACATCTACAACATCTCCCTTTTATTTAGTAAAGACCGTAGTGAGCCCCCAAATGAACTGCTAAAGAAATTAGAAGCTACCAAGTGTCATCATCTGTGACTAATCTAAATTAGTCTCGAATACTTTTGTATTGTTTTTAAAGCTTAGTAGAAGCCACCACGTGTCATCTTCCACAAGAATCTCAAAATGTGCATCAAGTTTCTAAAGTTAAGCAGATGTTGCCACATGTCTTGCCTATTTCATGGTGGAACACACCACATATCACTTATTGAAATCAATAGAAAGTAGCCAAGGCAAGTGGGAAAGGCATGAACAAATTGCTAAGAAGTACGATGGGCCCAAGGACATCAAAGTTGCGGTAGTAAAGTAGCCGTTGATCTTCGCAAACCTAAGTGTGAACCTAAAGAAATTAAAATGGTATAAGGTCAGAAGAAAGACAAAGCCAGGAAGGGGCAAAAAAACCAAGTGCAAAAATAGACAAAATAGTCTGAGTGACAGAGGAAAGTGTTGACTCAAGGAGTTACTCTAGTGGTTGACATAGTGTCTGCAAATTTATCATCAAGAGGTGTGAACAATGAACAATGTGACCCATTTTTCTTCACTTTGCATTGATGAGCAGACAAGCCGCATAGGTGCTTTCAAAGTAGTAGTCTTGTTTGTAGGGAAATGGTGCAGCCCATGCTTTTAAATGCCTAAAGTCAGAATCAAAGCCAACATAGCATTTATATTTCAAGCAGCTTCTTCTTCCCAATGATCAAAATGCACATGGGTCACTTGTAAAAAGGGTGCCAAAAGGCCTCTTTTCTTCCTCTATATATTGTAGACTTCTCATTTTGAAAAGATGGATCTCTCACATTGTAAGGAGAAGCCCTACTATGTTTTCACTTGGAATCAATAATAAACACAATTTTACCTCTATTCTGGTTAGATATATCTGAGTGTGTCTAAGTGTTAGTCTTGTGTTCAGTCATTGCTTCCTAATGCTTTCACAGGGTTAACACCAATGCATCTGGTATCTATAAGGCACTAGTCCTACAGGTGACAAGAAGAGTTGTATCTAGAGCACAGAGGCAGAAAGAGGTTACTAGATAGTGTACTTTTCCTATAGTGCCTATGGTAAGTCTCCTTTTCTGTGTGTTCCAGTAAAGCCTCCCTGTCAAGATTCCTGCACTCTAGTCCTTTTACTAGTTAAAGTGTATGTATGTGTTCTTCTGATTCAGAGTGTGGGTGTGAGTAGATCAAACTTATTTGGTGCATCACCCCTTTAGATTAGGTTTTTTTGTAATCCTTCTCCCTTTTCACCCCCCCATTATATATATATATATATATATATATATATATATGTATGTATGTATATATATATATATGTATATATGTATATATGTATGTATGTATGTATGTATGTATGTATGTATGTATTTATGTATGTATGTATGTATTAGCGCTTACTAGAATAACTCATATGCATCAAAGGGAGCTAGCCCTTATCTAGAGACTCTCCCCCCAATTTTGTTGTCCCCACTGGCAAGAGGGGAGTTTCCATTTTGACGTGTGGAAGACAGGAGCTCGGCCTCCTGTCAAGGGTGCAATCGACTACGTCAATAGGATGAAAGTGGCATTGCATATGTGGGAGTAGCCTCTATGGATGTTGAAAGAGAGATTCTTATGAGTCAAGGTATGCATTGTCCTCATAGTGATAAGGAGAGTGAAATATCCTTTGCACATGACATGGAGGAGATGAAAGAATGAGATATAAATCAACGTAGAGTTGTTGTAGAAAAGGGTCAATTGTCTAAATCAGTTACTCTATCAGGCACTTATTTGGTTGTCTAAGTGAGTTCTAGACTAGTTACAACTAGGTGCATACATGGAATAAACCTATGGCACTCAACATTTGTCACTCTACTACACTGGTATTAATTCACATAAGGTGCAATCCTTATGCACTCACCCAAAGTGTAGCAGAGAAATAATTGGGGCCCACATTGGGCTAGTCATGCCATGGTACAACTCATTCTTCAAGGGGCTTGGTCATTACCATGATGATGTTGGTAAGAGTAATGGTGTAAGATGTTCTAGGTGAATTCTGATTGCCTATAATCTCAAAGACTATTTGGGGAACTCATTTTAGTCATAGGGGCACAAGCCTATATTTGAATAGTCCTAAGTTCTTAAGGGTGAAAGCCTATGTGTTACTAAGCTAACTGTCATTCAGGCACTTGGGTGGACAAGGGAATTGCTTATATCAAGAGGTTCATGCTCAAGCTAATGCTCCCGATGCAAGTGTCAAAGCTTGGGTGCATGCCCTTTCCTACACTTAGACTATTTTTTAGTTTAAGTTGACATCATTATTTAGCACAGAGATACCATTAATGACTTGGAATAAAACTTGCTAACAACAAATTCATATATCAAAATTACACTACTATAACTATTACATTCAAGTCACATTCAAAGATCCTTGACATTACCATATAAACTATATTAATACACAAATAGGTGTAATGTTATTCTTCAATTACTAAGGTTCAAATAAAAGAGTTCATATTAACAGAAACAAAGCACATGCTCATCTAAACAATTATCGACCTAGAGGCTCACAGGTGAGCTTGAGCACTACAAGGTGGATTTTCATAGGTATCCATGCTAAAACTAATTTTTAATGGTGGTTGCTTTATAATGCCTAAAACTAATTCTGCGGAGCTTTGCTATCTCCAAGTCACATCATCCTACTCACTGTCTCAAGCTTGGTTTTATAGCACTCATAAGAATCTTTTCACCATGGTGAAGGGCACACGTCGAGTGCTAAGCTAGAGCCTCGATTGATCAATACACTGGCTCCATCACCTTGTGCCCTTTGTGCTCTAATTGCCACGTGTAGATACATATGAAGATACCCCACAAATTTTGGGTGCCAATTAATTTCCTGTCAACTATCATAACATGAGCTTTAATTCCTCCAACTAGTGCAAAAGATACCAAACTATCAATCATTCCACATGATTACCTCACGTCGAGATGTATTCTAAGTTGGCATAGGTCTAGACTTAGGCAAAAAGGGGCCCAACATTACCCCATAAAAAATTTATAATTTGTCCTTGAACTACTCTTTTAATGCCCTAGGTGTGCATAACTCTTATGCATTCCCCTTTGATTCAGCATTGAAATCCTCAAATCCCTTGATGGTGAGCTTTATTTCTTCAATGGCACTGTCAATCTCTATTGAGGCAATGCTAAGTGTGAGCACATCAATTTTATCTAACTCTTTTTTAAAGGCCTCTAGCCTTTCCTTTTCCCTTTTTACTCCTCTGTCTAAGATTGGCCATTGATCGTCAGCCTTTGTTTGCAAGGCATAAAAGAGTTCCTCCAGGTTCTACTCCTCATTCTTGATTTGGGTGCTCTGGGTATTGACATTTTCCATAATTTATGCACACTTGTTCCTACTAATAGTGTATGTCTTTGCCATTATCTCTTCCCTCTCCCCCTTTGCCTACTTGAGGCACACAACAATGACCAACACTTGGTTAGAAAAGTTCATGAAGATGGCATCCATTACCTCTATGCCTTCTTCTAGTTACATGAAGAGGTCTTCCACCTCTTTGAACTTGTTTGTTAGTTCCTTTTGTAGGATGGTGCAAGGGTCCTCCTCCTCTTCTTCCTATGTGGGTTCTGCTTTCAACCTTGGGAGCATCTATTCCACTAGCATACAAACCTTGTCAACCTCTGAAAGATTCGAAGTGCCAATGCCATCTAAGAGGGATAGTTTCACTTCTTTTATGCACTCAGCTAATTTTTGTATTTTGAACTTCATGGTCTTTATTTCCTCTTTCGCTTTTAGTGTGATCTTATTCCACCTTGAAGCTCTAACATCATAAACAATGTTTTTATGTGCTACTTTGAAGGCCATTCAGATGAGTGCATTGGCCGACCTAACTGGGTTCATTACATGGGGGTTTAGGAGAAGGGAATTATGCCCTTCCTCTTATGTCTCTACACCTAGTATGGCCTTCTACAATACCTCAAAATGAGGCTCATCCATATAACTATCAAAAGTAATTGATAATTGTTAGCGCATCCTAGATGTGGTAGTTGTGGGGACATATATTAAAATATGTAGTAATCTTTATTGGTCCACTTCCTTTTCACCTTTTCTCTTAGGCTTGGATCAGTGCCTTCTTCCTCAATGATAGCCAACTCCATCTACTCTTGTTTTTCTTCATCAATGATAACACTTTCTTCAATGCTTCCCTCTGAGGTTTCCTCTTCTTACTCCTGTAGGGTTTCTTCCTTGGACTTATCCCCTTGGTCTATTTCTTCTTCCTATGGCTCTTCGGTGCTAACCTCCATAGGTGTCTCCTCGGTGCCAACTTTTCATTCTTCTTGCCTTTGTTGAATCTCCATTGTACTCTCTATTTGTTCCTTCAAGGTGCCAACATAACTTTCCTTGTCTCCAAGTTCCCCTTTAATACTTGGGCATGCCTATGGTATAGCTTCTTCTGCTATGCTAGTGGGGGTGCTAGGCACCTTTGTTTTTTTCTCCTCCATTGGTTCTATACTTATGGTAACCTTATTCTCTTCCTTTTCTTTCTGGCATTTTCCTCCTAGTCCTTCTTTTTCTCTTCCTTCCTCCTATTTATTATTTCCATGATCTTTTCTTCCTCAACCCTTATTTCCTCGACCTCAACCTTGTCAATATCTTCTTGAGTCATATCAAATGCCTTCATGGCCACTCTTTTTTTCGATAGCTCCAGCGTCATCTCTATATGTTCTTCACCGAGGCACATTTTATTCCACCATCTTCTCTTTTCCTTCTCAATTTGTGGAGGCTATGTGGAGGGCTCTTTGGATGAGGCATTGGGCAGCTTTTATACCTCTCTAAGTGTGATAGTAGTGCTACCTTGGAGGGCCTCATAAACTTCTTTGGCATTAGGATCTTCTTGTATTTCTTCTTCTTAGACAATGTACACTTTCATCCTTCCTTTCTCTTACATCTCTTCATGCACCTCTTGAACTTCCAATTCCTCGTGCACCTCTTGCACCTCTATCTTTGCAAAGGTTATTATGGGCATTATAACTATCCCCTTGGAATTCTTTTTATTCTCCCTTTGCTTGGTTGAAGCAATCCTTGGGGTGAAGGCCACACACTTCTTCTTTGGTACATAAGGAGTTGCTTCATCACCAGAGGTGATCTTCAATTAGAGGTGCTCTTGTATCTCCTCAAGTGTCTCCCCCTTTTCATTTTGGGGAGACTTATTATACATTGTTAGTGTTGGATTCCCTTTGTCATCAATCTAAAGGGGGAGGTCATCATCCTTCTCAGTATTTGCACCCTTATTCATTGTCTTCATCTCATAATAAAATATATGGATATGCTTGAGAATCACATCTTTCCACAGGGGATGGATGTTAGTGCGATCTGAGTCATCCTCCTCATCCTTGGTATATTTCCCTCCTAGTGCACATATTGGCACCACAATATTCTCCTCTCCAAGTCTAACTCATTCACTGGGATGTATAGCTATTGCATATTGAGGATCCTTCTCAGTGCCTCCCTAAATTATTTTTTGGAGAATATGTAAGGAATCTTGATCTAACTTGAGTAGTTGATGTCTATTAGCACCAGATGCACTATATAGAAGCATTTTATAATGGTGAAGGTTTCCATTCCAAACATGTTTTGAGGAAACTCCTTGGGGATGTACCATTCCAGCTTGAATGCTTCAATATACTACATGTACCACCCCATCACTCGAGTCTTGTAATTTACAAATAAGGAAGGGGGCAAGTGAAGTCTCGATACTTCTGTGTTAGGGAGTCTAGGTGCTCTGGGAAGATCTAGAGATCATCTTCATTGCCATCAGGTATGATGACCTCCTCCATGACTATCAAAATCAATATTGACCCCCACTTTAAGATCTCCCATGCCATATGACACTCTAGTGAATTCTTTATCATTTTCTATATAATGAACTTTGCAATGTTAAACTTAACCCCCTACACCATATGATAAGTGATGCACAAGTAGGCATTGGTGATGTCTATCCATCAACCACTAGGGAAAATTTTTGAACTGAAGAGGTGCATCATCGCCCTTATGTTAGGGTTTATTATATCTTTTATAGGGAATGAAAATCCTCCCTTGTAATATCCAAGGAGTTTCATGACCCTTTTAACTTCAGCATCATCCACCATTATCTGGTGGATCTCTACACTGGAGTCTAGGAGCCCAATAATTATTCCTATTAGGGACATTGATATCTACATTTGCCTCCCTAAAAAATAGATATAATCTCCATATATGCACAAGAGGAGGAACTGTATGAGTTCCTTTGGCTTACCAAAGCACAATAACTCATAGAGTTGAGTTGTGCCAAAGTTCACAAGTCTATCTTGGATGGAGACATCGAATAATGGCATGCCTAATTTTGTTTTGGCCCATGTGTCCACCATATAATCTTACACTAGATCTTGTGCATATCTCTAGGTATGGTGGTTATATTCTTTCAATCGGTAGGTGTGCATGAAAGACATCCAATTCTCCCCTACCAAGGCTTCTGAGGGAAACTAAATCACTTGGTATGACATTTTTACAAGTGCCTCCATGTCTACTTATGTGATGCTTACTCTTGCAATAGGTTTCACCTTAATCTTCATTGCAACCATCTCTTATACTATCTACACCATTTTGGCATCCTTTTATGCCTATTGTGGACTACAACTCATGTGCTTCTTTCCCATCCTAAATCAGTTAGTGTTGAAGCATGATTTATTTACTTTGGTGAAGCCTCTAATGTTTATTGGTGCTTCTCACAGTCACAAAGTCTATGATTGTGACTTTAGCTCTTGATATTCATGTGCCATTTATGGTGGCCTTAGCATCACTCCAATTTTGTATGGTCTAGTTTTTTTACAATTCATGCCCCACACTTCCCTATGTAAATCTTAAAGTGAACGCAATGCCTTTCATTTTTCAATTGTTCACTTTTGGTGTCTAGAGATGCTCAAGGGTTCACTTTGATAGCAGTTGTTTACTTCGACTCTAGTTTGTTGGTCTAGAGTTTGGGTGCAAATTATCTCAAGGTTTTTAACCTAAACTAATCGGCCCTTTATTGTTTTATACCCTTAATTCAAATACATTCTTAATTGTAGGTGATAAATGGCATGTTGACATCTAGATTCTTGGAAATCTTAAAATCCTGAGAAATTCAAAAAAAAATCATTTCCACCTATGCATTCAATGTGGATATTTTTGCCTCCATTGTCACCTCAATAAATCCTCTAATGATATTTTTGGTAAAGTGATGTGTAGATCAAATAGTCACTTCCCACCTCACTTTGGGTGGGTGCAAGCATGTCCTGATGATCTTTATCCTACATTTTGTTCACTTGGCATGACCTAGGCATATCACCTCACATGTGCATGATTTAGCCTCCATATTTCCATCTAATTTTATTGTTTCACTTTCATTTCAAGTATGCTTTCCTATCCTGGTCATTTTTTATGCACTTTCATCTCTTTTCCTTAGCATGTCCTACCCCATACAAATCCCTTGTGCTGGCCATCCAATGCTTTACTCTCTACTTTTGATCTCTTGTACACAATCATAGTGTGTGTATTTTTTCTACCTCTTGTGCATTTTCATCCTATGTGCCTTTCTTTGTTAATTTGTACTCATATTTTTAAAGTCTGGTGAGTTCCATGTGCTAATAAACTTAGGTGTCTAGCCTTAAGAACTTTAAGAAGCATCTATGCTCGACTCACCCAACTAGAGTTATGCATAGAAGTGTTAGGATATTTATTTTATGGGATTTAAATCATCTCTTATTCATTCCATAAGAAAAACAATCACAAAATACAAGGAAATGTTTAGCTTGCACCAAACATCATTCAAGTCAGCATAATACAACTGACTTGTTACTAAGAAGTTGGTGTCTGATAGTGCAAACACCAACTTATTTCCTTTAAGGCTTCAATATATTGTTATTGAATTACCCAGGGATAATTTCATCCAAAAATGTACACAACTTACATGTGCCAACTTCCAATATACTGTGGATGACACATGGGCCCATTCACTTGATTTATAGCTTTCCTGTGTGCTTGAGGTACTTGGAATCATAGAACAAGACCAATGCTCCTTCAGTCAATACCTTAAAATTAATATGCCTATCATGTCATAACTTATGGTGTACCTTCTTGATCTACTAGCTCCACCTTGCATGGGTGTGCCCTTCATCCAAGTTCCCTAAGTCCTTCATCTTTACACTCAATGATTTGTGGTCATCCAAATGACCAATTCATGTAATGCACAATGATGGCACCAATAATTACATCGATATAATCACCCTTGTATCAAATAGTAAATTGAATGGTGTAGCCTTATGTAGACACTAAAAAACTACACATGACAATTCTATATGTTGAAACACCCCTGATTCAGACCATTAGTCAACCTCCCACCATGACCCTAAGTCAAGTTAGCTAACTAGCTAAACCCAACTCACTAACCACCCCTTTTTACCTCACTTAACCTTTGACACTTGACCTTTGATAGTCACCTTGACCACCGATGATCACCTTAACCATCAATGATTAGGTCCTGACCACTTAGACACTTAAACCTGATCTGTGTGCACCCAAACACATCATAATTTAATTCATGTAGCAAACTAATGCATCAAGAATTAAATTTATGTAACAAATTTCACCCTTTCTAAAACCTACAACTCCATCTCTTTTGCCTATAAAAGAGAGGATCAGGAGTTGGAAAAGGGGATCCATTCATCCAAGCATCTAGCAATCAGGCAATCAAGCTATCCACCAGTAGTCATCATGAGCTATCAAACTTCTTTTTAGGTTTTCCCTTTAACAAGCCAGCAACCATGACAAGGACCAAAACCTATATCAAAATTATTCTTCAAGCAAAGTATTGTTACTCTACCAAAATTACTCTAAGATCAACTATTAGATATTAGCTATCAAACAACTAGTTAAGTATGCCTATGGTTCTTAAGTTGTTTATTAGGTTTTTGATATCTATATCTAGCCTAAACCCCTTAACATCATATGTTATAACCCCCTAACCTTAACCAAATCCCTAGAACACTTATTGACCCATTTCTACAATCTAAAACAGACTCTTTCTAAGCACTTCTAAAAAACCATAGCAACCATTTATGGTCACCCTAACCACTAATGGTCACTGTGGTAGGAAATAATAGTAGGTTATTTCCACCTATCAACCCTCATCCAAATTTAATTTTGTGTACTGACTAACTATTTGGTATAATTAGTCTATTTCCTTTATCAAGCATTTATTTCTTCTTTCATTTCCTTTTAGTCTTTTTTTTCATTTGATGTAAGTATTTTATTTCTTTTAGCTTAACTATTTTAAGAGTGTGGATTGACAACCTCCTAGCAAGTTCACACTTTTTGGATCTAACTCACGCTAGGCAATCCAACTTTCTATCCATCAAAAAACCCCTTTGCTTTAATGATTTATTATCTATAGGTCATTCTTTCCAAGATAAAGAGGAACTCTTTGCAATTGTCTAGATCACGTGTGCACAAACAAACAGGTTCTTCTAACACACCCTTATTACTAGTTTATTGCTTCTTCTTTAACTAGAAAATAAATAGAAATTGAGAGAAACATTATGGCATGATCGATAGGACCTAATAGCATCTATGTGCCCTTTTCTTCCTTATTCTATGCTCATATAAATAAATCAAAATTTATTTTGGGTATAAAACAAACCTTACATACATTGATTTCTTGCATGTTTAGCTCATCTAGTTAAATTAAAGGCAAAGTAATCAATCATAGATTCACTTCTTTATCACACACTATACCAAACCAATTAAATTAATTAAACATAAAAATAATCGACATAAGGCCCAACTAGGTTTTCATCTCCTTGAAGGTCACCTTCACCCTTTAGCTATCTTACTTAGAGGTTATTACCAAGAAGAGAACCAAAACTCATCTCTCTAGTTGAGTCTAAACCCTAGAAATTGGTATATACAGGATAAGCACCTAACACCCTTATTGTTTTAGTGTGTGAGGTGAGGGGGTGGGCCCCAATACCAAGCCACATATTTATTTTCAATATAGATCCTTTTGAGAGCTTTGAACACCTAAAACCAATCATAGACATTTTTTCTAGTACCTGCTCTAAAAACCAAGTTCTTTTTCACACTTTCCAACTAAGGCATAAGCCAAAAGCAAGATAAAAGGTAACCTAAGATTTTCAATGCACTTTAGTGTATGTTTTGATTTCCTTGAGGTCTTTTCTTTTGTTTGCTTTATGTTTGAGTTGTGAGATTTCTTTTATTCTTCTCTATTTCTTATATGGTTTTTACTAGACAATAGGTAAGAAACCAAACCAATCAAGAACCACCTTCCTCCTCTTCTTCCTCCATAGAGTATACCTCAGATGTTGAGGTCTCTCCCCATCCTTCTACCCCCCTACCATGCCTCGTATAGTTTCCCAAGGTGATACATATTTTTCCACCTTCCTTGATAACAATCCTATAGTCTTCCAACATTACCTCAGCACCTTGTCTTACCACACCACTGCTTCAATTCCTCCCAGTGACCCACCTTATGGGATTCCTCCCCATCTTATGGTTTCCACTACCTCTACCCAACCTATACTCACTTAAACATATCCCTCCACTGATAATCCATTTACTACCTCCACCCAAACTCAATTAAATAACCCAACCAATAACCAAACACCCCCTACACCAACCAACATATCCTCCAACATAGGAACAACCTCACCACTTGTTACCCATATTCTATCTACCATGGGGATACCTTATACCCATATTTCCACTATCCACCTTATCACTACCAATCCACCAATCTCCACCCCACTTTAAAATGTGGTACTTTCTATACATTCTACCCTTCCACCTATCAGTACTAGAGTTACCACTCACCCACAACCAACTAACCATATAATACCTCCAACCCAATCCATATCAATTCTCTAATATACTAATCCAATCATACCTCTAAACCCACATCAACTCCTCAACAAATACCTATGACACCTTACCCATGTTATATTCCTAATCCATAAGGATACATAAGTCCATCCTCTACCCAACCTCTTGTGCCCATTAACCCTTGTGTGACATCATCCTAACCCTCAATGACCACATACCAACATATCACATCTTGTCAACCTTCTAACATTTATCCATATATTGCATCCACCCAACCCCAATAGAACTTACCATACAATTATGGAGTTCCCCAACCCCAAATAGATTTGGTCAAAATGTTGATGGACAAAATGACCAACATAGAGTCATTTATCTTTGGGGATCACAACCCCTTGTCCTATGACCAAATATATAATGAACCTATTCACCCATCCATCCCTATCCAACATTACCCTCGTCAATGAGAACTATCCAAATTTTTTAAGTTCTAAAGTAAGGAGGACCCCCAACAACACCTACAAGCATTTTGTCATTCTTTCTACTTGATTGCTTACAATGATGCTCTTCTCCTCCACACCTTTCCTATATCTTTATCTAGACCAGCATTATATTTGTATAGTGTTCTCACCAAGCACTCCATATTTTATTTTTCCCAACTCTCCCAAACATTTTTAGACCACTTCTCAATCAATATATCTAAGAAGGTCTCCATCACCGGCCTCTACTCCATTAGGCAATTTGATGATGAATCAATTATCAATTTTTTAGCATGATGGAGAGGTCTTATCACCTAGCTCTCTTTCTCTTTTACATAGCCCAAGTTGATTGAAATTTTCTCTCCTGCTTGTGCCAAACACATTTCCCCTACTCTATAGGTTCAGGCCTTTAGAACCTTTGATAAGGCTTTCACCATGGCACACAAACTAGAAATCAGAGCCATTAATGAGGCGAAGTTGAAACTAAGAAATGAAAACTCTAGATTCAAATCCAATGACCCTTCCTCATATAAAACCAATAACCAATATAACTACCCCAACACCAACCAAAGTCAGCTACATATGTGGTTGTCCTTAAAAATGTTCCACCACTAGTTGTCAACCAACCCAACCAAACCAAATCCTCTAACTCTTCCAATTAACAAACTATAAATCAAAATTTGGTTACCTAAAAACAATACACTTTGCTAGGGGAGTCATATGCTTAAATTTTGGACAAGTTTCTCAAAGCCAACATCATCTGACTTCCCCCATTAAACCTCATCTACAATTTGATGCTTCTCACCCTGTGCCTAGTTGGTATAACAAGAATTATCTATGTGTTTTCCACCATGTTATTAGACATGACATTAGTAAGTGTAACACCTTTGAGACCATTATCCAAAACTTGATTGATAAAAGAGAACTTGCATTGGACAATCCTAAAGCACCCCCAATTCAGTCACTTGATAGCTTTTGACAACCTTTTTCTAATCATGCCCCTTCTACCACCCATGATAACAATAAACTAGAATCATATCACGATCATGAGGTTCATATAGTTAATGTTATTATTAGTGAACCTATCATTGAATAAACCATTGCCTCAACCACCTCTTCCTCCACTCCACCTATTTAAGTGGTGGAATCACCCTCCATTCCTTTAGATACCTAAATAAAGGAATCAACCACCTTCTTTCCTTCACTTGATGAGATAATAGACTTACCCGCCTCTCCTTTGATAGAAAAGATAGAGGAGGCAACCATTGTCATCACACCTTCCTCCCCTACTGATCCGGACAACAATTCAGATGACAATTCGGATGATGGGTCCACCCCATTTGATGGCAAAACTTTTGAGAGCCATAACTTTTGCACCGTAGCTCCAATTGACTCACAATTTGAACTGTTGGAAAGATAATAATGAGGGGAACATCTTGAGATGGAACTGAGCTTTTCTCAATGAAGATTGACCCCCTAAAACCCAATGGAAATGTCCCAAATTTCAATTTTAGTAGTCCAGTCTAAAAATAATAATTCCTCAAATTTTGTATTATTGTAAATCGTAGAAGTCAAACCAATTCATATCCCTCGAGATTGGTGACCTTCCACATCCTCCCCACACCTTCAAAACATGTATAAATGAAGATGTAACCCTGAATGGAAATTAGACATCTCTTCTCAGAGATAAGCATATGTTTGGGTCTATAATTTTGATAAATAAAACATCTCTTTTTAGAGATAGCATTACTTGAATTGTGTTGTTATTATTTTTGAATTATCTTTCAACCAAAGTTTTTGAGTTTTGGATCAGTGGTATCATATTGGTTTGTCTTTAGAGTTTATGATCCCAAGGATGAGGTCAGATTACAAGAAGCTTGGGTGGAAAATAGAACCAATAAAATATCCACCTATCCACTCCAAACGACTTCAAATGGTAGACAACACCGAGGCATCTGATCCTTTCAAGGAAATGGTGAATGAATCCCTCCAAAAACAACAAGCATAGATGCTACAACAATTCACTTATATTCTCCAACAAATCTCGATGGGAAATTCTGGCTCCTCATTTACACCTGCACATACTTTCAGTGCCCCAACACCCTTCAAGGTTTAGGTGAATTTTGATATCCCTACATTTGAAGGCAAAATAAATGTTGATGTAGTAGAAAATTTGTTGGATCAATTGTCATCTTATTTTTTTGTAAATAAATTCACTGATAAAGAGAAGATTACTTTTGCTCTTCTGAAAGCATCATTGCCTATCAAAAATTGGTGGGAAGTGTACAAAAAGAGATTCAGTGTAGATGATATTAGCCTTGAGACAGACCCTACATGGGATGATTTCATAGATGTTGTAAAGGAAGAATACTACCCCATTGGAGCATATGACAATCTATATATAGAGTGGCAATAACTTCGCCAAGGTAAGGAACAATATGTTCAAGATTACACTGACATTTTTCATTCTTTATCTGTGAGATTGGGCATCCAAGAAAGTGAGAAACATAAGGTTCTAAAATATCATGACGGACTACAATGGTACATATGAGGAGAAATGGAACTCTTCAATTTGTAAACCATCGATGAGGCATACAAGTTCACAGTGAAGATTGAGCAGAAGCATGGAAGAATGAATATAAAGAATCAAACTTCAAAATGGAAAAATGACAAAGAAGGCCAAAATTGGAAGGAAAAGGAAGGAAAGATTGGGAAGTGGTGTGATTATCACAAATATGGAACTCAATCCAAAGAATAATGTTGACCTATCAAATCACTACTTTCTAAGTCACAATCCTCTGCTCTACCTCATACAGACCCTGCAGTCGAAGAGGTTGAAGAAGAAATTATAGATGCTGATCTCGAAGCCACTGTTGCTTCATCATAGACACATGACAAGATGCTAGATGACAAGGAAAGGTTGTTTCACTCTAAGCTATGGGTGAAAGGTAAGCCTCTACATTTCATTCTTGATAGTGGAAGTCAAAAGAATTTAATCTTTGCCGATGTTGTGAAAAATTGAAATCTATCTATGAAGCCTCACCCAAAACCATACAGTATTGGATGGTTGAGTCCAAGAAGAAACCTCCGTGTTACCCACCAATGTCTTCTCTCATATGAAATACAACCTTTCCAAGATGACGTCTTATGTGATGTGGTCAATCTAGATGTTTGTGATGTACTCTTTGGTCAACCATTCATGTATGATCGACCTGGTATATATGAATCAAGAACTAGAAGGATCACTCTCACCCTTGGAACACAACGCTATAGGGTACCAGAAGTACCACCTTCTACATCTGTCTCTCAAATTAGTGCCATGAAATTTGTTCTCATGGTGGTCAAGCCATAAGAATCCAAAAGGCCAATGTTACAGCCCTGACTACACAAACAACACAACAACAGAAGCAAATAGATATTGAGCTAAAGAAGTTCACAACCTTCCATCCACAGACTGATGGTCAGACAGAAATGGTGAACAATCAGGTATGCAACAAGAATCAAATCAAATTAAAAATACCACACTTGATGAAAAATATTGATGCAATGGGGACCATTGCTTCTCAAGGAGGGAGGAATGATCCGAACAACAATTTAGATGACAATTCGGGTGATGGGTCCACCCCATTTGATGGCAAAACTTTTGGGAGCCATAACTTTTGCACCGTAGCTCTAATTGACTCGCCGTTTGAACCGTTGGAAATAAAATAATGAGGGAAACATTGTGAGATGGCATTGAGCTTTTATCAATGAAGTTTGACCCCCTAAAACCCAATGGAAGTGTCCTAACTTTCAATTTTAGTAGTCCAATCTAAAAATAGTAAGTTTTTAAAAATAGTAATTCCTCGAATTATGTATTGTTGTAAATCATGGAAGTCAAACCAATTCATCTCCCTTGATATTGGTGACCTTCCACATCCTCCACACACCTTCAAAACATGTGTAAATGAAGATGTAACCTGAAATGGAAATCAAACATCTCTTCTCAGAGATAAGCATATGTTTGGGTCTGCAATTTTGATAAATAAAACATCTCTTTTCAGAGATAGCATTATTTGAATTGTGTTGTTATTATTTCTGAATTATCTTTCAACCAAAGTTTTTGAGTTTTGGATCACCTACCATGGAATCACCTACTTCCTCTTTGGAAACCATTACAAAAGAAGAGATTACCTTATCTACTCCTTCCATGGAGGAAACATCTTCTCAAATCTTGGAATCTTTTATCAAGGACAAGGGTGAAGAAACCATTACCTTACCTCAACCTACAGGCATAATATTTGACTCTAATGCCCAAGGAACCAAACCCTTCTCTAGATTGGTCCAAAGCCTAGAATTCTCTTCTCAACCCAATTTGGATTGAGCCACCTTTTTGCACCATCTTTGGCTCCCCTATCAAAACAAGCATAAATCTTCAACCTCACTTTCATCCACCATTAAACCTATCATCACCTTAATCCCTACATCAAACACCTCTCCCTCTAATACCATGGAGGAACCATCCAAACCATCTCCATCCAAAATCATTTGAAATCACATTAAATCTCTTTAATCAAACCTATCAAGAACCTATGGGTACTTCCTACTCCTATCCTTATCCACCCATCTTTGAAGTTAGACTTAACCCCACCTAGTCTGCTAAATAAAACCTTAACCAAACCAACTAAGAAGGTGGAGCCACTGAAACTCCTACCCAAAACTAGAACCATACCACCTCATTCCCTCGTACCTTCTATCTTAGGACCTCATCCCTCTTCCATCCTAGGGGATCATCCTTCTACCAAGAAGGTGAACCCTCCCAAAACTACCCAAACTAAACTTCCTCCTTTCATTCTACCTTTACCTACCCCTTCCAAAACATCAACCTCCCCATCATTTTTAACCAAACTATCTACCTCCACCTTCCCACTTATCTCCAAACCTTCATCATCTCAATCATCCACCTCTAAATCTTCGACATCAAAACCACCCAATACCAAATAACCCCAATTAAACCCACCTATCAAAACCATGCCACCACTCACAACTTCTATGATGAATCCTACTTCTAAGAAGGCTCTCACACTGAAAACCAAAATCCCATCACCCATAACACCTTTAATCGAATCTTATTCGACCATTTTTCAAAGGCTGATATAAAATTATTCATTAAGCCTACCAACTATCAAACCCTTCGACCCTTTAATTATTAAACCATCATGGTTCAATGACAGTTTAATCTGATCATACCATAAGACACCTAGACATGACATGGAGAACTACAAAGCTCTTCAAGCACTTATCCACACCTTATGGGATGAGGATTATCTATTATCAGATGAACCTCTCTTAAACCCATTATCAACCCAACCACCAAATGAAATTATCCAACATTTACCTACTCCCCCAATCTCACCCAAGAGTGAGGAAGAACTAAATTAGCCTTCTAGGCCAACACCTCCCCTCACCCACACTATCCATATGGTCACCTGATCTTGATCTCAATAAAAGGATAAGGGAAAGGCTAAAGTGTCAATTCCATAGATGTATCCTTCCACCCCTCAACCTTCCAATCAAACTCAAGAACCTTCACCTTCAATAAAACCCAAAATATCCATCTTGGGTGCCCCACCCTCCAACTCTTTTGAATCCATATAGTGAGTAGTTCTGAAACAACTTTACCAAACACTAGTGAATATGAACCTATATGAATTGATATACACCTCACCCCATCACCATCAAACACTGATAGAGGATCTACAATCTATAGAGGTATAACTCAAAGACCCTCAACCCCTTCCATCCTTTGTCAAATATCTTTGACCTTCTACCCTTATCACATTCAAGGATTAAAAAATACCTTTTGTACAACCTAAAGATCATGATCCTCCCCTCTTCATCACTGCATATTTTAATAAAACCCACATCAAAAGGATAATGATTGATGGGGCAGCCAGTATTAACATTATCTCTTCCCATGTTTATGACCAACTCCAACTACCAAATAATACCATGTCAGAAACCTCAGTGGTCTCCCATTCCTTTAATGATACTATAACCACAACATTGTGAATAATCATCTTCCACATTTAATTGGGACCTCACATGCTTCTAGATCTCTTATACATCATAGAATTCAATTTCCAATATAATGTCTTACTTGGATGCCCTTGGATTCATGCCATGAGTTGTGTCCCATCCACCTTACATTGATGTATCAAGTTCAAACACAAGGGTCACATTGTCACCATACAAGTTGGCCCTAGTCCTTTTACCTCTTGTAACATGACATATCAACCCAATGATGTCTTTCTTTCTCATTCATCCACCTCACCACTAACCAACAACAATTCCACCCCTATCACTCATGAAGCTTCAACCAACTCCTCTATCCCTTCTTCTCAAATCCCCATAGAAGACCCCTTGGAACCTATGTTCTAATGTTTTTCACTAGGAAAATATCATCTTTTGGCCTTGGATGCCTTCCCTACTCCTCAAAAGTATGGGAACCTTGACCATGATCTTGATTATGATTCTAATAGCATAACCATCATCCCTTTTAGGCTTCCCAACCACCAAAATAATTTCATCTATAGGAGACTTGATCATTCGCTTCTCACTTTCTCCACCACCTCTTCTATTTGACTATTTACTTCTAATTTCTCCTATTTGGACAAATCAGCATTTTCCAAATTATATCTTCATAGGTGTGCCTAGAAGGGATTTGGCCTCAGCCATTATGAATAGGGACCTATGAGTTACCTTTAATAAAAACCCAAAAACCTTGTGAGTTATTGGGCCTTAGGTTTGTCCTACCACAAAAACCCACCAATTCACCCAAACCCATCACCACCATTGAGGAAGACATCACATCCTCATCAACCCCATCTCTTTAAAAGTTTAAGGATTTTCAAATTATTCCTCCTAACTTTTTTTTTACTCAATAACATTAGTTTAGGCCCCCTAACCTATCAAAAGGGTGGCAGAACTAAAACATTTCCTTTTATTCATCTTGAAATGGTAGAAAATGACACTCCTACCATCTATACCATACAACATCAAGATGATGATTCCATTCTCACCTATCTTGGTGTAGGTGATTCCTCTATCTTCAAAACCCTTCCTCCTAAAAACCAAACCATGTTGAACAAATCCACTATCGATGTCAACTTGGGTACTCAGGATAACCCTCACATTGTAAAGATTGGACAATCCTTATTTCCATGAAGCAATATGATTACCCTTCCTTTCTTCATGACCAAATCATAGCATTTGTTTGGTCTTATCAGTATATTCTTAGAGTTGATCCTTATATTGATCTCCACAACATTGGCATCCATCTTGATGCCAAACCCATTAGGTAAAAGCTTCACAAAATACACCCTTCTATCACCCTTCTAGTCAAAGAAGAGCTTCAACATCTCTTATTAGTCAACTTCATCCAACCCATCAACTATCCCCAATAGGTTTCCAATATCATCCCCATCATGAAACCCATAGGGGGACTTCACATCTGTATTGAATTTCATGACCTCAATCTTTTTTGTCTAAAGGATGACTTCTTTTAACCTAGCATCGACCAACTTGTTGATCTTACAACTAGCCACAAGATTTTATCCCTCATGGATGGTTTCTTAGGATATAATCAGATCTTGATTACACCTGAGAATCATCATAAAAATTCTTTCATCATTCCATGGGGAACCTTATGCTATATGGTCATGCCATTTGGTCTGAAGAACACTGGAGCAACCTACTAGCCTACGATGACCTACATCTTCCATGATCTCATCCATAAAATCATAGAGGACTATGTAGATGATCTCCTTGGGAGATATAAATATTGTAAGGATAATCTAAAAGTTCTCAAAATTATCTTTGAATGCCTAATCCATTTCCATGTCAGACTTAATCCCAAGAAATGTGTTTATGAGGTCCTATCTAGAAAGCTTCTTGGTTTTATCATCTCTATTCAAAGAATCAAAGTAAACCCTTCCAAAGTTAGAGTGATCCTTGACATGCAACCTCCAACCCACCTTAAGCAACTATGTAGCCTATAAGGGAAGCTCCAATCCATCCATCGCTTCATCTCTCAGTTATCAGATAGATGTGAACCCTTTCACCATCTTCTCAAGATACATCTTTTAACTAGACTAAGGACTGCCAACAAGCCTTTGATTCACTCAAAGAGTAAATTATTTCTCTACCCATTCGTAACCCTCCTAAAGAGTACCAACCCTTCTATCTATATATCTCCACCACAAACCATTTCTTAAGGGCAATGCTCATTCACCATGATGAATAAAATAAGAACAAATTGTCTACTATATAAGTCAAACACTTATAGAGTATAAGACTTAGTATACCCACATCGAGAAGCTTTACCTCACCTTAGTCTTCATGGCTACCAAAATTTATCATTATCTCCTTAATCACAAAACCTTTGTCATCACCCACACCAACCCCCTCAAGTACATGCACCCTAAGCCATACCAAAACCAATGTATGGTTAAGTGGCTCATACTCCTAACTGAGTTTAACCTTGAGTTCCTCAATCAAAATTCAATTAAAGGTCAAGTCATTATCGATCAATTAACCAAAAATTTTTTGCCAGACAACCAACCATTTCCTCTTGCATTTTTAGATGAGTTCATTGTGAATATTTCTCAAGAGGTCATCACCTACTAAATGACCATGTTCTTCGATGACTTGAAGTGATAACATGGTGGGGATATCAAAGTTGTTCTCATCGCCTATGATGTAAAACCTCTTCCTCTTTCTTTCAAACTAGATTTTGAGTGTACCAACAATATGGCTGAGTATGAATACCTAGTAATAGGTCTATAAACTAATCTAGCCTTGGGAGTTGAGATGATCAGTGCCTTTGGTAATTCCCAGCTTGTGGTAAACCAAGTCAATGGATCCTACCAATGTAATAATGATGTATTGAAATAGTACGAAAACCTAATAAATGTACTCTTAGCGTCATTTGATCATTACCTTATCCAATCTATTATATTATGTACCAATAAAATTTTTGGATACAATGGCTTCCCTTAATTTTCAGATCCCATCACAAACTTCTAATTCCAAGCTCTTTGTCACCATATATCATTTTATTACACCTTCTTATATCCAATTCAACCTCCCTACCATTTTTAGTGTGGAGGAATCTCAATCAAACATTTGGTATGATAAAACCTTTGACTACCTCAACCTTGGCATCATTCTACCCAACCTTTCTAGGAATGTTCAAAGAGCCTTTGTCTAGAGTACCTCTCATTATAACATACTAGGGGGAATACTTTACAAATGTGGTTTCAATGACCTCCTTCTCCATTACCTATGCATCCATGAAGCTTCCCATGCTATCAAGTAAATGCATGACATAATCTATGGGGGACACTTTAGTGGTCTAGCTATTGATAAATGTATCCTTAGCCTCGATTACTATTAGTCTACCCTCAACTAAGACTGTTATGATTATGTAAATAGGTGTGTTAAATGTCAATAGCACATTAATTTACATCACATACTAACCCATGGCCATCAAATATCCAAGGACTTTTGGCCCTTCTCATAATGGGGACTAGATATCATTGGGGAAATCAATCCTCATTCTTCATAGTGGCATCACTCCATCATCACCACCACTGAGTATTTCACCACGTGGGTGGAGGATATTCCTCTCATCTCGACCAAAGTCAAGAAGATAGTCAAATTCATCAATCATCATATCATCTATCATTTTAGTGTTCCCCATAAGATCATCATTGATAATGACAAATCTTTCAAAAGTAAAAAAGTCCAAGGCCTTTATGATGCATTTGAAACCAAGTTGTGATTTTCCTCACCTTATCATCCATAAGCAAATGGATAAGTTAAAGACTCTAACAAAATCCTCAACAAGATGTTAACCAAAATGGTCAATGTTGTTAAGCACAAGCTTATACTAAGAGGGGGGGTGAATCAGTATAAGATATTTTTCTACTTTTGACTATTAATATTAAATATAAAACCTCAAATTACTTCGCAATATTAAAAACAATCAAAGAATACAATGCAAATAGACACAAATTTGTGTGGAAACCCTTTCGAGAGAAAACCATAGAGAAATTCTCTTAATATAAATATTTGTAGGCACCAACCTACTGAAGCACCAACCCCAAAAACAATTTTTTAGGCACCAACCTAAAGGAGCACCAACCCCAAAAACAATTTTGTAGGCACCAACCTACAAGAACACCAAACCCTTTCACTGAGTACCAACTTAGCAAGAGACACCAATCTCTTCAAAACAAAGGCACCAACCTTCTCAAAAAAAACTATTCTATCTCAAATTTGTTGTCAAAACAACAGATGATAGAACACTTGCTTTATCTCCTTTAGATTCAATCTAAACTTGAGTGTTTTCACTGCTATACTCTTCCTTATACTTGCTAATTTTTTTCTTTTTAATATTCTCACAAAAAAATTCCTTTAAAAATTCTGCTCTTCTTTTATATATCTTCCACTTTCGAATCTTCTTTTTTTCCATTCGTTATGCACATATTTATAACCCATGGAAAGCCATAAATTAAGGTCATGAATCTTCAAGTGAAAAGGTCCTTTTGAATGGTCACAACTCCTCCCAATAGGTCAGCCAAGGTTGATAATTTTGTCGACATTTCTGTTGACACTTTCGTTCACTTCCATCGACATTTTCGTTCACTTTCATTGATAATTTCATTCACTTCCATCAACATTTCCATTCATTTCTATCAAAAATTCCATTCACTTCTAGCAACATTTCCATTCACTTCCATCAATAATTCCATTCACTTCCATCGACAGTTCATTTGACATCAATGACAATATTCCAATAATCTCCCCCTTTGTCACTGATGGCAATCACATACTAAAACTGCTCCCCCTTGATGCACTATATCTTCTGTCTGAATCCTTCTTTACTATAGCTTCCCCTTTCTATGACATCCTCTTTTTGTACTTCTTGCCCTTTGACATCAATGGTAAAGGGTCTATCAAAGAGCTAGTACTTAGCTCCCCTTTAGCTGATGCTTCCCTTTAGTGGCAAGATGCAAAAGAAATTACTCCCAACTTCTGCCATAGGTACTCAAACGTTTCCCTTAGAAGTGGCTTAGTGAAGATATCTACCATTTGTTTAGATGTGGAAACATATTCTAATTTTACTTGTTGTTCTACCACCTGTTCTCTCAAGTAATGATATTGTATAGGGATATGCTTAGTTCTGGAATGCATAACTAGATTCTTTGAAATACTTATCGCACTAGTATTATCACAAAATATGGATATTGGATGATTATACTCTATTTTGATATCTTTCAAGGTTTGTTTCATCCATAGAACTTGTGTACAACATAGCACTACCGCTATATACTCTACTTCTATTGTGGATAGAGATATAGAATTTTGCTTCTTACTCAACCAAGATACTAGGCTATCTCCAAGAAAGAATGCTCCTCCACTTGTACTTTTTCTATCATCTACACAACCTGCCCAATCTAAATCGGTGTACGCTACCAATGCGAAGTCTTTACCTCTTGGGTACCACAACCCATAATCCAAGGTTCTCTTTAAATATCTAAATATACGTTTCATGGCTTGCACATGTGTTTCTTTTGGAGTTGCTTGAAATCGTGCAACCATACCTACTGCTTGCATGATATCTGGCCTAGATGCCATCATATATAGTAAACTCCCAATCATTAATTTGTAAAGAGTTTGATTAGTATTCGAAGATTCATCATATTTTCTCAACTTCATACCTATAGCCATAGGCGTGCTAACAAGGGCACACTCCTCCATATGAAATTTCTTCAACATCTCCTTCACATACTTGCTTTGGGATATGAATATTCCTTTGTTAGATTGATAGATTTGTAAACCAAGGAAAAATGACAACTCACCTAACATGGACATCTCAAATTCCTTTTGCATATCTTCGACATATATCTTAGATATTTCCTCATTATCTCCTCTATAGATTATATCATCTACATACACCACAATAATTAACTGGTGATCTCCTTTAGTTTTGATGTAAAGATTACTATCAACATATTCTCTCTTGAAGCCTTGGTCTTGTAGCTATTTATCAAGCCTAGCATACCATGCTCTAGGAGCTTGTTTCAATCTGTATAAAGCCTTCTTCAACTTACACACATAATCCTTATTTTTTGATAAGAGGAATCCTTCTGGTTGTTCTATGTAAACTTCCTCTTTTAGATTGCATTTTTAAAATGCTGATTTAACATCCATTTGATAAACTTTGAAATTTTTGAATACTAAAAATGCAAGAAATATTCAAATTGCTTCTAATCTATAAATAGGAGCAAAAGTCTCTTCAAAATCTACACCTTCTACTTGAGCATACCCCTTACATACCAACCTTGCTTTGTTTCAAGTGACTTGGCCATTTTCATTCAATTTGTTTCAAAAAACCCACTTAGTGCCAATTACATTCTGATCCATTGGCCTGGGCACAAGTTCCCAAGTCTCATTCTTTTCAATTTGATCTAACTCTTCTTCTATTGCTTTTACCCAATGTTTATCATGACTAGCTTCAAAAAAATTCTTAGGCTCTACCTTGGATAACAAAGAGAAATTTACATGCTCAAGTATACTTACAATTATTCTTCTGGTTTGCACCCTAGCATCAATGTTGCCAATGATCTGACTTTCAACATGATTCTTTTGAATAAAGTGAGATGGTGCTTTGGTGTCCTACCTTTCAGATTCACTCAATTTTTCTACATTTTCTTCTTCCCCTTCTTCTTCTACAATATTGAGTATTTCTAGAGGCTCTTCTAAAGGTTCTTTTGCCTTTTGATTCATGATCTCATCTATTCTAACACTGGAACTTTCTATGATAGTTTGTAGCCTTTTGTTATAACATCTATAGGCTTTGCTTTTGATGGAGTAACCAAGAAAAATTCCTTCATCAGTTCTTGAATCAAATTTGCCCAAGTTTTCTTCATTCTTGTTGAATAAAACATTTACTTCCAAACACTTTGAAATGTTTGACCAAAGCTGGTCTTCATTTCCACAATTCATAAAGAGTTTTCTCATTATTAACTTTGATTTTCCCTCTATTCAAGATATATACTACTGTATTAATTTCTTCTCTCTAGAATCTATTTGATAGCTTAGATTCATTCAACATAGTTCTAGCCATCTTTTAAATGGTTCGATTTTTCCTTTCCACCACTCCACTTTGTTGTGGAGTCCTTGCAGCTGAGTATTGTCTCTTAATTCCATGATCTTCACAAAACTCAATGAATTTATTTGAAATAAACTCACCTCCTCGATCTGACCTTAGACATTTTATTTTCAGCTCTTTTTCATTTTCTATAAATGCCTTAAAAGCTTTTAACTTTTCAAATGCTTTCGATTTTTCTTTTAGAAAGGCTACCCATGTCATTCTAGTATAATCATTAATGAGCAACATAAAGTATCTCTCACCTTACATGTTTTCAATTTTGGTAGGACCACAAAGATCCGTATGAATTAGCTCTAGTGGTTTGGTGGTCAAATATTCCTTCGTTTTGAACCTTGTTTTGGTTTGCTTCCCATGTTGGCATTGCTTGCATAGAGTGCTTGAAGGTTTTGTTATCTTGGGCATATCTCACATAGCTTGTTTGTTGTTGATTTTCACAAGATTATCAAAATTTATGTGCCCTAACCTTCTATGCCATAGCCAACTTTCTTCAACTTGACTCAAACAACATTTCTCTCCTCTCATTTCTCCAAGCATGTATATGTTATTTGTTGTTCTATGAGCATCTGCAATTAGTTCTCCCATGTCTCTTTTTTTGATCTCACAACCTTCAAAAAAGAACTTGAGTGTGTGTCCTTGATCACACATTTGGATAACACTTAGAAGATTATGCTTTAACCCTTTGACATATAACACATTTTTTGTTTTGGTTTTTCCATTATCGAGACTAAGTGTACATTTTCCTATTATTCTAGCTGTATTGTTGTCTCTAAACTTCACCGTGCCTTCATTGACCTTTTTTAACGAGATGAACTTGCTTTTATCTCTAGTCATATGTCTCAAACATCCACTATTAATGAACCATTGTTTTCCTTCATCTCTACCATGGAATGTTGTTTGAACAATCATGGATTCTTCTTGCTTCTTCTTCCAGGTCTTTGATGGTTCTCTTTTCTTTATCATGGGAGATTTGAACTTTTGATCTTGTCTTATAGATTCAAAAACACTTCTACAATATCATATTATATGTCCATAGTTTTTGCACTTGTAACAAACTATAGCTTCATCAAAGTTTGATAAGGGAGCAAACAAATTGTAGTTTTTGTTCGAAGATCCATAGGTTCCTTTGTTTCTGCTGCTAACTTCAATATCCTTGGCTCTCTTTCTACAATCTAATTTCTTATGACCAAAATGATTGCAATAATAACAATATCCATCAAAATAATTACCAAACCTAGTTTTATTTGCATATCTTGGAGCAAATGGTCTTCTAAAGTTTTATTCTCCTTTTCTTTCTTTGTTGATAGAGCTAGTTTTTGTATTCTGGGCTTCTTCCTTCTTGGTCTCTTTTTTCATTGGTTCCTTAAGAGTTTCAACATAGCTCTTAGCTTTCTCTTTTGTCTTATCATACCCAATGCCTGACTTGTTAGATGGTGATATTTGACTCTCTAAAATCTTATTCAAAACTTGAGTGCTTTTCTCAAATTTCAATTCACTTGCTATTTTAGAATTCACCTTTTCTAGATCCCTTTTTAAAACATCTATTTCAGATTCATACCTTTCACAGTCTTCTCCTTTCTTCTTTAGCTGATTTATTATATCTTCTTCAATTTTCTTTGCTTCTTCAATTTGGATTTTTAGATCAGCAATTACCTTGTTTGCTTCCTCAAAGACTTGTGATGTCTTCGCTTTGAAGTTTGGATTCTCTTCTTCATATTTTTGGAGTTGTAACTTGAGTTTCTGATTCTTCTTCTTAAATGCTTTTATTTCTTCCAATGCACAAATAAGTTCTTCTTCAAGGTTCACTTCACCTTCTTCCATGTCTTCGTCTTCCTCCAAATTATCTTTGCTAGTGGTGGCATTTTCTTCTATAGCCATGAATAGAATCTCTTCATTATCACTCTCAACATCACTTTCTTTATTTTCTTTGGATGAGCTACTATACCTCTTGGAGTATAGGATTTTCTTTTGTTTATCAAATCTTTGCTTGTCTTTGTTCAGTTTGAATCCATTTTTGTACTTTGATTTGTTTCTCTCATCATTGTTATTTCTTTTATTTGGACATTTGGCTGCAAAATGACCAATTTTACCATAATTAAATCATTTGAATGGTAACTTTCCTTTATATATTCCTGATCCTTTCCTTAGCTTTCAAATGAATAGAGCTTCATTTTCATCTTCTTCACTACTTGAATTTCACTTGATTCTGGTTCTTTGATCTTCTCTTTCTTTGAGACCTTGAATGATGCTTCCTTCTTCAACTGTCTCTCAAATTTGGTTCTCATTTCATAGGCCGTAAGAATTCCATGGAGCTCATTCATTTTCATCGTGTCTAAATCCTTAATTTCTTTAATGGCAGAGACCTTCACATCAATTCTCAATGGTAGGGATCTCAATACTTTCTAAACGATCATAGATTCTTCAATTTTATCTATGAGTCCTCAAATGACATTAACAATCTCATTGACATGAAGAAGATACCTAGCAATATTTTCATCATTCTTCATTTTTAAACTTTCAAATTGCCTCCTGTGGGTTTGGAGTTTTGCTTTTCTAACCTTACTATCACCATCATAAATAGTGTTGAGTTTATCCCAAATCTCTTTTACATATTCACAATGCATAACATTAAGAAACTCATATTCTAAAAGCCTGCATAAGATTACATTCATAGCTTTTTCATTATTCTCACTGGCCTTTTTTCCAGTGGCATCCATTGGTGTAATTTGTGGCATTGTGTATCCTATTACCACTACTTGCCAAATATCGAAACCTAGGGCCATCAAGTAAGTCTTCATTCGTATTCTCCAAAATGCATAATTCATTCCATCAAACAAAGGAGCCTTGTTAATGGAGAAACCATCTAGCACTTGAGATCCTGCCATATGTGCTTTCCAAGATCTACCTTCTAGTAGTTGTGATAACACTGAAGGAATCGGCTCTGATACCAATTGTTAAGCACAAGATTATAATAAGAGGGGGGGTGAATCAGTATAAGATATTTTTCCTCTTTTGACTATTAATCTTAAATCCAAAACCTTAAATTAATTTTCAATTAATATATTCAAAGCAATCAAAGAAAACATGCAAAATCACACAATGCAAATAGACACAAATTTGTGTGGAAACCCTTTCAAGAGAAAACCATAGGGAAATTCTCTTAATATAAATATTCGTAGGCACTAACCTACTGGAGCACCAACCCCAAAAACAATTTTTTAGGCACCAACCTACAGGAGCACCAACCCCTTTCACTAAGCACCAACTCAGCAAGAGACACCAATCTCTTCAAAATGAAGGCACCAACCTTCTCAGAAAAAAATCACTCTTCTATCTCAAATTTGTTGTGAAAACAACAAATGATAGAACACTTACTTTATCTCCTTTAGATTCGATCTACACTTGATTTTTTTTGCTGCTATACTCTTCCTTATACTTTTTGATTTTTTTTTAATATTCTCACAAAATTTTGCCTTTAAAAATTTTGCTCTTCTTTTATATATCTTCCACTTTCAAATCTACTTTTTTATCATTCGTTATGCACTTATTTATAACCCACATAAAGCTATAAATTAAGGTCATGACTCTTCAAGTGAAAAGGTCATTTTGAACGGTCACAACTCCTCCTAATAAGTTGGCCAAGGTTGACAATTCTGTCAACATTTCCATCGACACTTCCGTTCACTTCCATCGACATTTCTGTTCACTTTCGTCAACAATTCCATTCACTTCCATCAACATTTCCATTCACTTCTATCAATAATTTCATTTACTTCTGGCAACATTTCCATTCACTTCCATTGATAGTTCATTTGACATTAATGACAATATTCCAACAAATGCTTTGGGTTAGGATTGACACTTGCACATCCCTTTTCCTTTATGGTCCTATCACACTAGCATTCAAACCTATATGGGTGCTACCCCTTTCTCTCTGGTCTTCAAATCAGAGGTAGTTTTGCCTCTTGAATTATAGATTCTCTCTCTTCACATATCCTTGCAAGACATCTTTTTTAATAACAACTAACATCAAGACCATCTAACATGACTTGAGATACATGATGAGCACTGCTTAGCTACACTTAACCATCTTCATGTCTATCAAGAGTGAGTCAAGTGCATCTATAATAAGCACCTAAAATAGAAATAATTCAACATCAAAGATCTCATCCTAAAGGAAAATAAACATGTGACCAATATGGAGAAAATCAAGCAAGTCAAGTTTACTTTCAATTGGCCTGGACCCTACATCATAACCCACAAGTATGGATCAAGAGCTTATCATTTTTCCTCTCTTAAAGGAAAAGCAGAACCTAAGCCTCTCAATGCTTCACATATGTGTCTTTTCTTTTGTTAAACAAGGATCAAAATCACCTTTTGTTTAACTTAAGCTTGTACATTGATTTATGAGATTTTCACCTTTCACAAACCTCCATCTTATCATTTTGAGAATAATTGATTACAACATATAACCATGTGATTAATCATCAAAGTCATAGCCTAATCCTAAATATGGGTATCATGGCTCTACCCATGGCATGGTTCTCATGGTAACTTTTCATCCCTAATCGGATGGAATCCCATGGTCATTGTCTCTCAAAACCACCCCTTTCACCTATCATTAACCTTCTTATGCTTTAGGTGTTTGCCCTCATAAAGATAAGCCTCTAAGCCTATGTAGACTTGTCCATGTCTAACCTAGCATAAACATAATTTAGGATACCAAAATATCACTTAGGTTAAATATTTATAGCATGCAAACCGCTCCCTTGGAGGATAGGTTCCCAAAATCTGAACTGATTAAAAAATAGACTGCTCCCTTGAAGGACAACTACCAAAATAAATAAACCCAAACTTAGACCACTCCCTAGAATTATGGCTAAGTAAACTTACCAAAAGTAATCATTCAAATCTTCCCATATCAATTAGCTTCAAAAACCTATCAAAATAAAGCACTAAAAGACCCCATATCAAAATCAAGAGCAAATTATACTAAGAAAGCTGCAATCAGCTTTCATATATAACATTAATAGACTTCTTGCATTGATAAATATACACCTTGAATTAAAACATGAACTTGTCTATTAAGGTTCTTAGGTCACCTATAGAAATGGAAAACCAACCTTCAAAAGGTTACACTACCCTTCACAACACCTATCACCAATCTCCCCTTTGTACCATCTACAAATCAAGGGATTCAGAGCTTACTTGACATGGTGTGATCAAGACACCTTTTATCAACCAATGTATGCTAATGCAAAGCATTTAAAATGTTTATGTTCATGTTTTTTAGTCCTTACCAATGAAGAAGCATCATGCCTCTTTCCTTATCATGTCATAATTGGTTCATGTATTCACTTAGACATAGGTCTCAAGATTTTTCTCTCTTTTTCCACATCTATTTTTTTTTATCTAACTTAATTTATGTGTTATCATATATAAAATTACTATAAATCATAACAATAATATAAACATCATAACCAAAACATAACCATATCCCATATCCACCATGACATCCATAACCATGTAAACAACATCATATCCATAACCATGTAAACCACATCACATATCCATGATCATAACCATAATCAAATAACATCATAACCATGTATCGAACAATAACCATTTATCATAAACATCATAACCATGCCTCAAACAAAGCATCACATCACCATAATCATGTATAACCAATCATCATAAAACATCATCCATAAACATCACATGCCTAAGCTAGTGACTCTACATCTCATAAGCATAATCATAATCAGATAAACGTCTAAACCAATGAATTATGAACCATAAATATCATCATCACATCATATAAATATGTCTCATCAACATAAAATGGTACATATAATCATGTGTATCTCTCTCTCTCAAAATATACATCTCATTTCATCAACTCGCAAGTCAATATCAAAATCATCTACATCTATACATATCATAACACAATCTATACCCCTAGGTCACTACTACCACCTAGTGTCTACCCCCTTAAGGTGCCTACTTATCCACTCACTAAAGCCACCCACTGACCTGGGCTTGCTATACCTACACCACCTACCAACTAGCTTTGTACTCACCCCATCAGGGTTCTATACTCAAAATGTGTTAGAACTATGGCCTCATAATAATGCAACTTCTCAACTATGGCCCATTATAGTGATATGGGATACTACTTGGTGGTCTTAATGGTGTTATGGCTCCTCTTCTAGTGTGCCTTAGGGAGTCTCTCTCCTGGGTCACCAAGGCTAGTGTAGTCCTAGCCTAGTCCCTCTCACCTATCATAGTCATCACCTGACCCTATAGTGTTGTAACTTAGCCCTATAATGTGGCCACCTACCCCTATAAAACTATGATTTTTTCCTACATAATGGTTAGTGTCATTCCTACCTATCTATTGTGGCCACCTTCTTGTACATGTACCCGTGGACCCCCACCAACTAGGTCCACATCCATGGGCTACCTACCCCCATCATCCCATCTAAAATTGACCACTGCATAAAAATATTGATACCATGTCACATATAAATCAACATAACCTACATCATTAATATCTACTCTAATAGTAGTTCCTTATGATCAAGCACCATCACCACTAAATAGGGATCTAGAATCAAAAACTTAGCATCCTCCTGCCTATACCTCAAAAATGGACCCAAAATCCCCTATATCAGGCCAAACTACCTATGAACCCTATCAAAAGGAATGAGCTCATTCTCATCCTCTCTCCTCCCAAAAATCCACCTATAGATATACATCCATAAAATGTGTTGAGTATAGTGGGCGCACCTTAGAAAGTTGACATACAGGCTCTAGACCACATTTCCAACCACCAAGGTCTCCAATGCCCCTCAAAACTAGTCAATGTCTTACACACCTATTATAGGTCATGTAAGTGCTTAATCACTTCACCACATAAAACCCACCCTAAAATACATCTAGGCATATCCCTCCCTTGGTACACCCATTGGCCTTAGAACTTGGATATGCTTGAAAGCCTAGTAATTTAGCACAAACCCCACACTAAAGACATATCTCTAGTAAGATCTAAACCACCATAGTTCCCTATAAATATATATTAAAAAAATACATTCCCACCCAAAAATTATTTGACCAAGAAACATCTCCACCAAAACTCCTAGAAACTAATAATGAAACTTCCCAATGCTTGAATTTGGTAATGCAAAGCATGAGACTACCATCATCATCATAGTCATCAACCTCCTATCATCTCTAGTCCTTTGATGCCATGGCCTATAGTTAAAACCTATAGCATTCTACCTAGAAAAGGCTTGATCCTCACCATATAAGAGCTCTATGTACTCATCTCTCTCATCTCTCTTAATGTGATATATTGACTCCCTCAAAATAGGTAGTTGTGTGATCTTATGTACATCCTCTAGTAAGATCATCATCTCGCTAGTTAGTAGGTTAAAGGTGTTCACAGCCAGATCCCATCTCTTGATGATGGCCATAATCATCATCATATCTTGTAGCACATATGAGGATGGTTGCCTCCATATGCACCCAGTCATCATCCATCATCCTTTGGTAGATCTCTATAAAGATTTGAGGAAACTGATCCTGCATCTAGATCTGATCTCATGCCTAAAAAATTATTTAGAAATCATACGTAGTTTTTCTATAATCTTCTCTACCTATGAACATTCACCTTTTTCCATCACTCACCTACCTAATAACACCTATTTACCTCATCCAAACTACATCAACCCATTTTTAAACCTACCTTCCCACCAAAACTACCTATAACATTCTAAAAACATTTAAACTAACCTATTTCCTTAACATTTTATCAAAAAAAATTGACCCCTTAGTCAATAGTTGATGGTCACTATGACCACTAATAGTCAGCTGGCCATTTGGCCTATGGTCTTCAACCATCAATGATTGATTATGACCACTGACAATTAGGTATGACCATCGATGGTCACTGTGTGTGACTGTCAATGGTAAAACCTCCAACCCTACCTCTAAAATCCCTACCCAAACCACTCCTTTCAACACCTAAATTCCTTAATTCTTTCCCCTACCCTACCCCCAACATACATACCTTCCCAATTCTAAATTTCATTCATAAATTTTAATAATCATAACACCAACCTAAAACTAGGTCAAAAACCCAAACCCCTCCCCCAAACCAAACGCAATTCAACAAAAATCAACCAAAATCAACTAATCTAACAATTCAATACAACCCCTACCTCATTATTCAACCATCATCAAGGAAGAATCTTGGGTCCTACTACTTGGTCATGCCCCTATCCACCCTACATTCTGAATCTAACACTGGTCAACTCAATAATGAATCTAACATGAACCTCATAATCAACCAATCAACAACTACCTTATTATAACTCTTACACAACATGTCAAGGATGTTGATATGCATGAGAGTTAAGAAGTCATAAAATTCAAAAGTGAAAATGACTTACCTTTTGTACTTTTTATCCTCTTTACTTTTAGGGCTTCCCCCTAACTATCAATGATCAAGGTGACCATCGATGGTCAATTTTGGGACCCCTGATTGTCGATGATCAGGATCTTCTCTTTTTAAATTTTGGGCACTTATATCCCTTAGTGCCACCTTTTAGAGACCACCTTCTCTACATACCCAACCAACCATGTCCACCTTGACATTATCCATTTTGGCCCAACCTATCACATATTTTATGATGACCCTACCTTGGTCTTTTTTACCACATCAACCAACATTTCCATGTTGAGCATTTGAATTTATACCACCTAGTGCACACCAAAACATTTATGTTTTTACTAGGAGTAATTCTTACCTTAGATACCTACAAGAACACTAACCCTATCTAGTATACTTGATAGGAGTAACCTGATCAACTATGGCCAATGATATGGCCTAATTACCATGTCACCAGTCCTTCTAAAACCAACCTCATTTTTACCAACCATGGAAACTTAGTCTATGCATGATCTTGGCTATCACAATTAGTAACATTTTGTGCACATGTTTAAGCTTAAAATTCCTAACTACCATTATCACCAACCTTGTGACTCACCATAACCACTTGTCAAACCTACACCTAAGTCAGTTTCACCTCATCAACTCTCAGTTTGAGGAGGGACATCTTCTCACATGCTTGAGGCAACCAAACCTTTGACCTACAATCCATTTTTATTTTACAGCTTGCTAACACAAACTACATAAAAAAAAGGGAAAAAATATAGACTCAAAAAAACCACACATAGTGGTTTTATATATTAAAACACCCTTGATTTGGACCACCACCCAACCTCCCACCATAACCCTAAGTTAGGTTAGCTAACTAACTAAACCCAACTCACTAACCATCCCTTTTTACCCCACTTAAACTTTGACACTCAACTACTAATGGTCACCTCGATCATCGATGGTTACCCTGACCATTGATGGTCAAGTCTTGACCACCTAGATACTTGAACTCAGTCTATGTGCACCCAAACACATCATAATTTAATTCATACAATGAATTAATGCATCAATAATTGAATTCATGTAATGAGATTCACCCTTTCTAAAACCTAAACCTCTATATCTTCTACCTATAAAAGAGAGGAGTAGGAGGTAGAAAGGGGGATCCATTCATTAAAGCATCTAGCAATCAGGCAATCAAGATATCCACCAGTAGTCATCAGGAGCTATCAAACTTATTTATAGATTCTCCCTTTAACAAGTTAATAACCACACTAGAGACCCAAACCTCTACTAAAATTATTCTTTAGGTAAAGTATTGTTACTTTGCCAAAATTACTCCAAGATCAGTTATCAACTATTAAATAACTAGTTAACTATACCTCTAGTTCATAAGTTGTTTATTGGATTTTTGATATCTCTATATGATTTAGACCCCTTAACATCATATGTTCTAATCCCATAACCTTGACCAGATCCCAAAAACACTTATTAAACCCTCTCTACAACCTAAACTAGACTCTTTTTTAGCACTTTTAGAAACCCACAGTAATCATTGATGATTACCATCAACTATCGATGATCACCCAACCACCAACGATTAGCTTAACCACTAAAAATCACCCTGACCATCGATGGTTACTATGGTAAGAAATAGTAGTAGATTATTTCCACCTACCAACCATTAGCCAAATTTCATTTTGTGTGTACCTACCTATTCACATAGACCTCATCTATTTTTTAAACCCAACCTGACTCAGCCTAATTTGTGAAATAATCAATAGATACAAAAATATACCTTATGCCTATGCATGTTTTTTCAAGATGGATCAACCCAATAGAATCAATGGCCAATTTTTCAAATGGTTCCTGAACAATAATGGGGATGAGAGGCATCTCATCCCATCATTTTGACTTCCTTGTGTGTTGGTACATGTCACATGCCTTAGCACAATCCTTTGAATCTTAGAATAGGCTTGGCCATCACAATCCTAATTACAACATTTTGTGTTTCATTACATCTTTAGTGTAGTGGCCTCCTATGATCCCATCATGCACATCTCATAGAATAAATTATCTTTTGTGTTTTAAAACACATTGGTGCAGGACTTCATTATGACTCAATTTATATAGATCCCCATTAATGATCTTAAAGGGGGTGATGCAAATGATGAGTTGCTTCTTCTCTTTTGTTGTTATGGTCAAGGGTGCAAACTTAGATTTTATAAATGCTACTATCTCTACCATGTCTTTAGGAATGTGTTGAAATTTTTAGAGTTGCACAACCACCATGTCATCTTTAATGGGCACTATTGCATCACTAGAGTTAGTGCAAGACAAATGGTCTAGTCCCAAGTTTCACCACAACTAAGAACAAAAAATTCTTGAAATAAAACTTTCCATCAACAAATGCACCCATGGAGAATGGGCTTATTCATAAGGTACTTAAGTGCCTCATGATCATTGAAAAAGATGAATGGGGTTGCCAATAAGTATTTCTTGAATTTATAGAGGGCATAAACAATGGTTAGTACCTCATGCTTGGTAGTTGTGTAATTTTTCTCTATCAGGGTCAATTTATGACTTACAAAGAAAATATGATGATCCATCTTACCCTCTCTAGGTTTTTCTAGAATGACACTAATTACAAAGCTAGATGCATCAACATGGATGTGGAAAGGAGTCATCTAGTTAGGAAACTGAAGGATAGGTGTACTAGCCAACTTGAGCTTCAGTGTTTCAAATGCATCATCTTGTGTTGTGCCCTAGTAGAAGGGGCTATCCTTGCACAATAGCTCCTCTAATGGAATTGTGATCCTTTCATAACTCCTTATAAAAAAATTATAATATCCATAATGGCCAATAAAAGCACAAACATATTTTTTCATGGAAGTGGTCTAGATATATAGAATAATAGAAATCTTCACGGGGTCAACAAGTAGACCATCTTTACAGATGATGTGCCTGAGAAAGGTTCCAAATGGTATCATAAAGATGCACTTCTTAAGGTTTAAGGATCTTTGTAGTTGTTAACACCTCTCAAACATGAGGTTTAAGTTATCATAATGGTCTCTCATTATCCCATACATATTCCAATCATCAAGGTATACTTGGAAAAACTTATGGATAAAATTATTAAATATAGTGATGACTACTCTAGAGAATATGGTTGATACATTATGAAGCCCAAAGGGCATCACATTATAGGTGAAACAACACCATTTTATTTTAAATGTTGTCTTAATCATGTTTTCCTCTTTAATTTAGACTTGATGGTATCCATAGAAACCATTAATGAAAGTATAGATTCGTAGCCTATGACTCCATCCAAGACTTCATTACTGAATGAAGTCGGGAATGGGTCAGTGATATAGGTGACATTTAATAGTTAATTAACATAAATGTGGATGTGCCCAACTTTATTAATTCTAATAACCATGGGGCTCACTCATTCTGACTCTTGTACTAGGTAGATCACTCATGCAGCCAGCATACCATCAATCTCCATTTTGACCTTGTCATCGAGATTGGGGTTCATTTTGTAGGGATTCTTTTTGACAAGTCATGTGCCATCCACAAACATTATGTTAATTTTCCAAAGGGATGGGTCGGTGCCTTTCATGTTGTGATAATTACATAGAAATAAATCTTTAAACTACTTTAAGAGATCTAAAATTCATGCTAGTTCTATGTCAAACTAATATACACCCAAAGTAGCCATATTTGGTTCTCCTTCCCCACTAATATCAACCTAGGTGGTCTTGAGTGGTACACAGTAGGACTCATTTCTCTCCTAATGTGTGTCCTCAACTTTCCTACTCCCTTAAATTGTTTTAATGTGGAGATGAGTAGGGTCTTCCTCTTCAATGGCACTATCATCCACTTGGCATACAATCTTCCTCTTTCCTATCAAAGATGTCCAATTTTGTGCTTTTAGACATTCGTACTTCATCACTCAAGTCACTATTGAGTACCTGCTCTTTGAAGAAATTTGGGAGTGTTAATCCTTTCTCCCCAAATAGATCTTTTAGGATATCTAATATTATAGTGTCCTCAAACATTACCCTTTGAATTACTTGTAATAGTTCAATCAATTCTAGGTTAAGTGAGTAAAAGGAGAAGGTGTGCACAAAATTTTCCTTTAAGACATCCCAACTAGTTATCTAATGGTGAATTTTGTTAACCAGATACCAAGCTCATGCCCACATCTTCAAGGTTATATAAAGGGCATGCACCCATAAGTTCCTTAGGGTATTTTAACCATAGTTAGTCCATGTTTCTTCACACAAGCGTATGTGTACTATAGGTTCCAAATTACTAGAGTATGCAAAAATGTCTAGGTCATCATTGTTTTTTTAAAATCTAGTGCAGATGGCTACTTTTACATCTTGTCAATTTAGTAACCTAGACCTCTTCACTACCCACCAATGAGTGGCAAAGATTCTCAAAGTATACACTAATGTCCCCATCCTATCTACTTCTTTCAAGATACAGGATTCTAGAAATATTTTCCTACAAGATTATTCCCCTCATATCATGTTAGTGTTGCAAGTTTATCTTTGCTCAAGGGAAACACTTTATTTCCATTATTTTTATTGCAAGGCACCCCTCTTTATGAAGTGCAATCAATCTGGACCCAACCAGTCCTCATAAGTTTCAACACCTTGGTACTCCCTACAAAGCACCTCTGACCAATTGTTTCATAAGCTTCTTCAATCCATAGATCACAATGTACATTGATAATGTCTAAGGATAACTACCCATCATCCTAAAAAATCACTCCTTGGTTATTGGCATTGATATTTTTTATGCCTTATACCATGATGTTTTATATATGGTTTATCTAATCTTCAAGAGGAACACTTTCTACATAAGGGGGTCCTTGGTCACTTGAAAGGGGGATCATGACCCTCTCCTTACCATTTTCAAAGGGCATATAGTGCTTCTTGAAGTCCATTTTATAATTATTTGCATAGCACCATGGCCTACCCATGAGTGTTAGATAATTATCTTGCTCAACCAAGTTGATCATTTTGAAGTAAGCATGAAACTCTGTGGCCATAATATCTACAATGACACCTTTTAGAATGTTGATTAGTTGTGTTGTCCGCAAAAAATGTCACTCATTTTTGGGACAACATAAGAACTATTTTGGTCTTACAAGACCGAAATTGTCTCTTCCCTTTTCAAAAAATGAGCCTTCAAATCCTTCATTTTTTGAGCTTTTTCAGAAAACTACGGAGTCCACAAGCTCATTTCTATAGACTCCGCAGGCTCATTTCTACAAACTTCGCTGGTTAGTTTCTACGGACTCTGTAGGAGAGAAACAGGTTCAACACTTATCCATTTTTTTTATTGGGAAGTTTAAAAGACCATATTTCAAGGCCTCAAAGAGAAAGTTACCTTTGAGAAAGATCAAACCTCAAAGAGCAGTGGAAGCTACCAAGTGTCGTCTACTAAGACACAGTTTCTAGTAAGTTTCAAAGCAACAGAATGTGCCACGTGTCCCATTATAACTCAGCAGAGCGTGACAAGTGTTTGTATCCACATTTTAGGTTTTTAATAAGTTTTAAAGCTTATTTAAATAAGCTTCTCTTAAATTCTAGTGGAAGCTACCAAGTGTCATCTACTGAGACCCATTATAATTTGCTTCTAGATACGGTGGAAGTCGCCTCATATCCTGTTATAACTCTGCAGAAGCCAACAAGTGTCAACATTGGTAGCTTCTTAATTTTGTGTCATAAGGATTGTGGTGGGTCTTAGGTGAGTGGCTAAACTTGAGCAGAACATTCCATTTGTCATCATTTGTGTGAGTCTAAATGAGTCCCAATGTTTTTATATTGTTTATAAAAACTCAGGAGAGCATGACAAGTGTCTGCATCCACATTTCAAATTTCTTATACACTGCAAAGCTTCTTTTGATAAGCTTCTCTCGGAGTTCCATGGAAGGCAACAAGTGGAAACTATGGAAGGTTTCAATATGTTTCTCTAAGAGCAGCCAAACGTGCCACGAGTCCCTTGCAAAGCTCAACAGAGGTTGACAAGTGTCAACCTCTACAGTTTCTTCCTTTTATTTCAATATCAAGTAAGGACTATGGCAGGCCTTGGGTGTGTCACTAAAATGAGTGGAATTTGCCAAGTGTCATCATCTGTGTGAGTCCAAATGAGTCCCAATGTTTCTATATTATTTTTAAAAGCTCAGTGGAAGCCACCATGTGTCCCTTATAAAGATAAATGGAGCGCGCCAAGTGTCAACATCTGCATGAATCCAAGTGAGTCCTAAATGTTTCTATAGTGTTTCTAAAGCACATTAGAAGCCACCATGTGTCATCCTCCATAGGAATCTCAAAATCATCTAAAGCCTCTATAAGTTGAGCAGATGCTGCCACATGTCCTCACCTATTTTGCAGTGGAACACGCCATGTGTCATTTTTTAAGATCAATAAAAATCAGCCAAAGCAAGTAAGAAAGACATGAAGGAATTTCTAAGGACGATGATGGGCCTGTACTCATCAAATTTGGGGCAACCAAGTAGTTATTGGCTTTCAAATGATGACAGACTCGAAGACGTCAAATTTGTGACAATGAAATAACTGTTGATCCTTATAGGCTTAAGCACAGACCTAAAGGCATTCAGAGACCTACAAGGTGAGATCTTAGATCACATAGAAAAGGATGAAATATAGCAAGGAAAGGGGGAAAAATGGAGAAATAATAGAAATATCTGTGCATGGGATATGTTTCTAGAAGGTGAAGTAGTCCACTAGGTGGACATTAAAGAGCACACATATTCAATGGTGTGGCCTATTTTTTTGCATTGAGTAAAATGAATAAACATTAGGAAACACATCAAGTGGTCCATATTTAAGACCGACACCCAATTCTAGCATAGCCCATGGATAGAATTTAAAATGCAATGAAGGCATTGAATGCATCATAGGCCATTTTTGTGAAACAAAGTGCCCAAGTCTTTCTTGGATCACTATATATTGGACTCTCTCTTATTGTTTTAGAGGATATCTCTCTCTTTTATAAAAAAAAACATTGCCCAAATTGAAATACATTACTGAGACTTTGAGCTCAAATTGTTGATCATATTTCATTATTTGAATAAGAAAACAAGTGACTTTTTAGACTTTGTGCTAGAATAGCTTGGTTGTTGGGAAAATTATTCTTATGTCTATTTCCTTAATATGTTTTTTTTCCATTTAATTGAATAAGTAGAATTAGTGAAAATAATCAGAAATGTGTCCTGAATCCAACTGTGGAGAGACTTTGTGCCCCCATAATTGCCTTTGGTGTGTTTTCTTTTTATTCTTGTGTAAAAGATCTTGGGATGACATTGTGCCCTCATTATCTTTCATATTCTATTTTTGTGTAAAAGACCTTGGGATGACTTTGTGCCCTCATTATCCTTCGTATCTCACTCTCGAGAAGTTGAGGTGGAGACTTTGTGCTACATCTCAGTCTGTTGGTTACTATGCCTTTGGTTACCAATTACTTATCACTATCTGAAAGAACTCCTACTATTTCTTGCAAGATCACTTCTGAAATAAGAGAAGTGATTTCAGCATTTTCACCAAGATTTGCTCCTCTATTTGTTAACATCATCTTTGAAAAAAGAGAGATGGATGGTTTATCCTACCCCCAAGTGTTATTTTCTACTTATATATATATATATATATATATATATATATATAGTATTTAGCTCTTGCATATTTACAGGGAACCTCCCCTTGATAAGAGGAGAGATTTGTCCCCTTTTGATGTAGTAAACCTACACATCTAGCTAACCAATCTCCCTATGATGTGGTTGAAGAGACCTATTTTGCTCATCAGTTAGCTGGTGACAAAATATTCACCAAATAATTTTTGGAGACTCCACTAGGGACATAATAATTTTGTGCAATTTGGAGCCTCAAGCTTCAGATTAAAACATCACCTTTGTCTTATCCATTATCATTATAGCCTTATCTATTTATCCCACTATGGAAGAATGCATAGTTTGAAGCCTCAAGCTTCAAGCTGAAGCAGTGCCAGTTCTTTTTCATTTTTATTTTTACACTCTAGTAGATCCATAGTATACGTGAAGCCAAAAGGCTAAAGGTATTGTTGACCCTGTATTCGAGTTAGTACAAAAAAGTAATTTTGATCTATTTCCTTCACCATCTCACCTCCAATGAACTAGGAACTTTCTTCCTACTAAAGTCAAGTCTCCATTACCAGGCAAAGCCTCCATTTCCACTATTAATAAAGCTCTGTCAATACTTACCCATCTAATATTTGTTATTCCACCTTTCCATAGTCATACAATGGCAGTTCAAGGTCCTTGGGGTAACTCTTTTGGCCCACTCAATTTAACTCCACCTCTACATGAGCTACCACACAGTTCAAGGAAAAATTTCTCTAAGTTTTATGGTGATGGGAAGGTTCATCTTGATGAACATATTGTAGCCTTCAGCATAGCCTGTGGTGTAATAGGTGTGGAGTATGAGGATATAGTAGTCAAGATGTTCATGGAAAATTTACAAGGTGCTAGTATAGACTAGTTCTATCATCTATAGGCCCAAACTGTGACTGACTGGAACACTCTCAAAGCCAAATTTAAGCCTGCAAAAGATGTGCATGCCCTATAAGCTAAACTCACACAAATGAAGAAGGAGCCTCATGAACTAATCAGGGATTTCATATCCAAGTTTGACAAACTGAGGAACAAGATTCCTATAATTGCTCAATCAACACCTAAAAACCTCAAATGTTTCTTTATCTACTCTCAGTTGCCTAAAGTGAGTTTTTTATTGAGATGTGCTAGCCAAATAGACCTTGTTGCAGCTCAAGATTTGGCCACTAAGGTGGAAGATGACCTTATTTTGATAGGAAAGGTAAGGAGAGATCCTAATATAGGTAAATCTTCTTCATCTTTTGAATATCCATCTATAGGTACCACTAATCCAACGGCGCAGAAGCTGGCAAATGAGTTGCTAGCTTTCAAGAAGCAAATGGCACAAGGGATATCTTTAGCTCCTTTGTATAGAGATATGCCAAGGAGGACATTTCCTAATCAGTCATACCAAGGCAATGCTACCAGGAATCAAGGATAGCCAAATCATCTTCCTCCCCCATAGGGGAAACTTGCCATTGAAGCACCCCCAATCAATTCAGTAGTTGGATATCTCAAAACAGAATCTAATTTCTCTTTCTAGCCTAAATTGAACCAAGAAAATGACATTGATCTCTTCATAAAAGATCAAGAAGAATCAGCTGGTGACTCCCACATTGGTTTCCTAAATTACTAGGATAAACCCAAAAGTGAAGGTAATGCATCTAAGGGATCATATGTTGTGTTCACCCAGCCCAAGAACCAGTCAACCTAGCAAGCTGACAAAGAGAAGATAGAGGAGCAACCTCAACTAGTAATTTCAATTTCTAAGCATGGAACCACTCTACCTTTCTAGTCAAAGGACCTGGTGATTGCTAAAAAGGTAAGTGCCTCAAATATCCCTGTCTTCTACTTCAAATTTGCAGGCTAGTCCTCCCCCTCCCAAAAACCAAAAGGATGAACTCTTATCCTCTCTTCCTAGTCCATTTTAGACATTTGACATAGTCAACCATGTCAAGAAAACTAAAATCCAAATGACTAAATTTGAATTCCTACAAGCCAATCCTGAGCAGTTAGACAGGTTGGTAGAGTGTGTGAAGAATATAGCCATCCCTGCAAGACAAGAAGCTAAGAAGGTAACTCATGATCCCCCAAGGAACATGTATATCCCAAAAAACCTTGTCATTACTCCTCCTACTACCCCTAGGAAAATAGAGCCTTTCTATGTTTCCATGTTGATAAATGGTCACAAGCTGAGTAAGTACATCATTGATTCTAGAGCTTCAAACAATGACATGCCTGCCAAGGTGGTAGAATCTCTTGGTCTCACATTAACCAAGACATTTGATAGATTTTTCTCCATGGAGAACAAGCAAGTACAATTGCTGGGGCAAATCAGAGATGCCCAATTTACATTTATAGCCTTTTTAGACAAAAGAATCAAGATGATTATCTTGGTGGCTAACGTCCCATCATCCTATGGCATTCTACTTAGATGAAATTTTTGCAAGGATGTGGGAGGAAAACTAAGCATGGACCTATCTGAGGTAAGGATCCCTATAAAAGGTGTAATGAAGAGATTGTTCCCTAAAAAGGAGGTAAAATACGTGGTCACCCAAACGTCGGCCCTTGCAGCTCAAATTTTGTTTGAGTCTTCAAGCAGGGGTAATTACTTCTTAACCACAGAGGGTGTTCATGTTTCTACAGATGAAAGTCCTATATGTGGCAATCTGAAAATCAATTCAAACAAAACATTAGAAGAATTGGTAGGGCACAGTAAAAATTAAAAAGCATCTTCCACTGAAGAGAAATTTGATAGAAGATCAATTTTAAATGATGTTTGGATCCTAGAATCTGATGGTAGCAATTCTTCTACCAATGCTAGAGCTGGGACTATGTTGATATCTCCTCAAGGAGATATTTTTCCTTCATGAAAGTTACAGTTTAGCAACACCAATAACACAGTTGAATTTGAAGCTCTATTGCTTGAATTGAAGACTGCTCAAGACCAAGATGTCAAACTCCTTCACACCAAAGGAGATGTTGAGCCGATGGTTTGTTAGGAGTTTGATGCTGACAATCAAAACATGTGCTAGACTGAACCAATAAATTAACAAGCTATGGTAGTAGACCATACTGCTATACTCCAAAGTCAACAAAAAAAACTCTTCACCAAGAGAGCAAGGAGTTACAATTTTTAGATTGAAGACCACATCTTGCCATGGAGCAAGAAGAGAGAGCTAAAAGTAGTGCACAGGAAATGTGATTCTTGGTGGAGAGTTCCATTCACCCATCATCAATTCTAAGGACAAAATGGTTTCTTCCTAATTTATTAGGATGGAATGCCATCTTCATTATCTCACAATGGGCAGCATCTGAATCACCTCAATTCTTGAAGTATTAGATGAGTTCACCTGTACATATGTATATTTGTATAGTCTTTAGTTCTATTTTGTCCTTTTCATTTTTATTTTTGGTGACTTTATTTTTTGGGTAGCATGACTCCATAGCCCAATGGCATACTTGAAGGCATTGGATATTTTGGTTTCTACTTCCCTTAGCTATTTCAAGTTTTCAACTGAAGGAAGTTCCCCAACTGGAGCCAGCTATTGTTCCCAAAAAATGTCACTCATTTTTGGGACAACATAAGAACTATTTTGGTCCTGCAAGACCCAAATTGTCTCTTCCCTTTTCAAAAAAAATTATTAGCTTGTAAATCCTTCATTTTTTGAGCTTTTTTAGAAAACTACAGACTCTACAGGCTCATTTCTACAGACTCCACAAGCTTATTTCTACGAACTTCACAGGTTAGTTTCTACAGACTCTATAAGAGAGAAACAAGTTCAACACTTAGCCATTTTTTTCTATTAAGAAGTTTAAAAGACCATCTTTCAAGGCCCCAAAGAGAAATTTCTCTCTGGGAAAGATCAAACCTCAAAGAGCAATGTAAGCTACCAAGTGTCGTCTACCAGGACACAATTTCTAGTAAGTTTTAAAGCAGCAGAACGTGCCATGTGTCCCGTTATAACTCAGCGGAGCGTGACAAGTGTCTGCATCCACATTTCAATTTTCTAATAAGTTTTAAATCTTATTTCAATAAGATTCTCTCAAAGTCTAGTGTAATTTTCCAAGTGTCATCTATCGAGACCCATTATAATTTGCTTCTAGATACGGCGAAAGTCACCTCGTATCCTGTTATAACTCTGCGAAAGCTGACAAGTGTCAACATCCATAGCTTCATCCTTTTGTGTCATAAGGACTATGGTGGGTCCTAGGTGAGTGGCTAAACTTGAGTGGAATGTTCCATGTGTCATCATCCACATGATTCCAAATGAGTCCTAATGTTTCTATATTGTTTCTAAAAACTTAGCGGAGCACGATAAGTGTCTGCATCTGCATTTCGAGTTTCTTTTAAGCTACAAAGATTCTTTCGATAAGTTTCTTTCAAATTTTTGTGGAAGGAAACAAGTGGAAACTATGGAATGTTTCAATATGTTTCTCTAAGAGTAGCGGAATGTGCCATGTGTCCCTTGCAAAGCTTAGTGGAGGTCGACAAGTGTCAACCTCTGTAGTTTCTTCTTTTTGTTTCGATATTAAGTAAGGACTATGGCGAGCCCTAGGTGAGTCATTAAAATGAGTGAAATGCACCAAGTTTCATCATCTACGTGAGTCCAAATGAGTCCCAATGTTTCTATATTATTTCTAAAATCTCAATGGAAGCCACCACGTGTCCCTTATAAATATAAATAGAGTGCGCCAAGTGTCAACATCTGCATGAATCCAAGTGAGTCCCAAATGTTTCTATAGCATTTCTAAAGCTCAGCAAAAGCCACCATGTGTCATTTTGTATGGGACTCTCAAAAGGCATCTAAAGCCTCTATAAGTTGAGTGGATGCTGCCACTTGTCCTTACCTATTTCATAGTGGAACGCACCACATGTTACTTATTAAGATCAGTGAAAATTAGCCAAAGCAAGTGGGAAATACACAAAGGAATTGCTAAGGAGGATGATGGGCCTGTAGTCATCAAATTTAGGGCAACCAAGTAGTTATTAGCTTTCAAATGATGACAGACCCAAAGACATCAAATTTGTGTCAATGAAATAACTATTGATCCATACAGGCTTAAGCATGGACTCGAAGGCATTCAAGGACTTGCAGGGTGAGAGCTCAGATCACACAAAAAAGGATGAAATACAACAAGGAAAGGGGGAATGATGGAGAAATATTAGAAATATCTACGCATGGGATATGTTTCTAGAAGGTGAAGCAGTCCACCAGGTGGACATTGGAGAACACAAATATTCAATAGTGCAGCCTATTTTTCTTGATTGAATAAAATGAATGAACAGCTATGCACACATCAAGAAACACATCAGGTGGCCCATATTTAAGACTAACACCTGATTCTAGCATAGCCCATGGATAGAATTTAAAATGCATTAAAGGCACTAAATGCATCATAGGCCATTTTTGTGAAACAAAGCACCATTTTTCTCCTTTATTTGTTGATTACTAAGACTTTGAGCTCAGATTGTTGATCATATTTCATTATTTGAATAAGAAAACAAGTGAATTTTTAGACTTTGTGCTGGAATAGCTTGGTTGTTGGGGAAATTGTTCTTATTTATGTTTCCTTAATACATTTTTTGTCCATTTAATTGAATAAGTAGAATTAGTGAAAATAATCAGAAAGGTGTCCTAAAGCCAACTATGGAGAGATTTTGTGCCCCCATAATTGCCTTTAGTGTGTTTTCTTTCTATTCTTATGTAAAGGATCTTGGGATGACTTTGTGCCCTCATTATCCTTTGTATTTTGTTTTTGTGTAAAGGACCTTGGGAAGACCTTGTACCCTCATTGGCCTTCGTAGCTCACTCTTGGGAAGTTGAGGTGGAGACTTTGTGCTACATCTCAGTCTATTGGTTACTATGCTTTTGGTTACCAGTTACTTGTCACTATCTAAAAGAACTCCTACTATTTCCTACAAGATCACTTCTGAAAGAAGAGAAGTGACTTTAGCATTTTCAGCAAGATTTTCTCCTCTGTTTGTTAACATCATCTCTGAAAAAAGAGAGATGGATAGTTTATCCTACCCCTGAGTATTATTTTATGCTTATATATATAGTATATAGCTCCTGCATATTTATAAGGAACCTCCCCTTGATGAGAGGAGAGATTTGTCCCCTTTTGATGTAATAAACCTACACATCTAGCTGACCAATCTCCCTATACTATGGTTGAAGAGACCTACTTTGCTCATCAGTTAGCTAGTGACAAAATATTCACCCAACAAGTTGCATCTTGGATTTTTTGGCCATGAAAATCACAAGAGGGGAAGGCCTCAAGGTTGGCCTACCCATCTTATCCCATGCATTCTTTGTTAAGATATTGACCTCATTTATTGTGTCCATGAGTACTTCGCATACAAACCATCCATCAATGGTGGCATTCACCAGGAGATCTTGATTGTACTCTATATTCTATGTATGGTTCATATTTCATTCCCTTTACATGCATGGCACAATAATTTCAATTGTATGGGGCACAAGAATTTCAACTGGCTTATGTGTGGCATATTCTAAAATCAAACTCTTCAATAGGGGTAACATCCCTTCTATTTATACAAAGCATAGAATCTTTGTTAGCTCTTATACCTCATACTCCTAGTTATTTTACTTGTTACAGGAGGTAGTAGCTTGTGCCTCTTGTTCTTGTGATAATTGGAGTTATCCTTGTAGATTTTGAATAATTTTCATGGTCTATAAAAAGACATCCTTATGATGCATAGGTTCAAGATACGGCACATCTTTTGGTTCCAATTGTATGATGCACTCAGTAAGACTTGGTTATTTATATTTTAGGCATAATTATAGTACTAGCATAATTGGTGGTTGAGAGGTGAATCCACTATGAGTAGTTGCTTGAATTTTGATTGGATCCATGTGGGTTAGTTTCACCTTTGGAGTCCATTTATCTAATTTTGGTTCATGCTAGATCATTCTTTCACCTTTGTCTACACCGAGCCAGCCTTCGGTCAACTTTTTATACAAGTCAGGGCTTTCCTCAATCGAATGTGGTCCTCGATAATATATGCATATTGGATGCATCAGATAGTCATGTTGATAGTGCTTGATCAAGTTGCACTTGTAACATGATCATAGTTAGAAGCTTCCTACACCATATCCTTCACCTCATCCTTTGGTACCTATTTGTGTCCTATAGCTAAAATTTTTTTGGCCATATCCCTCATTTATTTGGTTCACCTACCATTTAGATATTATAATTTCTTATTGTGCACCTTTTTCCATGTTTTCATGCATCTCATCAATTACTTGATAGTCAAATTTTGTATGAGTGTAGGTATTGCACAACTTACAATAAAGGGTTGTGTTAACCTGACTGGTACATTACAAAAATAGGTAATTATGAACATTAAGTCCCTCATGTCAAACTTCACAATTTAGAAGTAATGTGTGTTGATTTCTTTAAGGGTAATTATATCGGTTATGGCCTTCCATCTCATAGTCGGTGTACTATAATCTACTTTGAGCATCTTATAATGAACTAGCAGTCAACTTCTATAGTTATGAGGCTATGGATACAATATGTGCCTCCATGAAAGGGTTGATTATTGTGTCAGTGCTCTTACCTACCTTGGCCTAAAGTACAACTTATAGCACTTTGTGGGGGTTTGTGAATGTCTTCATAAGTAGCACTCTTTTGAAGGGTACTAGAAATATTCCAACAAACCATTACACATGCTAAGAAGGGTGGATGTCATAGGGAAGCTTTGAAAGGAGAGTTTTGAACTTGACATGATATAAGCACATACTCTCTGATAATCCTTAGTTAATTTCCTTGGGCATGAAAATGCTCTGCTATTAAAACTCGGGTATATCAAACTCCTTAATAAATGTTGCCTTCAAGGTGTTGTAATCAATAATACCCTAGTTATGATCAAATTTCCTATACAGGTTATGAGTGTGACCAAGCAAAATTATCACAAATGAGGTTGCCTTGCACTCTAACTAGGTTATACCTTAAGTGCATCATTAAAGCTCACATTTTAACACATACTCTACGACATTTTCCACACCATGATATTTTGGCAAGTGCATTACCATTTAATAATATGTTTGTTATGGTGGTGGTGTTGGCATCTAAGGTGTTTGCCCCTAGAATTTATCTTAGTGGTGGTCCTCCAATGCCTTTGGTTAATGGGTTGGGCATTGATCATGTATTTTTTTTGTACTATTAAATTTGATAGCATGGTTCTACTTAATTATGCCATTGGGCCACTCCCTATGAGCTATTGCCCAATCTACATAGCTAATATTTGCTAAACTAGAATGCTTGTGTTCATGTTTTGTGTTATCAAAATACCACCCAAAGGTATATAGGTACCTTCACTTAACTGCTCGTAAGGGATAACTTGTTTAATCATAAAATTATACTCCAAATATACAAATTAGACAAAGTCAATGAGAATAATAGGATCAGTCATCACTCTTCTTTCTTCTCATGGTAGATCCAACACATGAGCTAACACCATAGATTCAAAGGGGGTAAGCACTTTTGATTCATCCTCAATGGTCAAATTTTTCAAGGACCTAGGGAATTCTTCACCCATCAATAATTTAGCTCGATCTATGGCTTCACTATTCCTCTCCTCATGCTACTATAATTTAAAATATCCTTCCCCATGCCCTTGTTTCTCACTATGGGTTCTCTCAGCACTTTTAGGTTCTAGATCTTCCATCAATCTATGTTTTCTCTTGTTATAAGTCTATTTTCTAAGCTCTCAAGTGTCAATATACTCATCCCCTTCCATTATCCTTCACCTATACATCCCCTTATTCCCCATTATACTATTCATATGTGAATGGACTTTAGCCTTCCATTTTTATGGTTTCAAAGCCATACTCCACCATTATTTTCTTAAGCTATGTGCAGAGTTCTTCCACAAAATGTGCCTATAGGCTCATGCAAGAATTGATACTCTACTTATTTAGGCTAGGAGTGTGTCAATACTACAAACTCAAACATGTAACTATTTATCACTGCTTACCATCATTTATCTAAAACTATGGTCCAAGTGGCATCAAGGTTCTCAAGCTTTTCTAAGTGCTCCTTCATCTACTCAAGGTGTTTTCTATAGCTTCATCTTATATGGGTCATATAAGTAGCCAACCATCGATACACATACTCAGGTAGTTCTCAAAATAAGACCTCATACAGTACATCATATAGGTTGTTCTGAACCCACTTCCTCAACTTTTATTCTTTATAGGATGGATTCTTTAGTGAAAAATTGTCTTCCATTTGTTCTATCCCATGCTCGATGTTTTCAAGGGAGAATCAAAGAATTGTTATTTTGTACCATTGCAGTAATAAAATTCAACACGAGTCTCGATAATGGAACCAAAATGTTGTAGAAAAGGGTCAGTTGTCTAAGTCAATTACTCTATCAGGCACTTATCTAGTTGTCCAAATCAGTTCTAGATTGGTTACAACTAGGAAAAAATATAAAATAAACCTATGGCACTCAACATTTGTCACTCTACTATGTCAGCATCAATTCATATAAAGTTAAAGCCTTATGCACTCACCAGAAGTGAAATATAGAAATGACTTAGGCATGAATTGGGCTAGTTATACCATGGTACAACTCATTCTTCAAGGGTCTTATTCATTACCATAATGACATTAGTAAGTTCATTAGTGCAAATTGTTTTGAGTGAAGTTTAACTATCATTAGGTGCAAAGCCTATTCAAAGAACTTGTTTTGGTCATAGGGGAACATGCTTATATTGGGATAGTCCTATGTTTTTAAGGGTGTAATCCTTTATATTACTAAGCTAAGTGTCATTTAGGTGCTTGGGTGGACAAGGTAATTTACTATATCAAGGGGTTCATTCTCAAGCTAGCACTCCCAATGCAGGTGTCAAAGCTTGGGTGTATGCCCTTTCCTACACTTAAGTTATTTTATAGTTTAGGTTGATGTTATTATTTAGCATAGAGATTCCATTAATGATTTAGAATAAAATTTTGCTAACAACACATTCATATATCAAAATTACACTACTGTAACTATTGCATTCAAGTCACATTCAAAGATCCTTACCATAACCATATAAACTAGATCAATACACAGATAGGTACAATGTTATTCTTTAATTACCAAGGTTAAAATAATATATTTCATATTAAAATAAATAGATCACATGCTCATCTAAACAAATATCAACCTAGAGGCTCACAGGTGAGCTTGGGCACTACAAGGTGGATTTTCATAGGTATCCATGCTAAAACTAAGTTTTAGTGGCATTTGATTTGTTATGATTGGAACTAATTTTTCAAAGCTTCACTATCTCCAAGTTATGTCATCCTACACACTATCTCAAACTTTTTTTATATCACTTAAAAACATCTTCTCACTAGGGTGGATGGTGCATGCTGGGTGTTGAGCTAGAGCCTTGGTTTCTCAATCGACCAACTCTATCACCTTGCACCCTTTGTGCTCCATCTTCCACATGTAAATACTCATGAAGATACTCAACAAAATTTTGGTGCTATTTAACCACCTACTAGCTGACACAACATGATCGTTGATTCCTCCAACAAGCACAAAAGAGATCAAACTAGCAATCTTTCCACATGATTGATTTGCATTGAGATGTTTGTTGAGTTGGTATGGGTCCACACTTAGGAAAAAAGGGGCCCAAAAAGATTTGATATAAAGAGTATAAGAGTGAAGAGGAGTTATCAAAATAATAACTAAGTACTTCTTTGAGGATCACACAAAAAGTAGATTTTGAGGAGCCTAAGATTGGTGTAAATCAACCTAATAATGTCAAGATGAAGGAAAAAGCTATGGAGACCATTAAATATCATGTTTATAAACTAATTTATGAATTTAGATAGTGTGCAAGTGTAGAGATAGAGAGAGAGAGAGAGGAGTTATTCAAATATGCCTTCCAAGGTGAAGAGTAAAGCTAAAAGTGAAAAAATATGCACTCAAGAAATAAATTAAGGAGTTATTGATTTCTATATGAGTTGAATCATGTGAAGAAGTGGAGTAATAATAGCCTTTTAATAATCTTATAAAATAATAATCCACAAGTGAGGTGGTAGTGGTAAGGAGAAAAATAGAGAAGGATATGACAGCCATGAGAGAAGTGGAGTAACAAATAGTGAAGGGCGATACAAGAAATAATCCAACATGTTGGATAGTGAATGAACAAAGCTAAGAAATCTTTAGGAGGTAGTAGTCAGTTATCAATGGGTTTAATCCCACAAGGGAGAATAAGATGCAATAACAAGCATCTTGGTGGAGGTGGTGAGACAAAGGTGGGTTATAGCCCACAAGTAGATAGAGAGAAAAGAGGATAAGCCTTTAGTAGAGGAGGAAAAAAAAAAGTGGGGATAATCCCATAGATAAATGAGAATATGGTGGGTATAATCCCATAAAAGGAGTGAGTAGAAGAAAATAAAATAAGAGGATAAAATTGAAACCATCAATAGGAAGTTGGAAATGGAAGAAAATTTTAACAATTAGCTAAAGTACTTGGTGTGTTATAAGGGAACACCATGACCAATATACTTCATGGTCAAAAGAGTGGTTTCCCACTTACTCCATCTATGTGAGTAGGTGATCACATTTTATAAACCTTAGATGTCTAATGTAGGATCATCCAAAAGTTTGTACAATCTTGCATCAACCAAAAATAGAGTGGTGTGTGTTAGTTTAGGATTATTTTTGTGTTGTGTTTATGTCTTTTTTGGAGTGATATTGCCTGAACCTATAAGAATGATGTAAAAATATCCATTTTCTATGAAACAATGAGGAGAAATTTTGTTTGCTTATGCCAATTTATGTGGACTATTTGGTTACAAACATTTAGAAACATGGTTATTCAATGTAGTAGAAAATAAGAAGGTGCAATTTTTTTAGGTCATATTACTTGATGGGTAAAAACTATGCATTAAATTTAAGATAATTTGGAGTTACAACATTAATGTACTATTTGCTTCTATCAATCTGCATCACTTATTTAGTTTATGGCACTTGAAAATTGAGTTATTTAACTCAATAGTGAATTGGATGGCCATATTTTGTGAGATGATATAAAATGTAGAGTACAAGCTATGTACCATAATTCATATCAATTAGAGTTTTAGTAGTAAAGTGATGATAGTTTTGGAAGCTATCATTCAACCTAAAAATGTCACTTGAGCACTTGAGAGTCAACAATTTGGTTCTTCAATGCAACTAATGCTTAGGTAGCTAATATTTTAGGAGGTGTTTCTTTTTTTACTATTCATCCTACATGCCAAGTCTATCATTCTGAAATGGTAATGTGGTAATGTTTGACAATTAAATGTGATTGTCTCTACTTTGTGATGCATAGAAGGAGTTGTTGCTAATAATTTGGGGTTTAATCCTAAAAATTAAATGTTGCCAAACTCTTGTATATTATGTTGAGGCCAAGGAATGATCTTTACCATGGGGCCTACGACTGAGTGTGTAGTGGATAACCAAGTTTGGTTGTGTAAAGTGAATTCATGGAGATTATTTAGATGGAATAATCAAACACACATTTAATGGAGTGAAAGTCTTACTTTCAAGAAATGTAACTTATATTCATAAATGAAAGAATAGGTAAAATAGAGTAAACGGTCTATAGTGCATGTATATAGAGTATATGCACAAATCAAGCTAATTATGTTATTATTGTGTATTGCATCAACCTTTTTTTCTAAGTTCAGATGCATATATTACATATATAACATGCATGATTACAAAAGTAGTATTAATTGTTAAACATATACCAAAGAGGATGTTGATAGCCACATCAATTTCCTATCAAATTTGGTAGTTAGTAATGGTTTGAACAATTAACATCCAAGTTCTCTTCAATGATTCCCAATCCCATGATCCTTAGTTGGTGGCTAAAAACTAGTTGGGCCATATTTTAAATAATTAATGTGCATTAATATATTTCTAGAGGTGTCAAAGGTTAAAACCCAAGACATATCTAAAATGGAATGTGACTAGTAGAGTTTTGAAACACTTTGTTGTAGGCATGTTAGATTTATAATATATTTTGATCCTAAGTGTGATCATAGGCATGGTTGTAAATTTGTAAAAGATGAACAAGTATGTGATTGACTACTTTGGTTTGCCCATATATCTATGGATGAAAATTTATTGAATTATCCAGCTGCATACCCATCAAGTCCCATAATGCTTTCCAAAAATGACTTAAAAAGTGTAGATATCGATAAAAGATGATGGATTTTGGAAGCCCAAAATTAACCCAAACATGGTTTGAAATGACCATGATATCCATCTTAGAAAACCTATCCACTAAAATAAACATAGCATCATGTTAGCATCTCATCATAGGTAACCCAATCATGAAATCCATGTTAATATATTCCCATGGTCTAGATGAAATTATTAGAGTTATATAAAGTCCTAGCTTCCTATTTCTAGGCTTGGAGATGCAACAAGAAATGCAAGACTTGATATGGTGTTCTATGTTTGTGTGCATGTGAGACTAGTAGAAGTGTGATTGTAATGTGGCTCAAGTATTTATCACACAAAAATATCTTGAGCTCTTGGTGTAGTGCACCTCCAAGATGACTTTTTGACAAAGTGCACCATTACAAACATAGAGATCTTTGAGCTTATAAATAATTTGGTCATATAAGTAGAACTCTTGAACTTGCTTACCTTATGCTAGGCTAGTGTAAGTAGTTGCAAAGTCATGTTCAACTAAGTACAGGGATACCTAGATAATGAAGTTATAAACACATGTCTAGCACCATGATGAGCATGTGGATCAGTGGTTACATAAGGCAATATTTTTCCTTGTTGTTCTTCCCTTTCTTGTGCTTGATCATGAGATGGAACTCTTACAAAGAAGTCATCCATTTCATGTGTCATGAATTTTCCAACTTGTTTTTAGAGAGTTATCATGATATTATCATAGAGCTACCTTATTGAGTGGATGAAGTGCTTTGATATCCTAAGTGACAATGACAAAGTGTGCAATGTGCTTGTTCTAGTGTGCTTTATGTATGGTTAGTGTATCTTCAATATTGATATGGCTAGAGAGGATCAGGGATGATTATGGTGATTTGAGCATGAGCAAGGGGTCCTATCTGAATTCAATAATACTTTGAGTGTTTGCATGCATAAGTGAAATTTATTTGTATGATCATACTTTTCATCTAGACACTTTGGGTCTAGTGGTATAAAATATAAGTATGTAGTTTGATGATTTCACCATTATCACATGTGAATAAGTCAAGAGGAGTTGGTCATATGGTTGTGATCACAGTAGTATCTAGTTATTTTGTGTAAATTTTCATATCATATAATATAGTGCATCAAAATATATGCATATGAAAATTTGGGCTCCCAATTAGTTTAACTATGTTTTCCCATACTTATCCAATTTTAAAATATGGCAAGAAGATCCGAGTGATCATTTTGATAGTGTTATATCTTGCACATGTGAAGGTGTCAAGAGAAACTAATCATATGGATTTTTGTAGTTTTGAGCATAGCTAATTTGTGATAAATTCCATATCATACACTAAAGCACAAAAAAATTTATGGATGATCAAAGTTGGCCTCTTAGGTAGGTTTTGACATAGTTGGCTCTGTGATAGAAGATTTTGAGAAGGCTTTTTAATAGCATTATATCTTACACACACAAAGGATTTAGGAGCAGTATATAGCATGGTTAGATTTTCTTATCTGAGAGATCATCTGGTCTAAATTTGGGATCATGCATCAAAGTGTAGAATAAGTTACTGAGATTCATAAATGGCTACTCAAGCATATTGAAAGGGTCCCCATAGTTAATTTTGAGAGAGTTAAAGTTTGAGTAAGATCAAAAATGCACATTGCTCCAAGAATTTAAGAAAAAGTGAGATGAGGATAGGTGCATGATGTTTAATAATTGAATAAAGGTAAGAGATAAATATCCAATGGTGAGGGGTAATTTGTATAGATTGATTGAATGGTGAGTGTTGATCATTAAAGACCTGGTTGATCCACAGAGATCAATGGAGTGCATTGAGTCAACATTTGAAGATTACACAAGATGAGGTCAAAGTGACTAAGGTTTAACATCTAACATTGATGGAGAATGTGTTAAATATTGAAAAATATCGATGGTGCATATTTTATTTTAGTTGAGAGGAAATGAGATTTGAGCATTGTGTTTGAAGGTTAATTATGACTGTTTGAATTCAAATATCTAAATTTAACATAGGGAAAAACTAGAGCTCTATATTTTGTACATATATTTTGATAGAAGTTAAATTTATAGGTTATATAAAAATAAAAGATGAAGAGTAATCCATGTCACATCTAATGAACCATATTTGAAGATCTGAAAGTGAGTAAAGTCAAAGATATTGAGCCTAGAAGTTGGCTTTGTGTTTGTGCTTATTTTGCAAATGATCCGAGAAGGATATTTGATCTTGTTTTGATCTTATTTCAATGTATCATGATGAATTTTATTTTTTGGAGTGTTTTATACTCCATGAGGATTCTCTATGAATTTTTTGGAGGTGTGATCAATATACCTTGAGTATGAATGATGCTTAATAAGTTGACTATATGTTTGGTGATGGTGTTCTTTTGTATAAGATTTGTATTTGAGTTGTATGATTGTGATCATTTAAGGATGTCAAAGGAGATATAAGGAGTGGACTCATATATTTAAAAGTGGTCTTATGTTCTTAATGTGTTTGATTATGTGCTAACTGGGTGAATAGGTCTTCATGAGACCTATAAGAGCTACAAGGCTCTTATTAAAAGGTGTAGCTACTTAAGGGTGACACATATATGATATAGCCAACCTATAAAGATTATATTGAACTGTGTCTTCATGTGAAATATGCCTTAAGGGCCAAAACATGCCTAATGGCTGACCAAGGTAGTGATTATCAAGATTTCTCTATAAATAGTGACATCAAAGATGGTGATTTTGAGACTTTTGTAAGAGACTTGTGTGTTTTTTATGGAGTGAAAGAGGGGTAGAGTGCCTTGAATATGAGTTGAATATAATAATAGATTGAGGACTATTTGTATGACCTATTGGTCATAATTTTGTTGATAGAATAGTGATCTTGTAAATTGAGTGTGAGCAGAGGTGAAGAGTGATAAGCAGAGGCCTATCATCAAGTGTTGTAGAAATCAATTTAGAGGTAGATGTATTCATATATGTTATTTTAGCATATCAACTTCTAAAGTGGTTATATCCTCCTTGTAAGGTGAAACTTGTTAAAAGGTTTAGTTGTTTTTTTAGCTCAACTAGACAGGTGTGGCATCACCTTGTGCGATTGTAGTCTCATTAAATAGGGATTGTAGTTCCTTGATCATTTATAGATGGTCTAAATTGGTTGTTTTTATTATAGGATAGTAGTTTAATTGTAGGTTCCTATGGGTTTTATTCCCCAAGAGGGTTTCCCATGTATGTCATGTGTTATGTGATTGATCTTGCATTGTCTCTCTTGATTATTACTATGAATGATGTGTATGCTTCATGAATTCTTGTGGTAACTGGTTAAGTGTTTATAAAGATCAAAATTGAAGTTGGATTTTTGGGATCACTGATTCACCCCCCCCCTCTTCATGATTATATCTCTAACTATTGGTATCAGAATAGGTCCTTTGGTAAATGCTTAATAACTTGAAGGTGATCCAAGGTACAATATAGGTAGTCATCAAGGAGGTTTCTCTACTAAGTAAGCACTAATGTTGAGTGGATCCAATTATGTTTTTTGGAATGTAAGGATGAGGACATATATCATGTCCCTAGGGTTTGATGTATGGTAATCTATTATGGATGGTTATGTTGCTCCTATCACTCCTCCATCTAGTGTTGTAGATAATAATTTATTTGAGAACAATTCGAAGGTGATAAATGCCATCAATTATGGTCTTTTAGAGACTAAATACACCAAGGTAATTCATTTTAGATCTACTAAGAGATATGGGATAAAATGAAGGTCATTTTTTAAGGAGATTCTAAGGTCAAGCTTGCCAGATTGTAGACTCATAGAAGGTAATTTGAAATTCTCAAGATGAAGGAAGAAGATTATGTGGCATCCTTTCTATAGAGAGTTGATGAGTCTATGAAAATCATTAGAGGTCTTAGATAGAATTTTGAAGAAGAAAATATATTCAAAAATGTATTAAGGTCTCTATCTCTCAAGCTTGAACCAAAAGTATCTTCTCTAGAAGAGAGTCATGATCTTACTCAGTTGAAGATGGATCAATTGCATGATACCCTAACTGCATATGAGATTAGAATAAATGATGATATACCACAAAAGAAGGAAGTTGTATTCAAGATAGAGATGAATACTAAAAAGTAGTTCTAAGGTAATAAATCCAAAGAGGATCATATATCTAACATTGATGAGGATGAACTAATTTCTTTGATTACTAGGAAATTAAACCTATGCTCAAGGAAGTATAAGGGTAAACTACCCTTCAAGTTTTTCAATTGTGGAGAGATAGGAAATTTTGCTCATAAGTTCCCTCATAAGCATGAGAAGAAAGATGATGAAGAGAATGAAGGGCAAGATGATTATAAGAATGCATACAGGAAGAAAGGATTTAGAAAGTTTAATAACAACAAGAAGTTCTTCAAAAATAAGAAGAGTCTATACACCAAAGCTCATCAGATGAGAGTGAAGATAGTGACTCAAAATATGATCATGAAGATGATGGTCCTACTAAAGATGAAGTTAGATTCATAGATGAGGAATGAATTTGCTCACATTAAAAGGTGTGTACTTGGAGTGATTTAAATAATGATGAAAATGAGGTGGACTTGAGACTGTATTAATGAATTTTCTTGAAGAATTTAAGATTGAGAAGAAGATCAATAAGAATATGAAATCTAATCTCAAGGACTATGAGGATAAATTTAGTGTATATGAGGTAAGATAGAATGAAGACACCAAGGATCATGAAGATATGATTAAGCATCTTAGTTGTCAATTGGAAATTCTATCTACAAGCCTAAAATCTAAAGAAGAAGAATGTTTAAGTTATGTTTTTGAAAATGAGTCTTTGAGATCTAATTTATAAAAGATAGATATTAAGGTGAAGACATTTGTGAAATTTGAAAAGAGATCATGTGATCTAGACAACATTATGAGTGGTCAAAAGTATGCTAGTGATAGAACTGATCTTAGATATGAAAAAGAACAAAAGAATTTTACTCAAGATAAGTTGAAGACTAATGTGAATGAGGACAATATTACTTTGAAGATAAATCATTAGACAAGGACTGAAGGTGCTGGTAGAGAAAAGATAAATCAAATCAAATAGCCAAATGCCATGAGGTATGCAATATTTAATGGTTACTGTTATACATGTAATCAATTTGGTCATAAAGATAAAGAGTGCAAGAGACCTGTTAGAAATGAATTTACATGGGACTATGATGGGGATCATTTTTCAAAAGGTGTGAATAGAATCAAGTGATTTAAATATATTAATGTGGGACACTTTGTAAACCATTTTCCACATAAGATTAGATAAGGTGAGTCATATTTAAAAAAGGAAGTTGTTATATTTGTCATGACATAGGACACATTGCAAATTTTTGTCCAAATAAGGTAAGGCAAGATACGTTTCTTATAAAAGGTATGGTGTGTTACAATTATGAACAGAGAGGTCACATTGCTATGTTCTACAAGTAAAGGTCTATAAATCAAAATAGATTTAATTAGGATCCTAAAGTGTAAGGAAGAAGACATGTTAACACATAGAATCCAAAGGTGAAAAGTGTGAGTCATGATGAGACTATAGGTGGAGAATGATTTAGAATTAGAAGACTTCCAAGGGAGCTTATTGTCTACTCATGTTGAGAATGAAGATATCAAACTCAAAGAAAAGACCAAGGTGTTAGTTAAAGCTAGTCCTGAGGTATATACAAATCCAAGTGAACATCTTGCTATTGAACATTTATCATACAAAGAATGTCAAATATTTGTGCCTAGTAATGAGGTTCCAAACTATAAGATAGATCCTTTAGATGAAAAGGTATGACATAAATCTATGTTATCTTCGTGTATTGATAATCTAATCATAGAATAAAAGGAGAATGTTGTAGTAGTTGAGGAAGTTATTTCTCTAAAGCCAAAGAAGAAGAAGAAGAAGTAATATAAGTATCAATTGATAAAGGAGGAGATGTAATATTAGGATTTTTTTTGTTTTAGAGCATTAAGGTATAAAGGATGTCTCTATCTATGCTTTTTAAGAGACTCCTTTGAATCAGAAAAGAAAGTGTTGATGTGGTGATTTTTAGTTGAAATAGTCTATAAGGTCAAATTAAAGGTTCCTAGATGGCAAAGAAGTATTTGTGATTTTTCAAGGTAATATTCTTGCATATAAAGGTTTTTTGACCTTATTCTAGCATGCTCCAGGTGGTTTTGTGATCTGAAGGTATGTTGAAGACAAATTGAATATTTTTCATTTGCTTAAGTTTCCTAATTTATGCTTATGAGGATGCAAGTCCGAAAATGGGTTATAGGATGTATTGGTTCCAAAAGGTGTGGAAGATAAAATATTAGTCTAGAAGTGTGTGTTGGGTGTCTACAAGTGTGAAATTAGTTTTAGAGGTGTGCATTGACCAGAAGGAGGTTTGTTGACCCTATTTGTTTTAAGTTTCTAGGGTTTTGGGATTTACTAGAAAAGTGGTCTACCTTATGAGTTGAGGTTTTAGTATTATTAATATATTTAATGGGTCAAATGGGTGGTCAAATAAATCTTCATATAGAATTGATGGTTTGTGGTTCTCAATATATTCAAGTTTATGTCAAGTTGGAGGCCTAATAGGATAGTTGATTTGTGAAGGATGTATGTTGCAGAGGACAAGACTAGTGATGAAAATTGGTGTGATTTAAGGGAAATATGATAGTGCTCCATATATTAAGTTTCAAGTCATGAGGATGTGTCTACTAAAATTTGTGGGCTCTACAAGTTTTAGGTAGGGCTACAAGGAGGCTAGACAGGCCTAGTTTGAAGAAGAGTGTATTTTGATCAAGTTCTCCAAAAGAGTAAGGCATGAGTATTTAAAAGTGAATTATCAAGTTGGTTTAGTGAATTTTTTCTATTTGGTGAGTGCCATGAATTTTTGTTGGTGGTCCTTATGGCAGCTTGAGAGAGAAGGCTAGTAAGCTTGTATGTTGGTTCCTCATGGTGTGTGGAGATTTGAAGATGCCCAGAAAGTGAAATTAATCATAAATATTAGGGGGAGTTATCTTAGATGTTTCTTGGTGAGTTACATCATATTTTAGTGGTTTTTTTTTATTCATTGGTTATAGTGCTTGGTTGAAGGGAGTGTTGGCATGGAGCAAGAGGAAGTTTATCAAGGAAAGAAGAGGTAGACTCATGGTAAGGGGGATTTTGGATCATCTTTATAAGATGGTCCTTTCCTATTTGATAATATTTTTAGGTCCTTAGTATTATTTGGTTCCCACTTTATAATTTTGTCAAAGGGGGAGACATTTCTTGTTGTGGAAAGTTCTTGTTGTGGGAGTGCATAAAGAGAGAGAAGGTGAGTTCTATATTGGTTTTTATGATGGTTGTTGACATCAATGACAAAAGGAGAGATTGTTGGAGAGTTGTAATGATGATGTCATGTTATTTTCATGAATTTTTCCTATTGAGTGGATGAATTTCTTTGATAGCCTAAGTGACAATGACAAAGTCTACAATGTGTTTTTTCTAGTGTGTTTTATGTATGGTTGGTTGATCTTCAGTATTGACAAGTATAGAGAGGATAAGGTATGACTATGGTGATTTGAAAATGTGAAAGGGTCCTATATAAATTAAATAATACTTTTATTGTTTATGTGTATAAGTGGAATTATTTTGTTTGATCATAGTTTTCATCTAAACACTTTGAGTCTAGTAGCAGAAAACTTAAGTAGACAATTTGATGACATCACCATTGCCATATGTGAATGAGTCAAGAGGATTTGGACATATGGTTGTGATAATAGTAGTCCCTAGTTATTTTATGTTAATTTTTATATCATGTGATGTATAAATTTAAAATATATACATATAAAAAGTTGGGGTACGAGGTAGTTTGACTGTGTTTTCCCATACTTGGCTAATTTTGCAATATGGCAAGAAAAGTTGAGTGAGCATTTTGATGGTGTTATATCTTTCATGTGTGAAGGTGTCAAGAGAAACTAATCATATGGGTTTGTTTAGTTTTGATCATATTTTATTTATAATAAATTATAAATCATGCACTAAATTGTAGTAAAAGTTATGGATGCTCAAATTTGGCCTCTTAGGTAGGTTTTGACATAGTTGGCTCTGTCATAGAAGATTTTGAAAAGGTTTTAATAGCATTATATCTCTCACACATGATGGATTAAAGAGTACTATACCACATGGTTATATTATCCTATTTGAGGAGATCATTTGGTCACAATTTGAGATCATGCTTCCAAGCGTAGAAGAAGTTATTAAGTTTCAAAAATGGCTACTCAGGTATATTGAAAGGGTCTTCATACTTTGTCAATTTTGAAATAGTTAAATCTCAAGCAATATCAACTATGCACATTGCTCCAATAAGTTACAAAGTAGCAATATGAGGATAGGTGTATATTGTATAATGATTGAGAAAAGGTATAGGATAAGGATCTAATGGTGAGCAAGTGTTCATATAGATTGATTGAATGGTGAGTGTTGATCATTAAAGACCTGGTCGATCCATAGAGATCGACAAAGCATGTTGAGTCAACATTTTGAGATTACATGAGATGAGGTCAAAGTGACTAATGTTTAACATCTTTTATTGCTATATTATGCATTAAATATTGAACAAGATTGATGGTGTGTATTTGATTTTATCTTAGAGGATACGAGATTTGAGCATTATGTTCAAAGGTTAACTGTGATCGTTTGAATTCAAATATTTGAATTTAACATAGAGAAAAACTAGAGATATGTATTTTATCCATATATTTTGATATAAGTTAAATTTATTGGTGCTATAAAAATAAAAGATGAATAAGAATTCACGGTACATCTAATGATTCAAATTTGAAGATCTAGAAGTGAGTACAATAAAATATATTGAGCCTATAAGTTAACCATGTGTTTGTGTTTATTCTACAAACAGTCTGAGAAGGATATTTGAGCTCATTTTGATGTTGATTCAATGTCTCATGATGAATTTTCTACTTGGGAGTGTTTTAGACTTCATGAGGATGATCTATGAGTTTTTTTGAGGTGTGATCAATCTATCTTGAGTATTAACATTATTAACAAGTTGACTATATGTTTGGTAATGGTGTTCCTATATATAAGGTATGTGTTTGAGTTATTTGAGCATATGCATAGGTGAGATAAGATGACTATTATAATTTGAGGATGTTTAAGGGGACATAAGGAGTGGACTCAAGTATTTAAAAGTGGTCTTGTGTTCTTAATGTGTTTGATGATGTGCTAAATGGGTGAATAGGTCTCCATGAGACCTATAAGAGCTACAAGGGCCTTATTAAAAGGTGTAGTTGCTTAAGGGTGACCCATAAATTCTATGTCCAACATATGAATATTTTATTAATCCATGTCTTTATGTGAAATATGCCTTAAGTGCCAAGACATGCATAATGGCTGACCAAGGTAGTGATTATCAATATTGCTCTATAAATAGTGAAATCAAAGATGCTGATTTTTAGAATTTTGTGAGAGACTTGGGAGAGTTTTAATAGATATTTGTGTGTATCTTGAGGAGAAAAGTAGGGGTAGAGTTCCATGAGCATGATTTGAAGAGAAGAATAGATTAATTAATGTATGTACAACCTATTGGTCATAACTATGTTGGTAGAATAGTGCTCTTCAAGATTGAGTGTGAATGAAGGTAAAGAGTGATAAGTAAAAGTCCATCATTAGGTGTTGTAGACATCAGTTCATATGTGGATGTGCTCATAGGTGTTGTTTTGGTGGCTCAACATCTAAGGTGGTTGTATCTTCCTTACAAGGTAGAACTTACTAAAATGTCCGGTTGTTGTTGTAGCTCAACTAGATAGGTGTAGCAGTACCTTGTGGGATTGTAGTCTCACTAAATAGAGATTGTAGTTCCTTGATAATTTGTAGATGGTCTGAATTGGTTCTTTTTATTATAGGATAGTATTCCAATTTAGGTTTTAGTGTGTTTCATTCCCCAAGAGGGTTTCCCATGTATGTCATGTGTTATGCGAATAATCTTCCATTGTCTATCTTAATTAATACTATGAATGATGTGTATGCTTCATGAATGCTTGTGGTAATTAGTTAAGTGTTTGTAAAGATCAAAATTGAAGTTAGAATATTTGGTCTCACTAATTCACCCCCCCCGCTTCTCAGTGATTGCACCTCTAATACTTGTTTTGCATATGTAAGAACATAAGTAGTTTGTGGTCTTAATGAATAACTATCTCCTTCCCTATAATGTAGTGTCACCATTACTTGATTGCTTGCATAATATTAAGTAATTATTTATCATATGTGGAGTACCTTTACACCATGTCATTAACATCTCTAAGTGGTATGAAAATGGATGTCCATGTTACATTAGCATTGCATCAAGTGCATAATCAGATGCATCATTTTGGATTTCAAAAGAGTGCATAATGTTAGTCATTGTGAGAACATGTGTTGCACAAAGGCATTGTTTTAGTGCCTAAAAAGTCTGATGTTGTGCATAATTCTAATAAAACTTGGATTTTTCACATGTTATATGGCTAAGAGCCCAATAAATGTGCAAGAAACCAAGGACAAACCTATGGTAGAAGTTAGAAAGTCCAACAAAACTTGTCAATTATATGAGGTTGCTTAGAGTAGGCCAATATTAGATCACTTTGATATTCTATAGATCTACATGTATGCCTTATAATTAATTATGTATCCTAACTACTAGATATGTGCAATGTTAAATGTAAACTTTGCTAAGTTGGCTTACAACTTGTGTTGAAACAAGGTGTCAAAGACATGAAAGATGTGTTCTAGGTGATCCTCCCAAGTCTTAATGAAGATAAGAATGGCATCCAAGTAGATGATGATGGATTTGAGGAGGGGCCTAATAATATCATCCATAAAGTGCATGAATGTGGATTGCACATTAGTTAGGTCAAAAGGCATGACCAACCATTTGTACAATCCTTCCCATGTCTTGAATGTTATTTTCCATGTCTTAAGGATGGACTATAAAACTTGATCATAACCTCAGTTAAAGTCAACCTTGGTGAATTATTGAGCACCTTAAAGCTGGTCTAGAAGGATTTTAATGCATGGCAGTGGGTATCGATTCTTAATTATTATTTTTTTGAGTGAGTGATAGTCTATACAGTGTATCCAAAATCCATCCTTCTTGGTTATGAGGACTATTAGACTCCCACAAGGTGAAGAGATAGGCTTGATCTTACCCTAATCAAGGAGCTCTTGTATATGGTACTAGATTTTGTCATTCTCCCAAACTAATATGTGATATAGGGTCCTATTCAAAAGAGGAGATCCAAGGACAAAATATATGTTATGTTTTATTATGAAGTGTGTTATAAGGTATTCAATCTCTAATAATACTTTGATATCATACTCTAGTAACTTGTCGAGTTGTTTCTATTACAATTTTGAGTGACTGTTATGCATTGCTAGTGTGTGATTTGTCATTTATTGTGTAGATGTGTTAGGGAGAACCATGAGCAACACAAACTTTTGTGCATGAAAGACAAATTTTTGACATTACTTGATAGACATTAAGGTGAATTTGGTCATGAGCATTGACTCAAACAATTGGTATAAATGATTTTGCACATAGATAGTCCAACATTACGACTTGTTTTTATATATCTTCATGATTGTATATATACAGTCTCCCTCGAAAGATGTCACAAACCTCTAAAGGTATGATGTCACAAGTGATGTTATCTTCCATAGGCTTGAATTTTTACAAAAATGTGTAATGTCACTAGACTTGTATATCTTTCCCCTATTGTAGTCACCCCAAAGAATATGGCTTAGGGTGTGTATCAGTGGTAAAAACAAGTCACGAAGTTGTGGATTGCACAATGATGTTCTTCTGACTACCACTATTAATGATGATGTGGAGATGTTGAGCCTTCACCTAGAACTTGGTGTGGAAGAGACATTCATTCATTTCAAAGATGTCAATTACAATGGTGATAAGATTAGAAAAGAGGCATCTAGATCTGTGATATCCATCAGTGTGTGTCCTAATGTAGATTTTGCAATCAAAGACTATTACACATGATATTTAGAGTCATCATGGGTGGATGAGTGATGGAAATGGCACCATGTATCACCAAACTTATTATTTCCTTTGTTTGAAGCATAATGTGCAAAAAAATTTGAGTATTGTGTAATCTTCTAAGGATACTCACTTTTAGGAGAAGAGTAATACTTTTGTGCAAGGGGCTACTATGTGGAAATATACAAGGGCTGAGTCATGCACACTATATTAGATGAATAGGTGGTACATTGATTCATCTTTGACTTGGATTTGATTTTGATAGTGTTTCAATATGATTAACCCAAAGTTTTGGAAGTCAATAACTCTAACTTCACATGGATATAAGGTGAGAGTCCACTGATGTAATTTAATGCCCTATGTTATTTGCTCAAGTTCTTTTATAAGCATGCATAGTAGTCATGGAATGTGTTGGTGTAATATTCTACTAAATGATCCTCAAATTGGCATAGTTTTTGTAAATTGATGTATTCATATTTAATTTTTACAGAGGGTATTATTCCTCTTTCAATGCATCGAAAAAAGTCTTCCATTATTCGATTGGAATGCACTCTTGAATATGCTATGACCTGAAGGTTTATAACTAGTGAACAACCAAAATGGACATCTTTAGTATTATAAAGGTAATCTTCTCGGCATCAACAAAATATTTGACTAATAAGTATGCCTCAAGTTGTCAAATCTAGGTATCTAATACTTTGGCATCAATCTTGACTTTGAATAGAGGGATGTCAAGATTGACTTATATTTTGAAGGGGGTTTGTATCTAAAACCCTTATGGAGTGTATTATTGGGATTGATGGGAAGGTATTAGGTTAAGATGCATCATTAAATCATATAATTAACAAAAAAAATTAGTGTGTTTTCCCTTTAATGCATCAGCAATGAGCCTTTGAACTTTGGGGCTACCTTGAGTTTATTCTAGGTGTTAGCCATCTTAATTTTACACGTGTTCTTCTAGAATATTTTAAATGGAACTAACTATTAAATCTTATCTCTCTCATTTTTCTTGTTTGGTTACATACATAAAAAAGGAATACAGCATAACTCTGAAACCAACGATCTTCACCATGAGGCCTAAGATTGAATGTGCAGGGGACAATTGAGTTTAGTTATGCAGATTAAATGCATGGAGAGTATTTATATGGATAAATAAAACACAATTTTAAAGGATAAAAATTATTACTTATAATAAATGCAACTTCTATTCATTAATAAATTAATATGTAAAATATAGTATAATGTCTACACTATGTGTATACAGAGTAGATGCATGGAACAAGATAACTATGTTATGACTATATATTTCATCAACCTTTTCTTCTCAAGATAGATGCATAGATTACATATATAATATGTATGATTACAATATTAGTATTAAATTTTGTACAACTACCAAGGAAGATGTTGATAGGTGCACTAATCTCCTGTTAGATGTGATAGTTAACAATGGTCTAAATAATTAATGTATAGGTTATCTTCAATGTTTTAAATCTCATGATCCATAATTGGTTGCTAATGGCTAGTTGGGCCACATTTTGAATCATTGAGTTGGTTAGGTGGGGATCAAAGGAGAAATCAAATATCTGAGTATATGCTCTTAAAGTGCACAGGACTATGAGTTATCGAGTGCATAATGATGTGAATAAGATGTCATTTGAGGTGTCCATTGCATGAAAGTCTACAAGCAGGTGCAAGACTTGTACATACTGTTGTGATCCAAATTTGGACAAAGGAGTGCACATGATTATGTGAGAGGTGTGATCTCTATGTATAAACCTTTAGCATGGAGTGGGAACAAGATTATGAGCCAACCAAGTCTTAGAATACATTTATTGACACCTTATAAAATGAGTACCACATATACTATAGGATGAATAGAGTCAACAATATAAATATCATCTACTATAGGAGAAGGGATAAAACCATACTAGATCTAACATACATGTAATTATCCTTAAGGGCTATAATCAAGAGTTGTTTGAAAAAGAGAGATTAATAATATAATTAGGGAGCCAACGCATGTAACTAGTGAATAAAGACAACCTAGATCCAAGATGTAAAATTGGTAAACTAAAGTTAGATAAATGCAATTAGATAGTAACCCATAAGTATATAAATTAATGGTTATAACTAAGAGGTATGTAAATAAGTATATACTAGCATGAAAAGATGAAATAATCTAATCTAAGCATTGATAAGAATAAAAAAATATACTACTCTAATATATGAATATAAACCATATAAAATAAAGAGTTTAGAGATAGGGATACTTACCTTGAGTTGACTTATGTGCATATCAATCTCCCCCTTAGGTTATGTGGCACTTTATGATAGATGTTTTAGGTGGAGGATCAAAAGGTAAAGATAAAAACCTAAGTATTCTTCATTGGGGACTCCAAAGACTAGGTGCACCTCTCTTATTCAACTTCTTAATAACTCTAAAGACATTGTGTAAACATACACTTTCATAAGTATAATCTCTTATACTCCTTTTCTTCTACTAAAATAAGGTTTTCATGCACAATCAAAACATAATGGTGCATGCTTTTCTACTAAAATAACATCTAAGAACCTATATATAAAAATCCAACTCCTAAAATCTACCTAACAAATATGTTAATGAACTTGAACCAAATCAAAATATTAAAAAGATCGTAATGAAAATAGTAATACGTCAGCCACATCAAGTTAGTATAAAAGGCATAAAACTATACTGATTAGGTTTGATATAGTTAGAAAAGGACACAAGTATAAAAAATAAAGATTGAATAAAACTATCTCAACATGAGTAAGTTACTTAGGAAAAGACTTGAAATTGGGTAAAAGAGGTGGAAAGTAGGGAAAAGAGCATTAGAGGATGCTAGAATGACCAGTTAGCAATATAATGAGTGTAAATAAACATAATGGGAAAACATTTGACAATCTATCATAAAGTACCATAAGTCACCTCAAACCTAATCCTATTACAATATTGAGGATTTTTTTATCGATGTTTTCCATTTAAGAAGTGTCTAATAGGTATATGATTTTGAATGATTATTTAGATTATAATATATGGCATTTAATCATAAATATGAATTTAAATGAGGATTAAAAAATGAAATTGACTGACATGTGGCATATGCTAAAAATAGTAAGTACAACTAAATAAAATATACTTAACTTTTTAATTTTTTGTTTACTATAGCAGGTATCGAACAATGAGAAATTAGATAAGATACAACTATGACAACTCAAGTTCAGGAATACAATCTATGCCTATGTTTTGATAGCTCCATTTTCCCTAGACAATAACATAATTTAGTCATGTCCATTGACTACGGACTTGTCTAATTTGACTGTGATAAAATTGTCATTATTCTATCACTTGCACTTATCTCTACTAAGCAGACTAATACATTGTAATTTTATTATTAGTGAACATAAATATTTATTTTCATTCTCCCTAATTTAGAAACCTTAGGGGTACCTATGAGAGATAAAACCATGTAAAAAATAATGGAAAATGTAATGGGCTAAGCTGACCTCAATCACACCCTTTGATGTGTGACTGATGCCTACATATCTTGAAACTTTGAGGAAGGAATCAAGTCACATGTAGTTCTCCCACCTAGAATTATTATGAAATTATGATCCTTAACTATATGTATGAAACTATAAATTTGGATTTTATGTTTTAAAATATTAGATCTTGACTTGATTTGAAATGTTTCATATTTTATTTGTGAATTCTAATATTAATTGATATTACATTTAGGAAGAATAAGGAAGATTGTAATTAAATTAATTATATGTTCACACAATAGAATATTGTATCATTAAAGTAAGAGCAAAATATGTAGATCCACAAAAATAATTGACAAAAGAGTAAAATGCTTGATAAATATAACCATCCACTTTGAGGGGACAACCTCCAAAAAAATGAAATAAGAGTAGAACTTTTAATATGATGATTAAATACTAACCACTACCTCCTATATATACTCTATTTAGACAAAATTATTCCATAGGCCAACCTTACTAAGAATATAGAGAGATGAAACAAGATAATAAAAGATGTATGTAAGCCACAAGTTAGCCACACATATCCCTAAACATGCCGTAGATTAAAGACATAACAAATATTTTCACAATTTGTAATATATAATAGATAGATTCTAGATTGTTATCAAGTCCATTTTAAATGATATTTTGATATTCTTATATAGTTATCCTTTTAAATAATTTCCTTTAGCTGATCTTACAAAATGTGCAAGAAGACCCATATGGAAATTTTAAATATTAGAAACTATCAATTAAATGGCATGATGATAAGGCCACTCTAACTACAGACTTGTCTTCCTATCATAGGTCTATCCCAAAAAGGAAAAAAAAAACTATCTTCAACTTGGAAGCAATATGAGAGTTATTTAAATAAACTTAAGCATTGACTTGTATATTTTTGTGTAGTAGTGATGGAAAATATAGGGCTCAAGCCTACATATAAATAAATAACTTAGAGGAATGGTGAATAAGAGTCATGTATTTTCGCATAATTCAAGTGGCTAGGGATGTGTCAATAATTAACAATGTAAAATGCATGTGACCATATTTATAAATCTACATTTCTCCCACTTTACTCTAGTAATGAAATTAATAGAATGAAGGAGAAAGATAAACCTAAGTGTGTGAAACACAATTTATCTTTTGATAGAAAACTCTAATTGTGTAGGGCGCTCATTTTTAAAAACCCTATAATAATGCATGAAGTAGTGGTTTATTCAAATTTTAATTTTTAAAAAAAGTTAACTTTTAAATTTAAAATTGAAAGGAGAGTGAGGAAGGAGTATACATGTAGGGAAATGAAATCATGTTTACCCATAACTAGTAAAATATGGTAAATCATTGGATAAATGTCCTTCCTTGTCAAAGCACTTGGAGAGATGGTTCCTCATGTTGAACCATTGGCAAATTGAGAGTGATCAAGTCTCAATTTTGAATAGCTAATCAATCTCTTGAGTTAGAAAGTTGCAAGCTTCAATTATCATGAATGGGGAGAATTAACCAAGGTATTAATCCTAAAATAATATGGAACCATAATGGGTTCTATATAAGTGATGGAAAAGCCATTGAGTGTCACTAAATTTGAATGTACATCACCTACTACAGAAGGTGAAACCACACAATAGGTTTTATATAATTAATTCTAAGGCCATTGAGTGTCTCTAGAATCAAACATACATTACCCATTGTAAAATGAAACACACCACTACAAATAGATCACGATTTTATTAGCATGATCGAAAGAGAATGAAGAATATTCTTACCCCCATCATGACCATAATGTGAATAGATTTAAAGTGAAATAAAAATATTTTCCCATTGAATCTATAAATTTTATTGTAGTTCATGTGCACATAAACCAATATTATGCCTTTTAAAATTTTAAAAATGTATATATGTGCATGAACTAGTATCATGCCCCCTAAATTTGTACCAAATGATATAGAGTGCCATGCATTTAAATGATCAATTTTAATTGCATGTGGAATATTTAATTATTTTTCTAATAACTATTTTACATATTCCCTTGTTTATGCATTAAAGTGTGTATAATCATGTACTCAATTATTTTCAAAGTGATTGATTATGCATGTCACATTCCCCCATAATCTATATCAATGTGACAATATCTATCATGTAACTGATATATGAATTAATTTAAATATTTGAGACCTCTAATTTTTCATAAAACATGATTTTTTAGTTATTTTTAGTTTGTAAAAATTTTCTTCTATCATAAAATAGAGATTTTTCTACTCATGGAGGCTTGAATTCCTAAGACAAGCCCATTGTAATGCCCTCTTTTGAAATGTGGGATGTAACTTGTAAGTAACTAATCTTAAAAAAAGAGTTAACTATATCATGTGATAAACATATAACTATGTCAACATGTGGAGAGTATGTTATCATATTATAGTGTATGTCATCATGGCATGTGTAAAAAATATGTAATGTGAGGCATACAAGTGTCAAGTCTAGATAGATATAGCAAAGAGGCATGCAATAGGAAAAATAATATCTTGGTAAAATTATGGAGTAAAAGTGCATGATATGGATCATGGTACTAGTAAATAAGCTCAATAATAATAACACACAATGTCATGCAATATCACACATAAGTTCAAGGGCCGCATACAATAGACATGAACATGTAAAAATAAACAAGGACAAGGACCACATGCAAAAGATATATGAATGTTGCAAATAAGGTATATAAATATGCCACACACATAGGGCTAAGTGATCACACATAATAAGTAATAAATGTTTAGCCTTTCACGTGAGAAATTAATAGCATCGAACAAGCATAGAATAAGTAAAAACTAGTCTAAACCATCGATATATATCAATTCCACATCATGTAAAATTACCATATCCATGTAGTATAATGTTATATATGATTAATTAGCAAGACACTTTTAATATATGTAGTTCAATATTGTAGAGAGGTCATAAATAGATATAACTTATGATAATGTAATTTGTAGAGTAAGGTGCCCCTATCTTAGGCATGGGCACTAGGTATAAGGGTTTCCAACATTTAGGAATCCATATATAATATGTATGTCCTACATCACACTCATATAACCCATGAAATTCATGTGTGTATGAAAAAATATGTTATCTCCAAAAGATGATAAATAACATATGTAAAGAAGTAAAATAACAACTCATGCCATCCTTAGGTCATGATTTAATTATTTTTTTTAATTTTTTTAATGTTTTTGTATTTTTGAAGTTTTTTTTTTTTGAAATATTTGAAAATCTAAAAGAAACTAGCCAATGCTTCCATCAATGGGAAGACCATAGTGCATGCCTTTATCATAAAATGAAAGGGTGATCTTCCATGAATGAAAGTGCTACATGTAGATGAATAAAATTTTGAAAATTACTAAGGTGTTGTAATGAAAATATTTTGAGTATAATTCATAAAATATTTTACAAGATGTGTAACTCTGGGTGGCATGAGACTTGGTGGAGTCTGTTGTATATTAGGAGAATATATCATTACCTATGCTCATTGTGGAACACATTGAATTATTTTAGTTACTACCTTAGGACACATTGTAGAAAATGATTTTTTTTTTGAATTCTAAATATCTCTTTGATGTGAAGCTTGTTGTCTAAGAGTGTGTACTACTCTCCTTTGAACTGAATGTATATTAAATTATTATGTATAGGTGTAACAATAAACTCTACACTATGCTCTTGAATAATTGTAATAACTAATTGTGGTGATTAAGGGGAGGAGGTAGAGATACCACTGATTAAAGAGGGTATTCATATCAAGTGCCTAAAACTTTGATCACTAATTACAATGCATATACTAGAGGCATCGATTTATTATGGATGGCAATGTATAGAGTTTATATATCTAAGGGTGTCATAATAATATTTCAAGGACCCATATACTTGATAATATTGAGAATGGAATATCCATTGTTACTAAACCAACCCAAAGAGGAATCATTATATTCCCAAAATTATTATGTGTATGTCTATCAAACAATTTGAATAATTTGGATGTATCTTGTAAATACTACTCTCTGTATCCAAGAGTGAAAATAAGTTTCAATATACATGCATTTTCAACTGACCTATTTCATTCATGACACTTTGTATTCATTATTTGTTGATATAAGCCTGAATAAATATTTCATGTCTATCTGAATCATTATCAATGATCTCATTGTCATCAAATGTGATCATAAGATGTAGTGTTGATGCATTGTAATTGTAACAATAATACCATCTATTGGATGTCCATATGTTGAAGGAGGAGGATGCACATTGTATGCATGGTGTACCTCTAAGTTATCTTTGGTTTTTTATATTCCATGGATTGGAAATGGATCACTAAAAATTTTAGACTTTATATTTTCATTTTTATATGATCTAGCCTCATTTGTGGATGTGTTTAGCTCAATAGTATTTTCATCAATAAGATATTTTATCTTATGTCTTAGCTTGTAATAATTATTTAAAGAATATCCAATACATCTATGATAGCCACAATATGCATTGATATTGAATCCCTTATATTGAGGTTTAGTCATATCAACCAATTATGGTGGAGGAAGATATATGAGATTGCATTCAAGTAACCTTGGTATCAATATATGAGGAGGTGATGGTAATATTGACAATTTCTTCCTTGGTAGAGCTATCAATTAAAGCTTATCTTTTGGCCATGATACTAAATTTACCATTCTTTTTTATTTTTTTATATTTGACATTGTAGTTTGGGTTGCTTTGAAATTTATTATTTTAAGTAGATGTAGAATTTGGTGCATACTTAATTTTTTTCAAAGTTATGAGCTTTGACATCTCATTCTTTGATTGTATCGCATAACTCATCAAAATATTTGAATTTATCAAACATGATAGACTCATGAAGTGGAAATAAACAACTTTGTGTGAAGATATCTTATCACATATTATCTACCATAAAATTATTCATCTTAGCTAGCATAGTTTTGTATCAAAAAACAAATTCTTTAATTGGCTCATTGGGCACTTGCTTGAGTTTAGAAATTTATGCATAAGATAGTTTTTTACCAATGTTAATAGATAAATTTGATAAAAACTGATCTTCCAAAGGGTTGAATGCTTAAACTAATTGAAGTGAAAGATAATAAACCATCACAAAGGATATTCTTTCAAGTTTTATGAAAATATCTTGGTTAATAGTTTGTCATTGTATGCATAATATGAGCATGATACATGAAATAATCAAAGATATTATTCAGGATAACATTTACCTTCATAAAATGGAAGCTTAATAGCTAAAAATACTATTGGTAATGGGTAATATGTTATCTCAAGTTACAAATAATTATGAAGCAAATTATGGGAATCTATTGAATTACTAGCACTAGAGAACTTAATCTAATTTAAATGCCTTAGCATGTATGGATATAATCATATGTTCATAATAATATGCATTAGTTGAGGTTAGTGATGGACCATGTGTAGTAATCAAAGGAAGAGTGTATGATTTTTCTATATAAATAGGCATATTAATCTATTAGAAACGTTGTGCCACTCCCATACCTAGGAATGATGTCACATAAGTAATTGGAGGTGATGATATAGGAATATAAATAAAATATATAAATTTAAACACTTGAAGTGAAAGTATTAAATTTAAAGGGATCATATTGTTCTCATAATGTAGAATCTTGAACCAAATTATTTTTTCATCTCTTAAAATATATAGTAGTGTTTCAATCCTATGTGGATTGGAATTAAGATATTCAATGAAATCTTTATCATTAATTTCATCCAAATTATTTGTATTATTTGTTTCATTTTTAATAGTCATGATAATTCCATCAATAGGATGTGTTGTATGCATTGTAAAACCCATAGGTGAAACAAAGGAAGTGATGCATGTCCTTTGGTGCTTGGTGGTGATAGGTAGTAACTTAGATTAGATATTATAACAATATGAATTGATAAAGGATTGAGAGTATACACTATTCATTTTATCATTTTTATATAACAAAAATTCATTCATTATAACCATAGTTTGATTTTAAAATTTGAATTTGTAAATTCCATGAAGGGTGTAGCTAGACATGGAGTGTTTGATTTATAAGATCTTAGATATATTAATCCTAGTCATAAATAGTGAATAAGGTCCAAAGAGGCACTAACTATGAATGATTACACTAATCTCATAGTTATACTATCATGTATCTAAGGTATATTGAGAGTAACTTCCTAAGTCTAATTGCTTACCAGTGTACTAAAAAAACTAAACAATCAAAAGACTTTTTAAGTTCAAAAATAAAAAAACATGGGTGTTTTTTATATACCATGAGGTACATAGAAACCAAATCCTGCATTTAGTTTTTTTATAATGTATTTATTATTTGAGTAGTAAACTTCACACTATGGCTTAGTTAAAATTGATAACCACTTTGCCCAGAATGACAACACTTATGAATTTTACAACTACGGGAACACTAGTTCTAGAAAGCACATAAAAGAATGAAAAAGAAATTGGAATCCAATATAAAAAGATATATTTTTGCACATAAATTATAAATTCAATATTAACCCCAAAGTAAAAGATAATTCATAAAGAAACACCTTAAAAAATCCCATAAGGGATGATCAAATTTCTCTTTTGTGTATGGGAATCATGAATTCAACTGAAATCCTGGAACAAAAATTGAAAAAATAAAGTAATACTCAATAAAAAAATAGGTTCACCAATACGTTTCATCCTATTTTTTATTTAGTGAGTTTTTAATAGGGATTAAACTTTGAAATATTATTCATATTATAATATCTAATAATTAATCATAAATATAAATATAAATCAGGATTAACAATTGAAATTGATTGAAAAGTGGCATAGTTAAAAATATTAAGTACAACCAAATACAATATACTCAACTTTTTTAATTTATGGTTGACTATGTAGACACCTAAATATGGCCATCGATAACCTCCAGCTAAGATTTTGACTAATCTCCACCAAAATGCACAATTTGGCCTAAAAGCACTAAAGCACATTAAATGAGTTAAAATTGACATATTCAAGTGCCAATTTTGGATAGGGTATCACTAAATGGGGTAATGTAATTTATGGGATAGCTAATTTTGATCAGATCATTTCAAGTCAAAATGCCAATTTTGAACCTGGGTGCTCTGGATTGCTTTTTTCTATCAAATTTATTATACAAGATGCATGACTTTTTTATTTGGTGTTGATAACATCCTATATGGAATAATTGATCCAATGCATCTAACATTGACTTCCAATTCTAATCCAGTCAAATTTTTGACTAATAACAAGGCATTCTAATCAATTTGAGTAATTTTTGCATAAAGTGCTTAATCATGCTTAAGAGCTAATTAAACCAAATTAGGGCCTAATTAATAATTTCATGGAAACTTGATGAAAACATGTTTTTAGAAATGAATATTGAATATTTGCATCATCAGGTGACCTCATTTCTTGGGAAGACATCCCTACACCATAAATACCATAAATATCAAGATTATGGGTCTCCCATGCCTCTTTATTACATCTCATGCCTCATTAATGTCCCTTCTTCCAAAGTCATGATGAGGATAATTATGGATTTTAATTACATAATTCAATTAATCCATGGCCACACATCTCAATCTTGAGATGGACGATCATGGTTGATTCTGGTTATTCTTGAAAATCTATAAATAAAGAGGCTATGAACATCATTGTTAAGCTTAATTTGTGCAAAGTTACCATGTCAAATTGATTCCAAGATCTCTCACATTCCAAATTTATGATGCTAAAATATTGATCCAAGCCAAGCTAAATCCACAAGGTGCCAAGGAAAAGAGGAGATACCCAAGCCTCCTTTGATGAAGATTTCATGAGCACAACTCGAGCAAGCCACTATAACAAGAATTTGAAGCATCCAAGTAAGGTGAAGGATTCTTTTTTCTTCTTTAGTTTTTAGTTATACTTTTCATTTTTTTTATTATTAAGCTCACCCTAGTAACTAGGCCTAAAGATGTATGCTAATTAGTGTGTTTTTATCAATCTATTTGCATTTTTGGACTAACACAATACTAATCACCTCTATTGAGTCAAATTCCTAGTTCACAGACTATAATAAGTATTTGATAGTGAGTAATCCGATAAGATAAGAATGTGATAGCTCAGGTTTAGGAATAGATTATGTGCTTGTATTTGGATAAGTATGCACTTCATGGATAATAGTGTAGGTTGGTCTTGTCCATTGACTATAGACTTACTTTGAATGTGATGAATCTTTGACTAGACTTCCACTTGAACATGTGTCTATTGAGTGGGTTGATATATTTTTATCTAATTATTAGTACAAAAAAAAACATTTTTTCCCTTCTACTTTCCTTGGAAACCCTAGGGATGCTTGTGAGAGTTAGAAACCTACAAAAAATAAAGGGAAGTGTAATGGATTGAGTTGACTCCATTCACTATATTTTATAATTGATTATTGTTGTGTGTGTGTGTGTGTGTGTGTGTGTTTGTGTGTGTGTGTGTGTGTGTGTGTGTGTGTGTGTATTGTGAGGATTTAATAAATACATTCATATTTCTCCCACCTATATTTATTTTGAAAATTTTCTCTTTGACTATATATATGTAGCTAAAAATTTGCTTTGATACTTGACAATGTTAGCTCTTGACTTGAAATGCTTTTGACTTGATTTTTGACTGCTCCTAGTGATTGACATTGAATTTGGGAAGAATAGGGAATATTTTATCAATGTACATTTATGCAATAGATAGATGCTAACTTGATATCAAATCCATTTGAAAAGAGTTTGTTATTTACTTATAAACTAATACTTTTAAAGAATTTCCTCTAACCAACCTTGTAAAATGTGTGGGAAGACCTATATGGATATTTTTTATCTTGGGAACTACCCATTAAATGGCATGGGGACAAGACCACTCTAGATGGAAAGGTTTATGGCAACTGATATGTCTACTTAGCATGGATATACCCTACAAAATTAGGGACAATTATTCTAAGGTTGTAAGTAGTTTGAGAGTGATATAAGGTGGGTTTAAGCATTGACATGTGAATTCTTGTGTAGAAGTGATGATGAATGGAGAGGTCAAACTTGCATATAAATAAATGGTTTAGAGGAATGGTGAATAATAATCATGTATCTGGGCATAATTCAAGTGGTTCAATATGTGCCAATAATAATCAATGTCAAGTACATGTGACTAGATTTAGGTATCTACAAGGATGTGCACTCAAGGAGAGACATGCACCAATGAGTCCTGCAAATAAAATTATGAATGAATTAAAAATATAGGTGTATATACTACCCCATCAAGCATTATGAGGATGAATAAATAAAGTTACAATAGTTATTCTAGTCTAAGGAGAAATATGTTGAATAATATACCTACATGTTACATGACTACACTATGCATCTGCATGATAATTTGATAGAGAAATACAAGGTGTTGAAGTTAATTGGTGTTCTATCACCTTATATTTTAACAAATATGGAGTTATTGGATTATAACAATATAAAAAAGTATACCACGACACCTCCAAGATAGAAGGTAACAAAAATATGAAGTAGAATTGTTCTTCTTCATCTGACTCCATTCACAATAATTAGCTCACATAAAACATAACATAAAACCCTATTAGGCATAAGTTGAATGTGTTTCATAAGAGGGAGTAGTGTAAGATAATTTAAATAAGAACCAATTTGACAACTAGTTCCATTACACCACACAAGCTCACATAAAGGTTATCAATTATATGTGAAACAATCCTTGATTATGTAGTCTACATGAGTTCATGTTCAAATGGATGACATTGATTCAAATTCCACTTGTGTAAACACCAGTACCACTACCATTGATACCTATGAGGAATAAGAGTTTCTCTCTTACAATAATTTTTGGGTGAAGGGTCAGACTCTACATGTCATCACTAATAGTGAAATATACAAAAACATCATTTCATAAGGTACAACCTATCACCTTTGTCACACCACAATCATGCATATTAAACCATACTCCTTAGAATGGCTATAACAAGGGAAAGATATACAAGTCCAACGAAAATACACTTTATAGTAAAAAATTAAACCTTGTGGAATAAAATTACAAATGTGATATTTTTCCACTTTAAGTTTATAATATTTTTTATTTTAAGGTCTTATTTTTATGACCATGATGCCACATATCAATCCAAGACATAGAGATGGACTTTTCATAACAAACATTTATTTTTCAACATTTTGGAGTCACCTCCAACAACCAAAATCACTTTGGTCTCTACCAAATAATGTTACAATATTATGTCACACTTGGATAAGTTTATGCTACTATTTTTTATCTTAGAATCACATGTGTAAGTGATATACATGCATTGGCAATGCACCAATATGCACATAAAATGTTAAAATGCCTACTCATCATTAAGATATTGCAATAATATGGGGACGCATTTGAAAATATAAAGGGTCAGCTAAGATATTACATAGTAAAGCATCACATCAATTAGGTTTCTGGATCCCTTCTTCTAAACTTCCCATTTTATCATAGGTATGTTTGGGAGAAAGATGGATTCTAATGCTAGATCCAAGAGCTTATTGATTAAGGAAATATTAGGCACATCTCTTCTCCTTTTAGAAACCTTTATAATTCATGTGCCAAATAAATATGAAAATTGGTGTTTTTCATTGATTATAATGAAAATAACAAGATCAAAATGAATAACTAATACCTAATTCCTTACATTGACAACATCTTAAATTGGATTTGAGATGCACAATATTTCACCATGATCAATGTAAATTTAGGTCTTATCAGATGCCAAACATCTTAAGGATGTTTGGGAGACAATATTAAAAACATGTAAAGGATTGTATGAATGTTTTTTATGTATTTTTCCTTGATGAAAGTGCTTAAAAAATCATTTGCTTGATTGATGACTTACTTTATCTTTCCTCAACTCATCATCATTTAATTTGATGACATCATTATCTTCATAAAGACTTAGGAAGACCATTTGGAGCACATATCACATGTTTTATACACTCTAAGACAATGAAAGTTTCAATCCAACTTAGCAAAGTGTACATTTTTCACTAGACATATATAACGCATGGGATACATTATTGATTGTGAAGGCATCCATGTATATCTAGACAAGATCAATGTAATTTAATATTGGCCAATTCAATTTAAACTAATTAAATTTTGGATATTTCTTGGAATTTCTAATTTTAGATTCAGGTTTGTTTGTTTTTCCTCACATAATTATTTTTATCTTAGTCATATCATATGTGAAGAGGCAACATTATACTTGAAAAATACATAAAAATAGGCTTTTAGGATCTCAAATAAATCCTTTATGTAAAATGTATTCTTATAATGCCTAACATTGTTCACTCCTTTAAGATTCACATTGATGCATATAACTATGGACTCAGTGTGGTAATAACATAACATGGACACCTAATTTCCTATTTCTTAGAGACATTATACAACATGATTTACCAATAATCAACCTAGGAAAAAGGGTTGTACATTGTAGTGCAAGAAATAAATAAATGACAACACTAAATTTAGGATAAGGAGATATTCATTCATTCTGATCATAATCCACTTTAACTCTTGCATACATGGAACAAGATAAAGAACATGTGCTACATGAAATGGATAAATTACATGTAATTTTTCCATCTTAAGATAGATATAAAAAATCTAAAAGATAATAATGTTTAATATTTCCTTATTTGACCACTAGTAGACATACTCATTATAGAGTTGGACACATGTAGTCATAACTTTATTGATTGGGTAATTTAGTCATTTGACAAGATATTTTCAAAATCCTAAACTACCCTTGTAAAGGGTGAATAGGTTATGGACTTATATACACCTGACAAGATTATAAATCTCTATGTTCATACTGGCACACCTTTCCATAGACTCATCTAAGAGGCATAATAAACCAAGACAACATGACACTTCACCATTAACAAGGCATTGATAACATTACAAAAGCACTTATACTATCCATACATGCCCAAAAATGGTGAGCATCATATTATGTCTTTCACTTTGACTGCATCATAAAATCCAACAAAAATTAAGCTATGACTTTACATTCCTCCTTTAGTTCCATCCAAGCAATGATATTCCATCAACATGTATTTTGTGACTAGATTTCATATCATGAAAAAACACCATAATGAATACATTTTTTCATAGTGGATAGAATATCTACGATGCCCATCATGATTACCTAAAAAAGGGTATCAATTTATAGAAAACCATGTAATATTTATTCAACCATGTATGGTTACATATTGGATTATGCAAATATATTTTGTTTGACCTTGACCCATTATTTTTTTCCATTTCTAAGAAGATTTTAGGACATGATGGATACATAATTAGACTAGTATACAACATTTAATCCCTAGATAGATCAACAAATGGATTTTTTAAACCACGCAATTATTCATATTTTATGCATCTATAAAAATACTCATCAGTACACTTGGGATGATACTTTTATATAAATTTAACATGACTATAACAAATATTTCCATAGCTCTATGAGGAATTGTCCATTGTAGACATGTCTTGGGTTCCATCTAATGACACTTATATATATCCAACCATTTACCATCTAGTAAAGAGTTAGATACATAGGAATGGGAATTGAAACATGTGAAAAAGTTTCTACAACACATCCAAAACACTCATTAGTAAGTTATACAAATACTCTCACAATAATAACTAAAGTACAATGAGCATCATGATGCACACTGCATGCCCCATTAGTTTGTAGGGGGTGATAAGGTCTAGTTTGATTTTCATAAGTAATTATTCAAGGGTCCACACAACATGATCATGTCATTATTCTATGTTTCATACACCATCTTGCACATAGCTAAAAATAATGCATTTATTCTTGAATTACTGCAATACTTGGGTCTCCATATAGTCTTCAATGTAGAACTCTTTAGGCCATACTATACTAATTTACTTGATCCAACAGTAGTGTAACATCCTTCAAATTTATATTCTAAGCACTTGAACCCAACACCAACTAATAAAAATTATTTAAATGACAATAGCATGCACCTACCATGACACACATCAATTTTTTATTGTGGTCAAAGTATGGCAATAATATGATCAATTTAAGTGGTACAACATTTATCAACTTTAAGCTTAGTTTCATTTGTTGAAAAAATCATAATTTAGACCATTAATTCTAAATAAAGGGTTAATGATCCATTCACATTTTTTACATGGTTCTATGTACTTATCTCTTGGACTTTGGATCTCCTATGCATGTGAAATATCATAGTTTGCACATAGATTTGGAGTACCTCTCCAAATTTTTGAAACACCATACCAATTGTTGAAAAGAAAATTATTCCCTCCTAAACTCTACATGAATAAAATCCACATGAGTCACATGCACATCATGTTACTTGCCCTGCAATTCCTCTAAGTACTACCACTGTAACATGTAGACTCACAGGGGGTCATTTAGTAAAAAAAATCAATTTACATGCAATTGTGCTCTCCTAAATATTTCCCCCACTTTTATAATTTAATATATCTGACTAATATTTACCCACCTCTTATGGTAAACCTATATTTTATTATTAATAGTCCCTCTAGTGAAAATTAAATTTTTGACGAGAAGTTTTTAATCAATTATTAGTATCAATTGGTAAATTTATATATTTTTACTTATTAAAAATATTTAGAGTATATTTATATATGGTCAGATAATTTATAATATAATAATAAAATAATTGAAATAATGTCTTGACCTTGTATAGATAAAATTTATGCCCTCTATTTTGATAATATGTATTAATATCTCATATGTCAACTATTTAAATTAGTAATTTAGGTTTGGGCGATTGATAACATATTTCATGTGATGGAGCCATATGGTTGGGTGGTGAGAACTTCATTCCCTATCTTTTACCACTTAATATTTTTAGAATTTTTGGAGTGTATGTTGTTTTGGAAGTGTTTCATCTAAACATTAGATTAGTGAAATATTTAACCATTTAATTAGATAAAAACTAGTTGAATGAAAACTAACCATGAGTAGATGGAATAAGAACAAAACCACAATTCAACAAGAAGGGCTTAACATGCAAGTTAAACAAGTGCAATAAAAAAACATAATAGGGTAGAGAAAGACTTAGCTTATTTATCACATTTCTTTGATTTGTACCACTTGGTTTTTTGATTTGAAGTTGTGAAATGAATGTATTTTATTTATTTCTAGAATTTTGACATTTTTTCTATTCTAGGATAGTATCATTAGAAAAAGGATAGTATCAACAATCATTTTTTACTCATATGGGTTAATATTATCCCTACGTAGACATTTTTTTGACAATTTATCGTTATTTTAGGCTTACAGACAAGATCAACACATGAGGGACAATCCCAATGATTTATATTGACCCATATGGGTTGATCTTATCCCATGTAGATAGGTTCTTGAAAAATGATTATTATTTCTAACTTGTGATAGTATCAATAGATGATACCAATAGTTGATCTTGACCCCTATGGTCAATCTTGTCCTTGTGATAGCTTATATTTTGATTATTTCATAAATTTTTTGCTTACCTAAATAATGTATTTTCCATCCTTCTTAACCTCTTCAATGCATTCACATGTATCTAAAATATCAATCTTTATTTTTATGCACAAACACTTGAGATGTCAAATAATGAGAAATCAAGTGAAAGGGATTGAATTGGATTGACCTCAGTTAATCCCTTTTAAAATAACAATTGTTTCCATACATTATCAATGCTTTGAAGAGGGCTCAAAATCAATTTTATTTCTCCCACTTACATGTGTGTGAGATGGTGAATTTGGATACAAATTCTCTTTGGATCTAAATTCTCTTCTTCCTAGCTCACCCTTGGCACAAGAATGCAATTGTAATATTACTTTAGATTTAGCTCCAATAATTCAGTGCAAGTTACAAAATAAAACTTTTTTTCTGAAATTGATTCATATGATCTTGGCCATTGCCAAAATTTAGTTCTTTTTATTTATCTATTTTTTTTTACTTCTTTGATTTGTACCTAATTTTTAGATATTCTTTAGGATGACTTCTAAACTAATTTCCAATCCCTTTCAACCTCTAATAGTCCACAAGTAAGTCAAAATTTAGATATTTATCTAAGAACCCATCTTGTCTATTTCAAGCATTTTAATTCCTAAGTTACTTTACACATTTTTGGTCTATTTACTATTATATTTTTGTATTTATATCATATTTGTCTTGTGCAACCCCCTTTGATGATTGGTGTTGTGTATGTTCACCATTATCCATCCTTCATCAAAATAAAGACACATATCCAAACCCACCTAATAAGAAGAGTAATGCTATCCACCGTAATACATAAGGTAGGGAAGGAAGGAAGGAAGTAAGGTGTTTCACAAGTCAACAATTTTAAGAATAAAATAATTTATAAGTCTCTTTCACAAGACATAAAAACACAACTCAGAAACCCATTTCCTAGCACAAACCTTGCCTCTAAGGCAACCAAAATAGGGAAGATTAGAGGGTCACATTTTCTAACATGTAACCAAGTAATATGTGTCAAAAAAATTGATTTTATAAGTTACAAAATTACGTATTCCATGCATTTCAAAAACCTCTTAAAACCTATCAACAATAAATAAAGATGTGGATTTTCAACTTTTTGTAAATACCCATATAATTGATTATATAATTGATCCAAAAATCAAATAATATGGGGGTGAGAATTGAAGTTAAATTTTATTTCCCATTCAATCCATTCAACAAGACCCTAAAGTATTATTATGGAAACCATGAGAAAGTTCTCCACACCTCCCTCAATCCACTTTGCATGGACCTCATTCTTTTAATAAACTCACATGGGTTTCCCTATATTATTAATATTAGTGATCTAATAAACTTACTCACCCTTAAGGTATAGGTTTACTCCAAACATGCCTTTAATAAATATTTAACTTTTCAAAAACTTCAAGTTACAAGTGTGTCATGAGAAGACTAATTTTTTATACAAAAGCATCCATAGTTTGCCAATGTTGAAGATAATGTTGGTTTGAAGAGGAAGGAATTTTATGCCTTAATATTTTAATTATATTGGGATATGTGTGGCATACATGTGGCATTCATAACATTTGAATTAATCATTTGATAATGTATGGGTTTCATATTAATAGTAGTAGTCAACATATTTGGAATATGGGATCCCATAGCCTAATTTTGGTATATATAGGAGGTAGTGATAATTTATTAATCATCATATATTATGAATTTTATTCTTATTTGAAGAAATTAATATGATTACCCCTCTAATTTTCTTAAATTCTTATGGTCTTATTATAGGTTAATACATTTAAATGTCAAACCAAGTACATATAATTTGGAAAAGGGTCAACATTTTATGTGAAATAGTAGGATTCTTGATGGATTGGATTATTTAATGTTGTGCATATGGAAACTAACTTGAAATGAATTTAAATCACTCTTTTTTAAATAAAAACACACTTTTTGAAATTGAATTATTGGAATTGAAATGATACTCTAGTTGGAAGCTTCCCACACAATAGAATTCAAAGGTACACACATATAAGTTAAAGATACACACACAAAAGTAAAAAAATTTAAATATAATTAAATATGTGAATAAAAATGAATAAATATAACTAGGAATAGTAAAAAATAAACTTTTTAATGAATAGGAGTCTTCATCTCTGATCCTCACAAGTGGGCCCTTCTTGAGCTAGATTGGAGCTTGAATCCCTTTCTTACTTAAGACAGGATTGATTAAATGAAACTATTATTAAATGAATCATAAGAATGAATTAATTTTTATATGTGTAATTTTATCATTCTAAATATAATTAAATTTATAAATATAATTTTTCTATGCACTTTTTCTTACTCCCTCTATCTAACTACAGCCTGCAACTTCTCTCTTAAATATAGAATGCATAGTTTTTATTGAATAATTGAAATATTAATGGATATAAAAATAAAACCATTAAAAATATTAGAATATAAAAACAAGAAAGAATAAATAATATGGGGGAAATAATAGTTAAATCCATGTGTAATATTAAAACAAACAAAACATGGTCTGATAAAATGGAGATGATATAATATGAACTATAAGAAATTTTAGATGGAAAATAATATTTTATCCTCCTATGATAAATATAAAAGGAAAATTATGTTTATTCTTAGATAATTTAAGTTTTAAAATGTGGTAGTTATCTTAACTACCTATAACTAGGAAATGAGAAGTTATAGCCATTACTCTAGGTGAGCTATAGCCAATGTCTACAGGTTAGCGAAGTTAGTGGCGACATGCTAACATAGTTAGTGGTTACAGGTTGGAATTAAAATCCATGTATTTCTTTTCTTTTATAACTACATGTATGAAACATCTCACAAGGACATTATTCATTATACATTCACCATTAGTACTACTATATTATAAAATCACTAAATCATACTATTTTATATAGAAATTATAGATTTTAAATTATAACAATAAACATATATCATGTATATGTATCATGTGCAATAATTTAAAAAATATGGATAAAAGGCTATGTTGGGTTCATGAATAGGTATAATAGTGAGGGGTTATAGGGATTCATATAAGAGTCAGATGAAGGATATTTATGGGACTCATCACCCATTTCACTATATTTTTTGGATCTAATTTTATTTTTTAGTGTGTTTTTATTATGTATATGTGGTCTATTGTTGTGATTTTTATTTTTTTATATAGTAAGTTTATTATAAATGGAATTAAAGCTTTGATTTTGGAAATATTTTTTAGTGCATTAGGGTTGTAGATGGGACTAAGAATCAATTTATTCAATTAAGTCTATTCTCAATTCTTGTAATATTTTTTTAATATTATAAATATAGTTATGTTTTCTATGAACTCACTCACATTCTATGTGAGCATTAGGATTAAAAAATTATAATCTAATGTGAATTTAGGGTTTCTATTTGCACCAAATATGTTGGCCTAAAATGAAAATAATCTAGAAGTATAAAATAATGTGAATTTACGGTTTCTATTTCTATCTATGATGGGATCATTATTGGCAAGATGATCACAACAATATAGGTCTTTGGTAACAAAAAGTTTTGGAAAACAATTGGTTGTATAAATTTTAGGTTTACAGTACCCTTAGGAAAAATAGTAATCATTGGGTTCATATAGAATATGTGATCATACTAGTATATGTATTTGGTATTCTTATTTTTTTACTTTTAGTCTAGACACTACATGGTAGGGACACTAACTAGAGGAAGGTGAAATAATTTATACACACCAAGATTGACTTATAAATAAGAGGAGACAAATCATAGATGAATTCAAAAATAAATTATAATTTGGATTCACTTAATATGGAAGATAAAGATTGAAAACTTGATGAGGGTTTCAAAAATTATAGGATGATATGGCCACAAGAGTGAATATAATTTAGATCAACTCAACCATAACATCTAATGGAAAAAAATTGAAAATATTGTATATTATTTAAATAATTAGATAACATTACAACCATCAATGTCACAACCCTATATTCAAGTAATAAATATTATAACCACAATTGAATGTTTTATACAACTTAATTAAAATGTAGTGTTATAATAACCCTAAATAATAATACTTTGTGTTATCAAAACTTCATACTGAAAGTGGACATGCTTAAGCTTGATGGAAAATACTCATTCAATTAGATCACCCAAATATTATTTGATCTACATCAAATTCCTTATGGGGGAAAAAATATATTAGCATTCCTATATTTGGAACACAAGAAATTCATTTTGTATTGATGGTTTTGTGAACAAAATAAAAATAAGACTCTCAATTTCACATGGTAAATGTTTATGGAGCTATAGGTGCACTATAGTATAAATCTAATGGAGAACTACTCAAAAAATTTAGCCAAGCTATAACAAACAAATCCAATCAAGGATTATATTTAGTAATTCCAAATCTTATAATTGAGAGTGGAGAATGTTTCAAAGGAGTATTTGAAAGTCCTATTTTTAGGTAGACTCAAGGACCATATTCAACATGAGATACATATGTTTAATCCAGTTATTTTTTTTAATTATCAAGGTATAAAAGGAAGAATAATTTTTTTTGCTCACTAAGAGATAATAATTCACTATGATTATAGTTTGTAACACCCTAAAATCATCATTTACTCAACCAACCAGATTAATGCCTTAGAAAATTGAAGAAAAAATGGAAAAAAGTTTATAATTTTACTATGATATAAATAAAATATATGTCATAAGTGTGAAAAAAATAAACTATTATACATTGAAGGTTCAATTGAAGAATAATAATAAAAATATGAAGATTAAATGGTAGAAGATCAAAAATAATAATCAAAAGATCCACATTCAACTATCTCTTTCCACGCACTATTAGGTATTATCATTGAAAAACCCTTAAGATAGTGGGGTTTATTAAAAAAATGGTAACAATAGTGATTGACTCATGAACTACTGATAATTTCATCAACAGTAAGTTGGCTAAATATTTGACCTATTTTTTTATCCAACTGTAAAATTTCATGTCATGATTATAGATGGGAATACAATCAACTATTCAAAAAAAAGCCATGCTATTAAAATCACCATAGAGTATTAGTTGTTAAATATCCTTATGTTTTTCATTCACATAGGGGGATAAAATATTTTTTTTGATTTTCTAATGGCTTACCACCTTGGGCATGATTGAGAAGATTTCCATGAACCATTCATTTGTTTTCATTCTCAATAAAAGACATTTTAATTGATAAGTTTGCAATCAAAGTAACCATAAATAGTAAGTTCTCTCCAAACTTAAACACTGCTTAAAATATTTGGTTGGAATTTTTTCACAAATGTTTTTATTAGAGACAAAATAGTAAAATATGCCAACAAGTCTGTATTTTTAATAAATGTTGGAGATGCATTCAATAATTTTTAGGGATATGTCAAAAGGTTTTCCTCTAAAAAGAGATCATTATCATGCAATTTAACTTGTATTAGTAATCCCACTATTTAACATTAGGGCTTATAATTACCTTTACATTCAAAAGAGTGAGATTGAGAAGATGGTACAAGAGATGTTAGAAGTGGGTATTCTTTATCATAGCTAGAATGTATACTCTTCTTTAGTGGTTATGGTGTGTAATAAAGATGAAAATTAGTGCATGTGTCTAAACTAAAAATAACTTAATAAATTCATCATCAAATATAAGTTTCCTATTTCTATAATGTATGATTTTATAGATGATTTATATGGCACCATTATTTATTTTACATAACTAGATCTTTGATCTATGTATCTTCAAATTAGAATCGAGGAGGATATTCCTAAGATAACTTTTAAAACATGTAAGGGCTATTGTGAGTTTTTTGGTGATGAATTTTGGTCTTAAAAATTCCATTATACATTTAAAATTTTGATGAATAATATATTAAATACATTTATACCAAAGTTTGTCTTAATATTCTTTGATGATATATTGATATATAAAAAAATATGGGAGGACCATCTACATCATGTTGATTGAGTTTTAAAAATTATCAAGAAAAAATAAATTATTTAAGTCCTTATGATTTTTATTTTTGAGCCAAAGAGATGGAATATTTAGGTCAAATTTGTTGTCATGAAAAAACTAAAGTGGATCCTCAAAATATCAAGGCCATGGTGGAATAGAAAGTACTCAAAACCCTCAAGAACCTATGATAATTCTTATGAATTATTGTATATCATTATATATTTTGTCAAACATCATCACAGAATATAAATACCACTCATATCTCTCTTGAAGAAATATTATTTTCATTATAATGAAGCAACAACATGGGCATTTGATAAATTTAATGAGGTCATGTATACCACTTCAATTTTGACTACACTATATTTTTTAAAAACATTATTTTATAATGTGATTCATTGAGACATAGCATGGGTGCAATCCTTATCAAGATGGTTGACTCAATATATTTATAAGTCACCAACTTAAACATAAGAATTTTTTGAGACCCATTTATGATAAGTAAATGTTATTCTTCATGTTGTTAAGAAATAGAGGCCTTATCTAATAGGACACTATTTTAAGGCAAAGACCAATTATGATAATGTGAAATAATTTTTAAAATAAAGTTTTTCATTATAATATCTATAAAAAAATGTCAAAATATGTTAGGGTATGACTTTGTAATCATATACAAGAAAGGGGAGGAGAATGTAGTCGCAAATGCACTTTTTAATAGGGATGAAAATACATAGGCATTATTGTGTGTCATATCTATATTGTAAAAAAATTGGGTGGATGAGGTAAGTTCCATATGGAAATAAGACACAAATACTCATAATATCATTCATTAAATTCAATAAGATCCAAGCATTTTAGATAAATTTGGGTGAAAATGGAACACCCTTTAATATAAGGATAGGGTATACCTATGCAAACATTTGAATAATAATCATAAGGTTCTTGGGAAACTCTGTGCTTCTTGTTAATTTAAGTATGTTAATTTTATTCTTGATAACTTTCCAAAATATTCCTTTGACTAATATTAATTAGTCTAGTTTATTTTCATTTATCCACGCTTTTTATAGAGTACATCTTATGGGGAGATATTAATTTATATTAGTACACACTTTGTAGTGTCTAATATGTACTTAGAATTATATTATTTATAGATAAATAACACCTTATGTGTACTTCATTATCCATAAATTTTTTATAATGACTTATATATTATTATAAAAAATAATATCTATATTTGCTATCTTCAAATAGAGTTTTCTAATTTGAGCTAATATTCATAAAAGATATATATTCTTTTCTATCCTAAATCTCCTTATCTATATAGGATGTTAGAGAACAAGGGTGAAGTAAGTCCTTTTGATGAGATATTTCTAAATTTATTCTTCATGTGAGGAGGGTCTTTGTCCATTTTACACATTTGAGTCTAATATATTAGTATTCATTCAACCTTTCCATATGTATGTTTATTTCTTTAATAGTTCATGGGTATGTATATGCAATAATGAGTGATAGTATTTTGGTTTCTTATTCAAAAATCTTGGAACCTATAATACATCTATACACTTTGAGCCCTTCCACATTTATAAACTTATCTAATGGGTAGACATTAAATATTCCTAAATATTTATCATATAATAAAGAAAGATAAAGTTCTTAAGGACTTAAGGGTGATGTACATAAATATGTGGTAGAATTCTTGGTATGTTGGAAAAATGAAGAGGAGATAATTAAGACTCTAGGTTTTTTAGAACCTTTATCTATTATTAGCCAACAATGGGAAGAGGCCTCCATGGATTTCATTATAGGATTGAAAAATTCATAATGGAAAATTTTCATCACATTATTCATTGATAAACTTGTCAAATGTGTCCATTTTGTGCTTTGTCACAACATTTTATAGCAAGTGGGTTGGAAGCAACATTTATGGGGAAATTTTATAAGCTACATGGGACCCTAAAGATTAAAGTAAGTGACTATAACCCAGTACTTACAAGAAAATTTTGGACTAATTTATTATATTTTTTGAGTACTCAACTAGATCACAACTCTTCATATCATCCCCGATCTAATGGGATAGATTAGGTAGTCAACAAGTGTTTGGAAAGCTATTTTAATTCATTTACTTTTGATAAATAATCATAATGGGTTAACTAGTTTCACTATAAGAATGTTGGTATAACACTTATTCCAAGATGTCCATATTTATGGCATGTATGGATATCCTCCACCATCCATCACCTCATCCTTTAAAAACATGCCAAGATTTTGTGCAGTTGAAGAATATATTCAGCACAAACATGAGGTACTCTCTAGTATTAGGGTTAGGGATAACATAGTCATATCACAAAATTAAATGAAACAATAATATAATCAACATAAGAATAAAATGGATTGTAAATTAGGATATTGGTTTCTACAGTTTTAGACATATAGAATTAATTCCTGAGGTACTCTCTATTATTAGGGTTAGGGATAACATAGTCATATCAACAAATTAAAGGAAATAACAATATAATCAACACAAGAATAAAATGGATTGCAAATTAGGATATTGGTTTTTTCTAAGGTTTCAGACATATAAAAATAATTCCTTCAAGAAAAAAATAAAGATAAAAAACTATCACCAAATTGTCATGGTCCTTATCAAATCTTGCATAAAATTGGGAGTGTGGCCTAAACATTGCAATTATCTCAATCTAAAAAATGTATTTCACATTTCCTGTTTAAATAAATTCATTGGTCAGAAAATAAAATCTTAGACATTTTTACTAGAGCTTGATGAGGTGGTAAGATTCATCTTAGAACCTAAAGTGATTCTAAATACATGCACTATGATGCTACAAAAGAAGGTGACCACATAGTATCTGATCAAGTGGAATAACCTACATAGAGAAAATGTGAGGTGGGAAGATTAAGATTTAATAAAATAAGCATCCATAGTTGGTCAAAATTGAGGATAACATTGAATTGAAGAGGAGGGCATGCTATTCCCTTAATGTTTATCTTGTATTAGGATACATGTGGTAGATATGTGGCATTCATAATATTTGTCTTAATCATTTTATAATCTCTAGGTTGCATGTTAGTAGTAGTCAACCAATTTGCTTTATGGGTTTCCCATTGCTCAATTTTAGTATATATAGGAGGTATTTCAAGGATATTAATCTCCATATATTTATAATTATTTTCTTATTTTAAGGACTTGAGAGGTTTATCCGTTGAAGTGGACCAATTATATATTCAAGTAATCTTATCTCATTTAACTATATTATGTGGATATGCTCTTATTTATGAGTAAATGTTGTTATTCTTCATATGTGATCTATTTATGCAGTTATGTTTTTGTGATATAGTAAGTTAATTGCCATTTCTCTCTTTTATTCTTTAATTTGGATCTTAAATAAATAGTTTACCTCTCATTTTACCTTATAAATATGTATTATTTGACTTGTGCTTTAGGGTTTATTGAAAGCATAAATAGATAAATTTGATCAATTTTTCTTCCTCGTATTCATTTTTTCAATTTTGAATTTTTTCATTTCCATTTTTATTTCATTAGAAACATAAATGAAAATTATTCAAAAAGTTTTAGCCTTAGAATGGGTTGGGGGAAACTCATTGTCCACTAGAGTATGGGGGAATATCATCTTTATACCTTTGAATGTCTCAAACAACATAATCTTATTTATTCCATGTTTATGTGTTATTTCATACTTATATACAAGAAATGTGGGGCATTTATTTTTTCCTATAAAGGTTACTCTATCCTTTATATTTATTTACTATGTTCCAATACTATGTTATAGCTAACATTTTACCTATGATCCATGATTTTCACAACTCAAGACATTTACTATTACTATAACACAATTTTTTCCAAGAATTTATTTCAAAATTGATTAATACTCAAGATTCCTATATTCCTATGATTTTATACTTTACGTGTACTTATTATGATTCATAATTTCTATGCACATGTTCATTATGCTTATATATTTGGGATCCATGTTCCTTGTCATGTTTATTGTGCTTAATTTTTCCTGTGTCCTTTGTGATCCTTTTCATGTTTATTCAAAATTGTTATGAGTCACACTGACTATATCATGTTGGTTATGTGCCTAATGTGTCCTTCATTCTATTCATGTTCCTAATGTGCCTTCTATATAATTATTTACCATGTTCATGTGTTTGATGTGCCTTCTATATTCCTTGCCATGTTCATATGTCTAATGTACTTTGAGTTTCTAATGTGCTTTCTATGTTCCCTATCAATTTTAGTATGTGTATGTATCTGATGTACCTTCCATGTTCCTTATTATTCTTGTATTTCCTATATGACTGAGGTATTCTCCATGACCATAATTTTCATACATTTTATATGCTTATGTGTCTAATGTGATTTTTAATCTCTAGTGTGTCTTCCACGTTTCTTCATAATCTATATGTTTACATAATTATTGTGTTTATTTTATCCTAAGCATGCATATATTGTGATTTATCCTCCACTATGTAACCAGGATTCATATCATGTACATACTTGGGGCATCTATTAGGGAATACCTAACTACTCCATAAATGATATTCATTGTCATACCTTTTGAGATTTTTATTTTACATATTACATGTTTCTATATTATTAATTAACCTATATCTTAGGGCAACATGAGGTAGTTTATCCTTCATTCATGATTTCAATAAGTTATATATTCACATGTTGTCACAAAGAGATATCATTTTTTGTTTTTTAATCTTCACATGTTTTTCCTAAAAAATAAGAAACCTCATCTTGTATGGATTATTTAACACCTACACTCAAAATATGAAGATGCTATAAGAACATGAATTGTAGCATTTTGAGTATAGTTTCTAAAGTACTATTTTCTTTTAAATAGTTAAGTATAAGTTGGTCAACATAATAATTTTGAAAAGGTACTACTATTTTTATAAAAATCATAGTAGATAGCCTATCATGCACCCCATCATTTTTTGAGAATAATTTACTTTTTTTAAAACCCTCTGGTGGAAAGTTAGATAAGATCATCTAGTTTGTGTAGACACTTCATTTTAACCACTTTCATGTATAAATTTCATTTGGAATGAAATTCTATAATCACATGTAATTTTAACTATAAATTGCCATTGGACCTAATTTAATTGCATAACAGCTAATTTAACCCTAAATCACAACACTACATCCTTGATTAGGGAAATGGATCATATTGCATCATTAATTTTGTTTAGTGTATATTGAATTAAATCAAACTTTTAAAAGTGTTTTCACAAGATAATTAAGTGAATACTTTATTGACAAATAGAAACATTGAAAAAATCACCATTTTCCTCATTGTTTATTAATCCCACTTAATCAAGTCTAATCATTCCTCTAATAGTAAAATACATGTATTTAAATTATCCTATTTTATTAAATTAAAATTAAAATATTTCCTCACCCAAGATGACATCATCAGGTCAATTATGCAAGTAAGACCTCTTACAAGCTCTTACACCTCTCTTACAGACTCCTCTTACACCCCTCTTACATACTCAAGAGGACTAATAACTACACTTTTTTTTCCAATGTGTCTTCCATAATCCAAAAGGTATTTAATGTAATATATTACACACTCCATGTGTGTAATCATGTAATTGATGACTGATCCCCAACCCTCCATATTAATATGAGATGAACGATCTATAATGATTCAGGAAATCTATAAATAGAACCCTCACACCTCTAATTTCATGAAGCTTCCTAATGTAAAATTACTTTTGTGTATTATTTCAAGAAACTTCATCAACTCTCTCATGACAAACCAAAGATAAATCATGTGAATACAAGGATAAATGCTACTCACATGAGAATACAAGTATTGACAAAGATTTCTACATCTATAAGCTGAGCTTAGCCTTTTTAGACTGATCTTCAAATGAATCTTCAAGGGAGTAAAAAAAATGGTCATATATCTTTTAATTTGAATTTTTTTGGTAGTCCAAAGCTCAACCTAGTGATTAGGCTTGAGAAGTTATGTCTTCAAGTTTTTTTGGATTTTGATTAACTAACAACTAATTAATCTATCTTGGATTCTTGATCTACATAATGGCACACTCGATGGGACCTCTTTAAGGATTGGACGTATCCCATAACCTCTTCTAGACCATTTACCTTTTTTTAATTACCATAATTATCCTTTTAAATATGCTAATTCTCTCTTTTTGTTCCAAATTCCATTCAAGTCTATTCCATATCAAACAATAAATTTTTGACTGTGTAACTGAGAATTTGGAGAGATCATCAATGAAATTATTATGGGTAGTAGCAAAATCATTCACTATAGATCAAACTACAAAATTGAACATATCAACAATGAAATCATTACATATATAATTGAAATAGTCTTAAGCCTTTATTCATAATTTTTTTTTTTTAAAAATTGAAATTGTAAGATTCTATAGTAAAAATGATTTCATTACAGTAAAATTATTAGTAAACTAAGAAATCATGTATGTTTCATTTTTTGATGTTGACTTGTTTTCTATATAATCATGAAATTTTAGCCATCATTAGTGAAAGCATGTTGGTTATTTATGAAATTTAATTTTTGGCATTATCAAAATCATAACTTTCAGTACTGAAATTATGTATCTTATTGGTGAAATGGTTATCCTAAGAGCAAAATCATTATTAATATTTTCTATGTTTTTATATGTAGGTACCAAAAGTGTAATATTCAACTACTATAGTGAAATCATCATCATTACCTACTATGAAATTATTCATACTGGCAATGAAATTTTCATACTTAGAAGCGAAATCATTCTTGATAGTAGTGAAATTATTTTGATTGTCTCTATTATGCTTTCAAGTTACAATAATGAAATCAAAGGGTTGGGTAGTGAAATCAGTCTACATAATCACAAAGTCATTGTGAAAAGGTTGAGACTTAAACAAAACCAAATTTCATGCTCCTTTTTTACTCAAATCCACTTTTATCAAACTTTTAAACTTTTGTGTTGGAAGACCTAGGCCAAAGAGTGGTATTTTGAGTCAAAATGAATTAAATTCTACTTCACATTCTAATTTGGGCATTAAAATGAATTCACACTTAAATTTGAGTTATAACAAAACTTATTCATTTTCAAATTAATTAACTTTATTACAAGTTTTTATTGTTGCTTGATTATCTTTTGAAGTTATTTTTGCATGCATGCTCTCCCCTTTTTGGGTGACTCAAAAATGTAAAAGTTCCTATTTGCCTTTTACCCTATTTTTCATTTGATTTTATGGGGTGGATTTCATCACCTTCCCACAAGTCTTTAGGGTTGCATTGTCCTAGGAAGTGACATCCTATCATTGTACCAAACCTCACTTATTCAATGGGGTATATAAATTAAGTAACATTACCATCATGAAGACCTAGCTTTGTTCTTGCACAAAGTCATGTGAGGAAAGTAACCCGAGGGAGTTCTTTCCAATATCCTAGGTCAAGGTTTGGTACCCTTGAAAGGAGAAATATTGGCAATGATATTGAATTTATTCATTGATGGATGTGTTCCCATATATTGTGAGGTATATATGGACCATATAGATATCCCAAATAAAATTATAATTAAATCCAAATCTAGTAGCATTTCATTGAGACCCTTATGGTTGAAGTGGTTGTGAAGGTACAAGACCCTGTCATGAATGGCCCAATATTAGATTACTTCTTAGATGCCTCTTTTACCATAGATCATTCATTAATGCATGGGTGTAAAGGTAATAGCCCCAAAATATTTCCTTAATAATGCAAACCTTGAGAGAGGAGGGATTAAAAACCCTACCAATAATTAAAATACTTTATTTAATGAACACTTAAATTTTTATAATCCTCTCTCAAGGCAAGTGTTTCAAAAGGTTTAATGGATGTGTTTCAAACTCACGTCAGCTATTAAACTCCCTTGTAGTGCTTTTGTGTTTTTACTTGATTATTGTGTCAAAACCTTGTTCATATTTGAGACTAAATCAAACCAAGTCCAAATTCAAACCATTTTTATACACACACAATGAGCATTACTCTGCCAAACTTCTAGTTCAAACCAAAATGGCATGTTGTAACTTGGTCCCAATGCCTATCTTGCTTGTCTAAATCATGTTGTTAGGTTGCCTAATTTGATCCAAGGCCTAGTCTTAATTCTAGCTTCTAATTCTAGTCTAATCCAAGTCCAATTCCAAATATGGTTGACCAAGTCAATCCAAATCAAATCAAAGTAGACATTTTCCCAAAAGCTAAATGCCATTCAACTCTTCTTCCAAATTTCAAATTCAATCATCTTTTCATATCAAAACAAGTTTAATTGAAGTAAAATGATCAAAACTAATACCCATCAAACATTATTTAAAGATAACTTGTAATCCAAAGTTTGCACAACTTCAAACCAAACCAACATTCTAAAGCAAACTTGTTCAAAGCCTAGGTCAAAATTTATAATAAAATCATATGGGCTTTCAAATTAACCTTCCAAACTAAAATCAAACTTATTGAAATCCTTTAATGAACCAATATTTGTGTATCCCTTTGGAAACAAGTTTGATTCATACACCTTTCCTATTTGGATACTTGTATGGATAAATTTTGATTGAACTATTCCATTGTAGTATTTAAATTGATAGACCCAATTGAACATTCAATGTTTAACAACATCAATTCCATGTACCATGCCAATTGAATCCAAATCTAATTTATCTTGAAACATGTGCCAAATTTAATCAAATATAAATCTAGTTCATCTTACACTATATTCCAAATCAAAGCCAAATTTAGTTTTTCTTGAACCATGTGCCAAATATGGTTCATCTTGAATTATGTGCCATGCCAACTAATTCCAATTGGGTTCATATTAAACCACATTCCAATTCTAATTAGATTCATCTTGAACCATTTTCCAATGATAAATCAAGTCTATTTTAGACAAATCTAACTATTCCAAAATCAATTTGAAGCCAATTCAAAACTATTTATTGTCTTTCCATTCAGTCTCTCACACATCCTTTCCTTAATTTGAATCATATATATGCCAATACCACCCTTTTAGGGGCCAATACAATTATAACAAGCTAAGACTACCCTCTTTGGACTATTTCTCTGAACCAATACCACCCAGTTTGGGCCAATTTTAAATACCGATCCAATACTACCCTCTTTGGGATATTTCTCTATACCAATACCACCCTTTTTGGGGTAAATTAAATCAAGACCATTTGGACCAATTCTAATCTATGACAATATCACCATTTTAGGGGCCAAACCAATTATACAAAGCCAATATCTCCCTCATTAGACTATTTCTTTGGACCAATATTGCCCTCCTTGGGCCAATTTCAAATACCAAGCCAATACCACCCTCTTTGGGCCCATTCTAATTAAAGCCAAGTTTTCCCTCTTTGGGGCCAATTTATTCCATCTAATTCCCCTTGCATTTATCATATCTTGGGGGAATAATTATAAGGTTAATTCAAGTCATGGCATCGCAGAATGATAACCTTGTCTTATGTCAAAGTAATTTAGAGCAGCTCATCCAACTTACCCAATAGTTGTCCCACTTTGCATCTATTTTAGACACTTCAACCATTATCCCAAAATATAATCTAGTTTTATAACTAAAACAAATATAACTAACCATTCTACATAAATAATACCTCCCAAATGTGTTATCTAGTATAGACTATGAATAAGAATAATTTACATGACACCTTTTTGACAAAAAAAGATGAACATCTTATTAGATTGTTAGAGATGGGTGAAAATTTTTTGACTATATTTCTAGTAGATAACTTATGATATTTGATTATATATCCTAAAGAGACAGCATAATGAAGCCAATAGTCTAGACCTATTATTCCACTACCCCTCCAAGTGCCCTTATGTTGGGCCCCCAATTTTGGCTAAGTACTTTTTGGTAATAAGTGGCAAGGAGAGACATGATGTGAAATATTATGGCATGGAAGACCATGGCATAGAAGGACTTGTGGAGTAAAATGCATATTAAATGAATAACCTAAAAATGAATAACTTTATAATTAGCATAAGACTTGGGGAAAGCATAGGAAGCAGAGATGGTTATAGAGCGGTTCACAAGGATGGAAGAGAAGACTAAGTCAAGCATGAATCTAGCACCTACCCATGAGAAGATAGGCTCTCAGTGATGAGGATCTAGCATAAAGAAATAATATATGGGAAAATAGGCCTATGTCTATATGAACTTATTGCAAATGGCTACCATGACTCAATTCTATTGATGATCATTGGTGAGTCATCCTGATTATAATTAAGTCTATAACTGATTGGTCAGGGAAAACCAAGTATAAATACCCCCATGATATAATTTGTATTATTTTTGAAGAGTTGGATGTTTTTGAGTTGATGACTTGATTCAATTTAGTTAACATTGTTACTTTGAATCATTATACTTTTTGATATCACTTATGAATATAATGGAAAGATGCCTGTGTTGAAATAATACTTGTGTTTAGTTATCTATGGAGTTGATATTATTTGTTATCATTTTATGCTAACTTATTTTTCTTTTGATCATTAAGTTATGGATAAGTAGACTAAGTTATATATAGGATAATTAGTATAAAGTATTTATTCGATCACCCTTGTCTAAGAATTTAAACAAACATGTTGAGCTATGGAGCTAAAAGCTTCACTAAATGTACAAATGTGGAGGTTTCTGGGTTACATAATAACCGACATCGGTTATCTTTAGCTACATAGTAATCGAAATCGATTATGGTCAGTCGGCATTGATCAGACAGGAATCGACATCGATCATCTATGCATTTCTAGAACTATTCTAATTTTAGGAGAACAGTTAGTTTGCATGTAAAGACTAATTTTAGTCTTGAGTCCGCGTTTCTAATTATTGTTTGCTTTGGGTTCTATTTAAGAGACCCATGGGGCTGTATTGTAATGGAAGTAAGATCAATTAGATCTTCAAGGTGCAAGATCAAGAAGATCTGTAGGGTGCAAGATCAAGGAGATCTACAAGGTGCAAGATCAAGAAGATCTGCATGAAGAGGGAACAACTCAGTAGTTGAGTTGATTGTAATTGATTGAGAGAGAGAGAGAACTCTTGAGGTAGAATTACTGTACATCTTCAAGGTGTGAGGAGAAAGAGATTTCTTCATTGTATTTCTTTCTGGAAGAGTTTAATACAGATTGTATTGTTTCTCGTATCTCCTATTCTTTGTTGTTTTTGATTTCTAGTTACTTATTACTTCTAGTTTAATTTCGTGTTTAGTTGCTTATACAAAAGTAATCAATTATACTCATAGATCCTAACAAGTGGTATCAGAGCATGTTAGTATTTGTTGAGTACAGGGATCCTAACAGTTGGTATCAGAGTGAGGTTAGTGTTTATTGATTACAGAATTCACTCATAGGGGTTTCTGATTGAGTGGGAGTAAAGCAATGGCAGAAGAAATTAAACTAAGAATGGAGAAATTCAATGGCAAGAATTATCAATTATGGAAGATGCAAATAAAAGATTATCTATAGCAGAAAGATCTGTACTTACCATTGGGTGGGGTATCAAGCAAGCCCACAGATATGCAAGATGAAGAATGGAATGTTCTTGATAGAAAGGCTCTTAGATCTATAAGGTTGAGCCTGGCATCTTCTGTGATTTCCAACTTATCACAGGCAAAGACAATGGTAGAGTTAATGGATACTTTGGCAAATTTATATGAAAATCCCTCAGCTTCGAATAAGGTATATCTTATGAAGCAATTATTTAATTTGCAAATGCAAGAAGGTGGATCTGTATCTAGTCATCTTAATGATTTACATGCAATAGTAAATCAGTTAAATTCAGTCAAAATAGTTTTTTATGATGAAATTAAGGCTCTCTTAATCTTATGCTCTATACCTGAAAGTTGTGATAGTTTGGTAATGGCAGTTAGTAGTACTGCATCTGCTTCAAATATCTTGAAAGTTGATGATGTTGTTAGTGTAATCTTGAATGAAGAATTCATAGGAAAAGCACAGGGGAAACATAGGTAATGCTTTAAGTACTGAAAGCAGGGGAAGGCAAAGAGAGAAGGGCAAGCAAGGGAAATCAGAGTCAAAGATGAGAAGGAGATCCAAATCTAGAAATGGAGGAATAACCTACTGAAATTGTGGAAAGAAAGGGCATGCAAAGAAAGATTGTTGGTTGAAGGATAAAGAAGAAAATCAACATGAAGGTAATAAAGAAGCAAAAGTTGCAGGCATTATTGCACAAGATGCTCTTATATTTTCTTTGGATAATAAAATAGAATCTTGGGTTTTAGACTCTGGTGCCTCTTTCCATGCAACCCCAAATAGAGAATTTTTCAATGATTATGTCCATGGAGACTTTGGAAAAGTTTATTTAGGGGATGATGAGCCTTGTCAAATTGTTGGCAAAGGAAAAGTGCAGCTAAAATTGCAGAATGGCAACACATGGGTGTTGAAGGATATCATGTATGTACCCATTCTGAAGAGGAATCTGATTTCTATAGGAAAGTTGGGTGATGAGGGTTGCACAGTAACTCTCACAGCTGAATCTTGGAAAGTTTCCAAGGGTGCACTTGTATTAGCAAGAGGTAAGAGAGTAGGTACACTTTATCTATCTACTTGTATTACTGATTATTATCCTTCTATTTTATCTACTTCAGATGTAGATGCAAAGTTGTGACACTGTAGGCTTGGTCACTAAGTGAGAAGGGAATGAATGTTCTTAAGTCAAAAGGTAAGATTTCAGATTTGAAAAGCATAGATCTAGATTTTTGTGAGCATTGTATTTTTGGGAAACAGAAGAAAGCGAGATTTCTCAAGACTAGGTCAATAAAGAAGAAGCACAAGTTAGAGCTTGTTCACACAGACGTGTGGGGACCAGCTCAGGGAGCTTCTATTGGAGGATCATAGTATTATGTTTCTTTCATTGATGATACTACAAGAAAGGTATGGGTTTATTGCATAAAGAGGAAATCTAATGTTTTTGACACATTTAAGAAATGGAAAGCCTTGGTTTTCAATGAGAAGGTGATGTAAAGTGATCAGCTCAAGAGGCTTAATAATTCTAAGTAGGGAAATCTTGATTTAGATGAGGTTATGTTCCAAAATGAGCTTGTAGGTAAAAATCATCACTCACAAGAAAACACAGACACCAACATCGGTTAGGCAGAAATCGACATCGACTAGGCAGGAACTGACATCAATCAGGTGAAGACCAAAGTCAGTGATGTTGGGCAGGTGGAAACTGACGTCAATCAGATGGCAATCAATGTCAATCAGGTCAGTCAGGTGGAACCAACATCAGTTGGGTGTAGATCGAGAGATGACCAGGATCGGTCACTATCAGAATGAAATTTGGGTAGACAGCAAGCTATCAATGAGTCTCAAATGCCCATGAGGAGGTTCAAAAGGGTAAGTAAACCTCCAATTCATTATTCCCCTTATTTATACTACTTTTTGCTCACTAATGGTGGAGAACCAAAAAGTTTTGATGAGGAAATGTAAGTAGAATCTAGGAAACAGTGGGAGCATGGCATGAATGAGGAAATTGATTCCTTGGAAGAGAACCAAATGTGGGATTTGGTTGAGTTGCTAGTTAGAAAGAAAGCACTGAAAAACAAATGGGTTTACAAGTTAAAGGGAGGAAAGAATGGACAAGTGAGACATAAGGCTAGGTTATATGGTCTTAAGCAAGATCCAAGACAATGGTATTTGAGGTTTGATAGGTTTATGATAGAGCATGGCTTTAGTCAATGTCAATCTAACCATTGTGTTTATTTTCCCAGATAATAGTAGCTACATTATCCTCTTATTGTATGTAGATGATATGCTTGTTACAGGTTCACACATGTAGGATATTATTGAGCTAAAGGTAAAATTAGCTCAGACATTTGCCATGAAGGATTTAGGAGCAAAAATCCTCGGCATGAGTATTTCTAGAGACAAGGAAAAATCATAGTTTGATTTTGTCTCAAGAGGATTATGTGAACAAGGTGTTGGAGAGGTTCAATATGTAGGATGCAAAACTGATAAGCACACCTATGGCTGGACACTTCAAGTTGAGCAAAGAACAGTGTCCTAAATCACATGATGAGGTTGAGTACATGAGCAGAGTTCCATATGCTTTAGCAGTTGGGAGCTTGATGTATGCAATGGTATGTACTAGACCTAATATTGCCCAAGCAGTGGGAGTTGTCAGCAAGTTTATGGCCAATCCAGGAAAGGAACACTAGAAAGCAGTTTAGTGGATTCTCAGATATTTGAGAGGGACCATCAGTAGGCATTTATCTTATGGAGGGTCAAACACTTCTCTACATGGGTATGTAGATTCGGATATGGCAGGTGACTTGGATGGTAAGAGAAGCACCATAGGATATGTGTTTACTATTGGTGGAATAATGGTTAGTTACATTTCAAAGTTGTAGAAAGTTGTTGCCTTGTCTACTATAGAGGTAGAATACATTGCAGTCATAGAGGCTAGCAAGGAAATGATATGGATGACTTGGTTCATGGAAGAGTTGGGAAAGGAGCAAGAGAGTTGTAGATTGTACAGTGATAGTCAAAGTGCAATTCATTTGGCAAAGTATTCAGCCTTTCATTCAAGAACTAAAAATATACAGCTAAGGTACCACTTCATTAAATAGGTATTGGATGATGGTCAGTTGAAGCTGAAAAAGATCCATATGGATAGGAACCCTGCAGGTATGTTAACAAAGCTAGTAACAAAGGAGAAGTTGAATCTTCATTCACCTTTTGTTGGTCTTCAAGATTGAACTTAAAGAGAGAGAAATAAGCTAGAAACAAATTAGAGGATGTTGTTATACAGGTACAAGTTCAGTTGTTTATCTCCAAGTGGGAGATTGTTGAGTTGTGGAGCTAAAAGCTTCACTAAATGTGCAAATGTGGAGGTTACTAGGTTACACAATAACTGACATCAGTCAGAACCTACCGACATCAGTCAGGGGTCAACCAACATCGGTTATCTTCAGCTACATAGTAACTGGCATTGATTATGGTCAGCCGGCATCGGTCAGATAGGAATCGACATCGGTCATCTGTGTGTTTCCAGAACTGTTCTAATTTTAGGAGAACAGTTAGTTTGTATGTAAAGACTAATTTTAGTCTTGAGTCCACATTTATAATTATTACTTGCTTTGGGTTCTATTTAAGAGACCCATGGGGCTGTATTGTAATGGAAGTAAGATCAATTAGATCTTCAGGGTGTAAGATCAAGAAGATCTGCAGGGTGCAAGATCAAGGAGATCTACAAGGTGCAAGATCAAGAAGATCTGCATGAAGAGGGAACAACTCAATAATTGAGTTGATTGTAATTGATTGAGAGAGAGAGAGAGAGAACTCTTGAGGGAGAATTACTGTATATCTTTGAGGTGTGAGGAGAAAGAGATTTCTTCATTGTATTTCCTTCTGGAAGAGTTTAATACAGATTGTATTGTTTCTCGTATCTCTTATTCTTTGTTGTTTTTGATTTCTAGTAACTTATTACTTCTGGTTTAATTCTGTGTTTAGTTGCTTATACAAAAGTAATCAATTGTAATCATAGATCATAACAAGTGGTATTAGAGCATGTTAGTATTTTTTGAGTATAGGGATCCTAACAAAACACACCCTCACACAATAAAACTAGAGGGAACCAGTCACAGGATACATGTTTTAAGTGAGCACATGAGAACTTATTCTTGCATGAAATCCCATCATGCTAACATGTTGGAATCATTTTCACTTTCCTAGGTAAAGTCATGCCTATTTAAATTTAAAAATCCTAATATTTTAGTTTTATTTTCAGGACTCATAGTGTGTCTTTGCATAATGGTGGAATATGCTTGAATGGCTATCTGTGGAGAATATGGAATATTAGGTTACTATAGTATAAGATAATTTTGTATAACCATATATTGAACCATTAATTTAATCATGTGCATGGGTATAATAGTATCTATATGACTCACTTTATGAAACATTATTTATAGAAGTGCCTTTTCATCTTCATGCTTGTATTTTGGCATATGCACAAGACTAGTCAAGGAACTATGGATAGAAGATAACCTAGTCACTAGAGTGTCAATCAAACATAAAATAGTTTTGAGTGCCTTGGATGTGATGATTAGATGTTTGGTGGCATGTAACTTTGAATAGTTACATTTTGGAATACATAGTCTCAACATATTCCCATCTGGAGGTAGTGTAGTTTCACTTCCTTTGAGAACCACATAGTAGATATCTTAGACATTTTTTGTTGAGATTAAGAATATCTTAGTGGATTCTATACTTGAAATTTTCTCCATGGATACATAATCTCTCTCATGCATGAGAAATTTAGTTGGTGTGGAAATGGAGGGGCACATTTTCATGTAAAACTGTTCGTTCATCATGGTAGCCAATCAACAAGAATTACAAAAGCATAAATATGATGAAGCTCAATAGAGGGATATGATTGGAAATGATCCAGGGAATGGATGAGATGACTTAGCAAATGTTATAAAGGTACGTAGGGAAGCAAATGGCACAATGAGGACTCCCCAACCATAAGACCACACCTCATTCTAGAAAAAATATATCTAGGAGAAACAAGTCAGGTAGTGGTGACTAAAGAACCCAATTTAGATAGGCCCAGTTCCCCACCCATAGTGCATCCTCATGATCTTGATTTAAATGGCATATTTGTACATAATTTGGATATGGATAATGTAGAATTAGAAATTGAACCTGTTAGAGATACTTTTAAAACCAAGACATAGATACTAGTTTATCATTTATTTCTTTTCCATTGCAAGATAATTAAATGGCCCAGTTTGGAATGCATGGTGTACTAAATGTAACTGGTGGCTAGAGTATCAACCCATCTATAGTTAATTAGTCTATCTTAGCATCAAATGTATCAGGTACTTATGTTGCTATAGGAGGTGTGAGAGGATTTATTTCTAGTGGTTATGTTGGAGGAACTAGAGGAGGCACATGAGGCATTGGTGGACCTCCCCCACAAGGTCTAAGAGGGACACGAAGTGCATCTTAGCAAGCCCCATTGGTATCACCTCATCTAACCACTATGTATTACAAGATGGCACTCCATTCACCTAAGTATTATGGTGTGGAGAATGTTTTAGAACATGTTCACAAGTGTGAAATCATTTATCAAACAAATGGCATTACATCTTCTGAATGAAAGGCAACATAATTTACCACCACTCTTTTAGAATGCATGCATAAGTGGTACCATAAGTTTGATTTGTAGTAGGATGTGGTGAAATATGACAAACTAAAGGTAATGTTTCTCTATGAATTTGATATCCTAGAGTTTAAACAATAAATCATCACTACCCTAAAGGATAGTAAGCAAGAACTAACTAAGAGTGTGCACAAGTATGATTCACATTTTAAGATGTTTCTCTCAAAGATTTATTTTGAGACAAATGCTACTCAATATGCATATTGGTTCATAGGAGGCCGATTACTTCCTTTCTGATGCATCTTATCATATAAGAATTTCACCAACCTATGTAAGGCCTTGGAAGCTTCCCTTCACACTGAAGCCGTTAGTAGCATTGACATAGGAATGAGACCCTTCATATAAGCTCAGATTGTTATTATGTCATCTTAGCTATAAACTCTCACTACATATAATGCTCATGACACTCATAGTGGTTTTTGGTGTGTGGATAATGAATCTGAAGGACATAATAGGAATAACTTCCCCTAAAAGAGTATTCACATTTTGATGAATCAATCCTTTGATATTTTCTAGGAAGAACATGAGGTGAAGGATTGCCCTTTGCTTCAACACACCAAACAATCAAAAGTATCTATATATTTCAATATATGCAATGCATACACTCACTACACCAATGATTTCCATATTATTAAATGAAATCCATGAGGTATACATGTGTGTTATATGTCATACATATGTTGCCAATAACTAGGATAATGGAGGAGGATATCATAGTCAAGGTCATGGTTGAGGATGTGAAGGTGGATTTTTCCCACCAAGAACCTATTATAAGTGTAGTTCCTTAGAGCACTACTAGTATGATTACCCAATGTATCCTACATGTGCTTTCTATAAAAATGAACGTCATTTAGAGGAGTACCCAGACTAGTATACCATCATCATGATGGAGATAAATGAAAATGGTACCATAATGATACAAATTAAAATCCTTAATAGAGACCATGCCCTACTATAAGTAGTTCCAAATTTAACATTACTACATGATGTGGCACCTAATCCTAGTCTATGTCCAACCCACCCATTAAAAAAGTTCAATGGGAGGAGCCATGTGTGACTCATTATCTAGATGCTCAATAATAAAAGTGTTACATGACACAATGAATTTAGTGAGGGTGTTATAAGGAGAGATCCAATTCCTTAAAGATCAAGATGTTTCTACATGTGATGACATGCCAAAAACTACAAATCTTCATGACTTAGCATGTGATTAATTTCATGAGTTATGTAAGAGACCCCTTGATGAGGATATTGTACCCTTATTAAAAAATTGGGTAAGTCATCATACACCTAGGCCTATTGAGGATCATTGATTAAACCATTCACAATGACAAGAGACTCATATCCAACTTAGTATGGAGGGGGAAAAAGATATATTAGTTAATGTCATTATTGATGGATGGGTCATTCGGGATATCCTAGTTGATACCAGTGAATAAGTGAATATCCTCACTAAGGATGCATAGAGGAAGATGGCAAGCCCTACTTTGAATCCTTCTCCTCATGTTTTATTTATGACTAATAAGACTCATGATATCTATTAGAATACTTAAAGATGCCACTATGGATATTTTAGGTGTCACTTTCAAATCTAACTTTGAAGTAATTGAGTTGGCCAAAGTTGATGACCTTTTAGTTTTTTTGGGTTGCCCCTGGTGTTATGCGAATAATGATGACTTGAGCTTTAATAAGTGTTATATCATCTTTAAAAATGATGATTAGTGTATTTAATCCATTTATACCATGCTCAAGGACCTCCATATGTTGAATCCATTAATTTTGATGAGGACATTAACCATATCTATAATGTCATAGCTCAAGAAACTAAACACCTTGATCCTAGTCCAGATGGCATATTGCATTAAGAGGATGCACAATCTATATTTAACACTGCTAGTAATAATTTTGACTATTGGGCTCATGGTGAGTATGATATTATGAGAATGATCTATGGTGATATTTATAATTGAGAAGATGATTCATGAAAGTACCATAAACATCATAACTATGTTTGTCTTCTTCATGAATAAATTATGGATACACCGCCTATAAAATTAGATGAAACTATGATATTTCATGGTCAAATGGAAGTCCATGAGTATGTAAAATGGTTAGAGGCCTTCTATGCATTTGAAAATGATATGATGCATATGATTATCCATATCTTTGATACCATAACTGCTCAGTGGTGGAGAACTCATCGTCATAACTTATTTACTTGGGACTGAGTTCATTCTACTCTACACCATCATTTTCATCATGATACCATGTTCATGTCACCATAAGTTATAGTGACATCAATGCTCTTGAACCTCAGCTTAAAGCCTTCAAAAACATGTGGAAGGTGGATGAAATTTTTTTACCTGAGTATCTATGGATTCATGCATTCTATGTCATTATGAGCACTTGGTCTAGAGCATGGTATGTTCATGAATAATGGCACATATATATTGTTGGTGTTTCTTTAAGATTAATATGATTTCAGTATTGTCTTATCCATCTCCTCAGATGGATTTATGCCTCACCTTGAAATCCATGTGTTAGGTTATTATAGGTGACCTGGTCCTAATGGAAGATTGCATCAGACATATACATGGCATGTGTGATGAGAGCTTGACCTATTTTTAGGAACCTAATATGAAAGCATCATCTCCACTACCTAAACTTGAACTAGACCACACATTGAGAGAATATATCTAGAAAGGCAAATAAAAGATCATGTACCAAGTTGATGAAGGTGTCAATCTAATCTACCTGATTTGTTTATTGATCACTTAGATTTACATAGTAAGTATGGCATGCGTAATGTACAAGATACAATCCATGATGAATAACATCTATATTTAGAGCTACTTTAGATGATTCAAATGTAATATTGGCACATAAGAGGTGCTCATGATGGTTATTATGGGAAATTATTGGTCTAATATAGAGATCCCCAAGGTGTTTGAACTATTAAAAGAGTATCAAGATTTATTTCCATAGAATTAAAATGAAATTAAAGGAGTGCATCATATTATTCCCAAAATCTATCACTCATTTTTGGGGACAACATATCAACTATTTTGGTCCTTCAGGCCAAAATTCTCTCTTCCCTTCTCAAAAAATGTTTTGAGTGCTCAAGTTCTTCAATTATTCAAGAATTTTTAATCAAGGGACTCACAGGTTCAATGGGTTCAACAACTTCAACAGGTGAGCTCTCACAAAGGAACAAGTTCCAAACACTTAGGCAATTTCAAGGTTGGTTCAACGTCAAGGTTCAACCAAAAGGTCCATCAACAGGCTTCAAACAAATGGAATGAACCATTGAACCATTGAACCCTACCTCCAAAGGTTCAAAGGTTCAACAGGTTCAAAGGTTCAATGACATCAGTAAAATAAAGAGTTAAGCGCTTCGGCAAGTTCAAAGTTCAACCGCTTTATAAAGTTCAGTGGCTTCGAAGGACTTAATGAAAAGAAGACTTCGAAGAAGAAATACTGAATTGTTAAACCATTGAACCTTAAACCAAAAGAGTTCAAATTTCATAGGTTTAACAAGTTCAATAAAGTTCAAGAGACTTCAAAGGACCAAAGGATTCGAAGAGTTAAGAAAGAAAGGTTGAATTGATTGAACCTTTAACCAAAATGGTTCAAAGGTTCAAAGGAGTCTCCCAAAGCCTGAAGGACAAGTACCCTTACAAAGGGCAAGGAAAATTTATGAAAGGATCAAAGAGAAGGCTGAAAGGGTAAGGTTTTCTTCAAAAAAACAAAGGATGAATTTCTTCAGACAAAATGTTTGGATGAATTCCTTCGAACATTTTGTCCAAAGAAATTGCCAAGTCAAAGAACAAAAGGATATCTTTTAGAAAAATTTTATATAGAAAATTTTCACAAGAGAAATCCTTCAAACAAAATGTCTGAAGGAATTCCTTCAAACATTTTGTCTGAAGGAATTCCTTAAGACATTTTGTCTGAAGGATTTGAAGAACAAGGCCTCTTGAATGACCCCAAAGGGCAAGTCCCCTTGCAGGGGACTCTTGATGACCATGAAAAGGACCATTATCAAGGCCCAAAGGGACACCTTCCCTTCGAGGGGTTCCAAAGATAGAAAGTTGAAAGAATTTCAAAGTTTAAAGGGAAGCTTCAATTGAAGAGGAAAGAAAGTGATTGAACCAAAGAAGTGATTAAACCAAAGAGCCGATAGGACCACTTGAACCATTAAACCAATGAACTCTCATGGTTGAAAGGTTCAAGGTTCAATGTGGTTCAAGTGACTAGTAACTAGTGACGTCCCCATGGATGTCAAATTCAAGGTAATGAAATGACTATTTATTTATCAAATATGGCACAAAACTTGAAGAACAAAACTCAGTGAACAGCTAAAGAAAGAAGTCGAAAGAGCTTGGTGAAGGTAAGAAGATAGCCTAAGAGCTCAAATTGCAATAGGAAAGAGGGAAAGCTATAGGAGATACTAAAATATCTATAGGGGAGTTATTCCAGTAGGTGGAATAGTCCACCAAGTAGACATCTTAGCACACATTAAAAGGCACAACCTATTTTTCTCCCTTTGAATAAAAGTGAGTGGACAACTACGTACATATTTGGAGATAGACCAAATGACCCATGTTGAGGAGAAGACATTCGAGATGATTTTATACACCAAAGTCAAGGCCGATGCCCTATTCTAGCATGGCCCCTTCATAGAACTAAAAATGCATTCAAGGCATTGAATGCAGCATGGGCCATTCCATGAAACAAACTATGAAGCCTTTCTTGGCTATTATATATTATAATCTCTTAGTTTATGAAAAGAGATCTCTCGGTGATAAAAGCAAAACTCTACCCAAATTGAAAGGCATATACTGAGACTTTGAGTTCAGATTGTTAATCATATTTGTTTATTTGAATGAGAAAGCAAGTGACCTTTCAAAATTTGTGTTGGAATAGCTTGTGTTGTTGAGGGAATTGTTGTTATGTCTATTTCATGAATGTGTTCTTGTCCATTAATAACTAGAACTAGTGGAAGTAACCAAGAAGGTGTTCTAAAGTCGACTGTGGAGAGACTTTGTGCTACCACAATTGTCTTTAGTGTGTTTATTTTCCCTTTCTATTTAAAGGATCTTGGGATGACTTTGTGTCTCCATTGTCCTTTGTATATTTCACTCTTTGGTAGCTGAGGTGGAGAGTTTGTGCTACACCTCATTCTGTAGGTTATTGCACCTTGTTACATTTACTTATCTCTACCAGAAAGAATTCCTGATATTTGTTTTAGACCACATTTGAAAGAAGAGAAGTGCCTCTAGTGTTTTCACTAGAATTCTCCTATATCTATGAAATTCTAAAAAAAAAGAGATGGATGGTGTTGTCCTACCCTAAGTGTTATTTTTTACTTATATATATAGTATATAGCACCTTATAGTTATATGGAACCTCCCCTTGATGAGAGGAGAGATTTGTCCCCTTTTGATGTCATAACCTACACATTTGGCTGATCAATCTCCTCATGTTATGGTTGAAGCAACCTATTTTGCTCATAAGTTAGCTGGTGACAAAATATTCACCCGATAGTTTTTAGTGACTCTGCTAGGGAAGAATGTGCAGTTTGAAGCCTCAAGCTTCAAATTGAAGTGGTCCTTATCCATTTTAGTTTTACACTCTAGTAGATCCATGATATACTCAAATCTAGAGAGCTAAAGGTATTGTTGACCCTATATTTGAGTTGGTACAACAAAGTGTTTTTGATCCTTTCCCTTCACCATCTCACCTTCAACAAACTAGGAGTTTTCCTCCTACAAAATTTAGGTCTCCATTACCAGGCAAAGCATACATTTCTTTTGTTAGTAGAGCTTTGTCAATACATACCCCTCAAACATTTTTTATCCCTCCCTTCAGTAATAAAATCATGGTAGTTTAAGGCCCCAGGGGTAACTCTTTTGGCCCACTCAATTTAACTCCACCTCTACATGAGCTACCATGCAATTCAAGGAAGAATTTCCCCAAATTATTTGGTGATGAAAGAGTTCATCTTGATGAGCATATTGTATCCTTCAGCATAGCCTGTGGTGTGATAGGCATGGAGTATGAGGACATGGCAGTCAGGTTATTTGTGGAGACATTACAAGGCACTACTGTAGACTAGTTCTACCATCTGCAGGCTCAGTCAGTGACTGAATGGAACACTCTCAAAGCCAAATTTGAAGCCAGTTTCAAGACTATAGAAGATGTGCATGCCCTGCTAGCCCAAGTCACACAAATGAAAAAGGATCCTCATGAACCTATGAGGGACTTCATTGCCAAATTTGACAAGTTGAGGAATATGATTCCTATGATTACTCAGCCAATAGTTGAGAATCTCAAATGCTTCTTCATCAACTCTCAACCACCTAAAGTAAGTTCTCTACTGAGACGCACTGGCCACATAAACCTTGATGCAATGTAGGATTTGGCTACTGAGGTGGAAGATGATCTCATCTTGGTGGGGAAGATAAGGTGAGATCCTAATAAAGGTAAATCTTCTTCATCCTCTGAATATCCATCTACAGGCACCACTGTTCCAATGGTGCAAAAGTTGGCAAATGAGTTTATAGCTCTCAAAAAGTAAATGGTGCAAGAAATGTTTGTTCCTCCTTCATACCAAGATATACCAAGGAGGACTTTTCCAAATTAGTCATACTAAGCTAATGCTGCTAGGAATTAAGGGTAGCCCAATCATCTTCCTCCCCCATAAGGGAAACTTGCCATTGAAGCAACACCAGCCAACTCAGTAGTTAGATATCTTGAAATAGAATTTGATTTCTCCTTCTAAGCTGAGTTGAACCTAGAAGATGATGTTGATCTCTTCACAGAAAACTAAGAAGAATCAACTGGTGACTCCAACATTGGTTTCTTGAATTACTAGGATGAACCCAAAAGTAAAGGTGAAGAATTTGATGGATCATACGTTATATTCACTTAGTCCCAAGACCAGTCAGCCCAGCAAGTTGATAAGTAAAAAATAGAGTGATCTCAACCAGCAATTTCAATTTCTAAGCAGGGAACCACTCTGCCTTTTCAATCAAAGGACCTGGTGATCACTAAAAAGGTAAGTACATCAAGTTTTCCTTCATATTCTACTTCAAATTCATAGACCATTACCCCCTCCTAAAAATTAGAAGGATGAACTGCCCTCCCCTATTCCTAATTCATTTCAGACATTTGATATAATTGACCATGTCAAGAAAACCAAAATTCAAATGTCTAAATTTGAATTCGTGCAATCTAACCCTGAGCAGTTGGATAAGTTGGTTTAATGTGAAAAGAATAAAACCATCCCTACAAGACCAACTACTCCAAAGGTGAATCCCACATCCACCTAGAATAACCTTGTCATTTCTCCTCCTATTGCTCTCAAGAGGATAAAACCATTTTATGTCTCTCTGTTGATAAATAGACACTAACTGAACAATTGTATCATAGACTCAGGTGCGTCTGACAATGTCATGCCTACCAAAGTGGTAAAATCTCTTAGACTCACACTAACCAAGACCTTTGGGAGATGTTTTTCCATGGAAAACAAATAAGTGCCACTACTGGGACAAATCAAGGATGCCCAATTTACATTTGCGACATTCTCGAATAAGAGAATTAAGATGACAGTCCTAGTGGCCGACATCCCAACCTCATATAACATTCTTCTTAGGAAAAATTTTTATAAAGATGTTGGTGGTGAATTAAGTATGGACCTGTCCGAAATGAGGATCCCAGTCAAAGGCATCATGTAGAGATTTCTCCTTGAGAAAGAGGCAAAATACATTGTCACTCAAACATCAGTGCCTAAAGCTCAAATTTTGTTTGAGTCTTCAGGCATGGGTAATTACTTCTTGACTATAGAGGATGTTCATGTCCTAATTGATCAAACTTTTGAAGATGACAATCTAAAAATTGGTTCATACAAAATAACAGAGGACTTAATAGAGCACAATGCAAGCCCAGAGAAATCCTCCCTCTAAAAGAAGAAAAATCTAAGGAAAGGTCAGTTTCTGATAATGTGTGGATTGTCAAATTTGATGGAAACTTTTCTTCTACCAGCTTAGGAGATAGGATTGTTTTGATATCTCCTCAAGGAGATATTTTCCCCTATTCTTATAAATTACAATTTAGCAACATCAATAATATTGTTGAATATGAATCACTGCTGCTCAGATTAAAGGCTGCTCAAGACAAGGGCATCAAACTCCTTCACACCAAAGGAGATGTTAAGTTGGTGGTTTGTCAGGTCAGGAACCTGTACCAAACAAAAAATGAGAGATTGCACCATTACTGCAATCTAGTTTGGGATCAAATTGAAAGCTTTGATGCTTTCAATAACTCTGCAATACCCAGGGAATTCAATGACTAAGTTGATGCATTAGCTATTTTGGTGACTCTCTTAGTTCCTCACCAATATTTTAAAGGAGACAAGTACACTATCAAACTAATCTTTTGACCAATTGTGCCTGACAATGCCAATCATTGGCAAGTGTTTAGTGGTTACAACCAAATCATCACCTTTCTGGAATAAAAAGACAGCTTTGAATAGCTTCACTTCGAAGGCAGTGACCCTCAAAAACATGAATCAGCCCCTAAAACAAATTCAAATGTAAGTAAAGAATTCCTACAGCTGAAAGGGAATAAAATTACCAAATGATTGGTTTTCCTTGAGAAACTATTTGATAAACATGATAAGTTCATCAAACAGCAACAAATAGATTCAAGCTCCTCCTAAGAGTTTGATCAAAAAAATTTGGGTACTATAGAAAATTCAAAGATGGTGAACATTGGGAAGTGCTACAATCCTTAGGAGAAGCTCAAATTTATTGCCCTACTTGGCCATTACATAGATGTTTTGGCGTACTCCTATGATGATCTGAAGTCACTCAGGCTTGAATAAATTCACCATGAAATTCCTCTTAAGAGTGACTTGGTACCTTTCAAGCAAAAATTTTGGTAGTATAATCCAAATATATCAGGTACTATTTTATCTTAAATATAGAAATGTTGAATGCTAGGATAATTTTTCCAATCCATCATTCCACATGGATTATAAACATAGTTCCTATGAGAAAAAAGAATGGAAAAATTTGCCTCTATGTGGATTTTAGGAATTTGAATCAATCCTCCTTAAAGGATGATTACCCTCTGCCCATCATGGATCAAGTACTTCAAACAGTGACTAGTTCAGAGATGTTATCAATGTTAAACAGCTTCTCGTGGTACAATCAAGTAGAAGTTAGTGAAGCAGATCAACATAAGACTGCTTTCACCACACCTTAGGGAACCTTTACGTATCGAAGAATGCCATTTGGCTTGATAAATGTGGGTGCCAATTTTTAGAGAACAATGGAACTTGTTTTCAAAGATGAAATGGGTAAGTTCATTGTGATGTACCTTGATGATTTAACAGTCTCTTCCAAGTATCATCCTAATCATGTGTGCCATTTGCAATAAGTGCTGGAACGATGTCACCAAAATGGCATTTCTCTAAATCCCAAGAAGTCTATTTTTAGGGTAATGAAAGGGAAACTTCTCAGACACATTATATCCTAAGAGGGAATAAAGATTGACTCAAAAAGAGTCAAATCCATCTAGGAACTTACTCTGCCTACAAGTAAGACTGTAGTTCACTCTTTCTTTGGAAAGGTGAATTTTTTATGAAGGTTCATTCCTAAGTTCTCTGAGAAGACTCACCACATTATGGACATGATGAAGGGAAAGACCACTTTTAGCTAGACTGAAGAAGGCAAATTGGCATTTTGAGACATCAAGACAGCTATCACCCACACCCCAATCTTGGTTTGTCCAGATTATACCAAATATTTCATAATGTATAGTTATGCTTTCGAGCACACACTTTCAACAATTCTAGTTCAACAGAACAAAGCATGTGTAGAATCTCCCATATCTTTCATGAGCTATCCTCTCAAAGCTCATGAACTAAAATATTCAAATCTAGAGAAGCATGCTTATGCAGTGGTAAATGCAGTAAAGCACTTCTATTTTTACATCCTAAATTCACACACTATTTCCCTAGCTCCTGATACCATAGTCAAATCCATATTAACTTAGTAGGAGTTTGGAACCAAACGGGGCAATTAGATTTATAAAATCTAGGAGTTTGATCTGGTTATCAAACCAACTAAGCTTGTGTGGGAAAAGGGTCTCTGCCAATTAATTGCTGACAACATACCAAAAGAAATAGAGCATAAAGAAATAGAAGTGGAAGGCATGCCAACAGTCCTCTATGTTTACATCACGAATGAGTGGTATTCGAGTATTACTCATGTCCTTACTTATGGTGAGTGTCATGCTCACTTGTCTCATAAATAAAAGAGGACTATCAAGTTAAAAGCTACCGATTTTGTCCTTTAGAAAAATGGCTTGTATAAGAGGAACCTCGATGGGGTATTCCTTCACTACATGGATAAAGAGCAGTATAACCAACTTTTGGATTCCTTCCATAATTTGGCTTATGGAGGACATTTTTCTATGCCTGTAACTGCTCATAAGATTCTACAAGCTAGGTGTTACTGGCCTACTCTATTTCAATATGCATACAAATGGGTATGAAGATGTAAACTATGCCAATAGTTCATCAAAAGATCCAAGTTAATTGTTTTGCCTCTTAAGCTAGTGGTAATAGAAGAGCCATTTCAAAAATAGGGAATTGATTTCATTGGTGTTGTGAACCCATCTTCAAGCGCTGGACATGATTATGTCCTCATATCCACATATTAATTCACCAAATGGGTGGAGGCTATTCCATCTAAGCATGCTACTTCAGAAGTAGTATGCAATTTCCTCAAGGAAAACACCATTTCTAGGTTTGGGGTCTCAACCAAGATTGTGACAAATAATGCAGCCTGTTTCTCTTCTCATGAGATCACTTAGTTATATTTTTATTATGGGATTACCCTCTCCCACTCCTCTAGTTATTTTTCACAATGGAATGGCCAAGCAAAATCGAGTAACAAGAACTTGGTGACCATCATCAAGAAACTAGTGGATGACAACAATGAACATGGCATAAAGCATTGGTTGATGCTTTATGGGTTGATGCATAAAGCATTGGTTGATGCATAAAGCATTGGTTGATGCTTTATGGGTTCCAAAGACAAAAATTTTAAGGAATTTCAAAGTTTGAAGGGAAGCTTCAACTAAAGAGGAAAGAAAGCGATTAAACTAAAGAAGTGATTAAACCAAGGAGCCGATAGGACCACCTAAACCATTGAACCAATGAACTCTCATAGTTCAAAGGTTCAAGGTTCAATGTGGTTCAAGTGACCAGCAACCAGTGACATCCCTATGGATGTCAAATTCAAGGTAATGAAATACCCATTTATTTTCAAATATGGCATGGAACTTGAAGAATAAAACTTAGTGAACAGTTGAAGAAAGAAGCTGAAAGAGCCTGCTGAAGGTAAGAAGATAGCCTGAGAGCTCAAATTGTAATAGGAAAGAGGGAAAGCTATAGGAGATACTAAAATATCTATAGGGGAGTTATTGTAGTAGGTGGAACAGTCCACCAAGTAGACATCTAAGCGTGCAAACATTAAAAGGCACAGCTTATTTTTCTTCCTTTGAATAAAAGTGAGTGGACATCCATGTACATATCTAGAGATAGACCAGATGACCCATGCTGAGGAGAAGACATTCGAGATAATGCTATACACCAAAGTCAAAGTTGATTCCATGTTTCAGCATGGCCCCTTCACAGAACTGAAAATGCATTCAAGGCATTAAATGTAGCATCGGCCATTCCATGAAATAAAGTACCAAGTCTTTCTTGGCTATTATATATTGTAATCTCTTATTTTATGAAAAGAGATATCTCGGTGATAGAAGCAAAACTCTGACCAAATTGAAAGGCATTTCCTAAGACTTTGAGCTCAAATTGTTAATCATATTTCTTTATTTGAATGAGAAAGCAAGTGACCTTTCAGACTTTGTGTTGGAATAGCTTGTGTTGTTAAGGAAATTACTCTTATGTCTATTTCTTGAATGCATTTTTGTCCATTTAATTAAATAAGCAGAACTAGTGGAAGTAACTAGGAAGGTGTCCTGAAGTCGACTGTGGAGAGACTTTGTGCTATCACAATTGTCTTTAGTATGTTTATTTTTTGTTTCTATTTAAATGATCTTGGGATGAATTTTTTCCCCCATTGTCCTTCGCATGTTTCACTCTTTGGTAGCTGAGGTGGAGACTTTGTGCTACACCTCATTCTGCAGGTTACTACGCCCTGTTACATTTACTTATCTCTACTAGAAAGAATTCTTGTTGTTTGTTGTAGACCACTTTTGAAAGAAGAGAAGTGCCTTCAGTGTTTTTACCAAAAATATCCTATGTCTATGAAACATCATCTTTGAAAAAAGAGAGATGGATGGTGTTGTACTAGCCTGAGTGTTATTTTCTGCTTATATATATATATATATATATATATATATATATTATATAACACCTTATAGTTATAGGGAACCTCCCCTTGATGAGAGGAGAGATTTGTCCCCTTTTGATGTGGTAAACTTGCACATTTAGCTGATCAATCTCCTCATGTTGTGGTTGAAGTAACCTATTTTTCTCATCAGTTAGCTGGTGAAAAAATATTCACCCAACACATCCTTCCTTAGGCAATATGCACACCAATTTGGTAGAGGGTGCTTGACCTATCAAGAAGAGTCCCTATCATATGAATCCCAACTTGCACACTCAGGTCAAGGAAGAGATTGATAACATGCTACATATAGGATTCATCACTCCTATGGATGATTTTAAATGGGTGATCCCCATGTTCATTACTATCAATAAGGATGGTTGCATTCATGTCTATGTGGACTATTGGGTACTCAACACTACTTGTGTAACCAACCCCTTTTTGATGCCCTTCACTAAGAAATTTCTAGGAGTTTTTGGGTGTGAAATATATACTTTCCTTGATGGAAAATCTAGATATCATCAATTATATATTGTGGAAGAGTATAAATTAAATACCACATTTGTAATAGAATGGGGTTCATTTGCTTACAAGGTGATGCTCATTGGGTTAAAGAATGCTCTTGTTGTGTTTTTATGGATAGCAATCAAGGATTTCATTCAAAAATTCCTTTAAGTCTACTAGGATGATTAGACCATATATGGTTTAGTGTGGGATCACTATTTTAATCTTTGACTTATGTTTGAGTGCTGCTAAAACCTTCAAATTTATTTGAATCTAAAGAAATGTGTTTTTGATACCCTATTTGTATTTTTTCTTGGTAATGTTATTTGCCATGATGAATTCTTAGTGGATCCAGCTAAGATTGTAGTTATCATTAACCTTCTAGTGCTAACCACCCAATGAGAGGTACATGACTTCCTAGGACACAGTATATTATAGGATGTTCATTCAAGGTTATGTTAAGATCATTGTGTTATTAGAAGAATTTATAAAATAGAATGGTCAATTTTTATGAACCAATACTCACCAATAGGCATTCATTTCACTCAAGGATTTAAACTCATTACTTCCCCTATTCTCTAGTTTTTGGACTAGATGAATACCTTTCACATGCATGTTAATGCTTTAGGCATGATAGTAGGTATTATCCTTACTCAGCCTGATGAGGGCAACCTTGATCATCATATCTATTTTACTAGTAGGAATCTCACTCCAGTTTAATAAAACTACATAAATATAGAGCATGATGCTTTGTCCATGGTTTGCATGCTTCAAAATTTCTATTAGTACTTGTTGGCAACTCCTTTCATTTTCTTTACAAACCATGAAGCACTAAAGTACCTAATAAATAAGTTGGTATTGCATGGATTTATTTTTTGGTAGATTATGATTTTCTAAGAGTTTCATTTCTTAGTGATGATGAAACCTGGTAAGGATAATTATGGCCCTAATCATTTATCATGCATTAAATTTGGTGAACTAATGCATGCCATTGAAGATGACTTGCCTGACATGTAGCTTTAACAAGTCACATGCATGCCCGAAGATTTAAATGACATTACAGCATTTCTAAATACAAATTTAACACCAACACACCTAAAGACTCAAGAAAATAAGTAGTTGGTTGTTTATGCAAATCCCTTCCATCTCATAGGGGTGAACTTTATAAGCTTGAGTAGGATGAAGTGTTATGTCATTATGTCTTACTAAGGTTATTTGAGAGGTTTACCAAAGGAAATTATTTCAATGATGATACAGTATGAAAGATGTTTTTGGTTAGTTTATGGTGGCCTACTCTATTTAAATATGTTAAATATTATGCACACTAGTGTGATATCTTCCATCACGTGGGTAAGATGAACATAAGGGATGTCATGCCCCTTCATCTAATCTTGGAATATAAACCTTTTGATAAGTGGACCTTTGATTTATTTGCCCCATCAATCCAATGGGGAGGTGTCCTAACATATGCTATGTTATTACCTCTACTAAACACTTTACTCGATGGGATAAAGCAATACTGACTAGGGATTGTCTCACTTCTACTGCTATTAGGTTTCTTTGGGAGAATATCATTACATGATGTGGATGTTTGTTAAGTCTAACTCGTAATCAAGGAACTCATTTCCTTAATAAGACCATTTGCATCCTCTTGGCTAAATTCAAGCTTGTGCACCATAAGATTACACCTTACCATCTTCAACCCAATGGTACAACTAAAGTGTTCAATAATATATTGTGTAATACATTGAATAACAATTGTAATATTAGATAAACTAAGTAAGATGATCATATTTCTATGATGTTATGGGAATATCAGACCACATATAAATGATTTAACAAGAGCACACCTTTTAATTTTGTATTTGGTATCAAAGTCATTCTCCCAGTTGAATTCCTTGTGCCTTCTCTTTAAATTGTGTGTATTGGTCGATTGGATGATGAAGAGTACTTGAAATTGCACCTAAATGTTTTACTTTAATTAGATGAAACTTAATTGTTATTTCATTGGAATCAAGGAGAGGAGAAGCAAAAATAGAAGGCATGACATGATCCTCATTTGAAGAATAAGATTTTTTATATAGGTATACAAGTTTTAGTTTATGATTCTAAGTTTGCACACAATTGGGAAACCTTTTCGTCCACTAGGATGGCCCACTCATTGTTCATAGTATTCATCCCACCAGCACACACAAATTGAAAAGGCCAGATGGCCAATTTCTTCCTAGTCATTTTAATGGTAGTCAGTTGTGGCCCTACTATTCTAAGTAGTGTTTTTCCTCTTTAAATTAATAAGGCATATGCCACTAATTTAGTATAGGATTTTTTTTATTTTCAATAAAGTGTAGAATTGCTTGTGCACCCTTATTTATTTTTAGGTCAAAAATTTGTTCTTTATATTTATATTTCTTTGTAATGTCATGAAAGACAACAGACAACTTTTAGTGTGGGGTAATAAGGGGAAAGAAGTAAAAATATTAAAGTGCTAAGGAAATGGTAAATGAGAATACACATAGGAAAAAGGGACACATAAATGGAAGTGTATAAGGATAAATGGGTGCACAGGATGTGGTGCATAACCATTAAGTTGAGTGAAGATAAATAAGTGAGGTTCCCATCCTGGTAAGGGAAAATTTTGAAATTATTTACAATTGTCATGCACTTTGGGAAAAGCACAGGATGGGATAGATGTATTTAATACAAGGAAATCAATTGTAATGGAAAGTGTGCCAAGTATGAATCATGGCAATACCATTAGAGCACTAATTTCATGAAGTAGTGGATGATGTAGTGGGGAAGTAAATGTAGATTTCCCCCTCAAGGCTATAAAAGGTTAAATGCATATCATTTTAAATTTTACTATTGTCAAATTCATAAATTTATAGAGCCAAAGGAGTGTTATCAAGCTACTAGAAGATCATTTTTTAGCTTTTTGATAAGCTTAAATTAACTATTATGACTAATTTGAGCATGCAGTGAAGTGGTTATGGTGAATAGGGAGTGTTCTCAAAGAACAATTGAGGAAGTGTAGGTCTAATAAATTGTAAGTTGTAGAGGTCAACATCTACCATTAGAGGATATTTAATCAGGAGAGATGACTGAGTCAGAAAAGTAATCACATATTCTTTCAAGAGGCTCAAAAAATTGTGCCTCAACCTTTGAGATCCTTGGAGGGTGATGCAACTAAAGAAAAAGGCCTAATGTAGTGAGTCCCTATCTATGATACCCAAGGAAGAAGAATTTAAGAGCATGGATGTTTAGACATTTTTTATTAGAGAAGAGGTGCCTGAAGAGTCTAACATGTGTGAGGAAGGCTTATCATAATAGGCCCAAGAAAGGAAAACACAAGATTAGGGATACCATAACACCTCCACCCCCACTATTGATAGAGGAAATGCAACATCCAAAAGTAGTGTTGCATGTCAAGAAGTGGATGTCAAATATGCCCACTTGTAATATTTTTAACTATAATCATCACCAACCTAGAAATGAGATTAAATTGTAGTGTGAATACCAGGTAGAGTTTTAGAATAAATGGAATGAGTTTGTATATGATTTAAGTATTTTTAATAATCTTAATGATGCAGGACTATACCAATTGTTTAATCTTTTGTATTTCAAGAAGTGGGTAGAAACAGTTAAGTTTCTGATTTCATATGTGTATGAAGGTTAATTCTAATTTTATAGGCATTAAATGTGGATCACATTTGAGAGGATAAGTAAATTCATAGGTTTACAATGCTCAAGTACAGATATTCCTTTAGACTTGGAGGACCAAGAGGAAATTGAGAATATTGTAATGGCACTTGAGTATCAAAAACAAGGCCATTCAATGCACATTACAAGTCTCTAAAATCTCACCCTTTGGGTGGCCACATGGAAATTAATGACCAAGGTTGGAGGCATGGATAGATGGAAAGAGGTGTACATGGCACGTTTGTATGTCACCCATCAAGTTACCTTGGGAGTAGAGTTTAACTGGGCATAATATTTTATTGATTTGATTATTACAAATGCATAAAAAGACCACCATCTACCAAACCAAAAGTGTGCATGGGAAACTATCCTTTTATTATTAGTTTTTTATGAGATTGGTGTACCTGAGTACACAACTAAAGAATTGAAATGAAATCACCCTCCTAAACACAAATCCCCTAATGTGATAATTCTTTCCCATAATGTTAAAATGATGGGATGGCATGATGGTATGAAGGAATCCTTTGGTAATGAGTGACACATTCCCAAGGATTTTTTTAGATATACTAGAGAGTGATCTAAGTTTATGGCTCAGCAACATTACTCTCTAGCATGCATCCAAATGGTTCCCTTAGGAGAATTGTTTGGATGGCTTAAATTACCATATGTTTTTAATGTTAGATACTTCATGAATGTCTTCAATAGGATTTATGACATGCACCTTATTACCATTATTATTGATATAATTGATGCAGATACTCACACTCTCAACTAATTTTACATTTACTAAGGGAATAAGGCATACAGGGAAAGCTAGAGTCAGATAATACTGACATTAAGGTCCAGCAGATTTTGGTTGGTAATTCCATTCATTAATTATTTTATATGTTGAAACCAAGAAATAAGACATTGGAGAGCATGGATCATGTGAAGGAAATAATCCCACCCCAACTAGAGATAGGGATGCAAAAAAATTAGAAAAAACAAGGGAATGATGCCAGTACCAGTGCTTAGCTAGAGAAAACAAAGTGGAAAAGGATTGAACCTACACCACCTAAGGAAACTCTACCAATATATTGAATAAAAGGCCTAAAACTATCAACGAAATTTTTTCTTTTAAAACACAAAGCATCATTACCTAAGGATAGTGACCTAGAAGAAAATATTAAAATCCCAGAGTAAACACTATAAAAAGAGATTGTTGAAGCAGAATAGGAAGATCAAGTTACCCTAGAACACAAGAAGACATCTTCACTAGCATGGCATGAAGAAACCACCCTTGAGGAAGCATAACTAGAAATTGAAAATCTCACTGGTAAAGAGAGGGATGGTTTAGACATGGCCTTGGGAATGAGTGTACTTGATATCAAGGCTAGACACCATAGCAAAGGCATAGATGTTGAGATACTAGAATGAAATCCCTCTAAGGGTATAGGGTTAGTTCATGAATCCATCTAACAAAGGCTAAAAACTACCAATTCAACCATGACCCTACACACCCAATACCATAAGGGAGTGACATAAAATTATTTATTTATCTTCTCTCATTTTAAACTAGAAGAATTGACCGAATAGTCTCAACAAGAATTACCATTTTACCATGATGTATTTAATGAAGAACATAATTTAGAGTTGTTATTAGAGACCCTGATTTTAGAACTAGGAGAAATATAACTTCTAAATATAATTTAGGTAGATCCTCAAATGTGTACTATCACACAATCAAGTATAGCACTCTTGAAGTTTGCACATGAGGTAACTAGGTAAAATGCCTTCAGTGAATCTGATGTAAGTTGACTCCAAAAGAAGCAATTATAAATGGTTGTTCTATATCACAATGAGTGAACTATGAGAATAAAACATTAATAAGAGATGGCTGAGGTCAAGCACTAATTGGAGATAGAAATAATGGCTAAGGTTAAAAATTTGAACCTCTATAAGACAAATTTGTGCCAATATCCAGATCTTGTGGATGGGATATTTCTTATTGGTGATGCAACTAAAAACTTGGAGACCCTACTTGAACTTTTGTTGAAGAGATGCAAGGACAATACCAGCCCCCAAAATGATCAAACATGGGAAGAAAAATATTTTAAGTCATGGAGATATAAAAAATATTTTTGAATAGGTTTGGTGACACAATTCCCATCTTGGATGGGGTTTTTTCAAAGTTGGTGTGGCCCAAAAAAAATTTGTAATCAAGGCTTCTAGCAAAGGAGATTTAATGATAATAGTTGGTTATAAGTGCATTAGTTATAAAATATTGCATGGAGTGTGCCAAAGCATTCAAATATGTGGAGGCTATGGAAAACATAATTAGCACTCACCACTAAGAGAATAATTCAAATTTCATGGCACTCCAAGGATATGTTGTAATAAAAGTCACCTCACTCAAAAACATCATAAGGATGCTTCCACATCCTTTGAGGGTTTAGTCATTCAGGTAGGTGATTGTCTCAAATAACCTAAGAAAAAAAAAACTCAAATAAGTGTTAGAGGAATTCATGTCCTAGCTACAAAATGTCTTAAACTATTAAGATGGCATCAAGAAGTAAATTGAGCATATGGGACCTAAGTTTTTGCAGGGATTTGAGAAAGATGCATAGTCTGGGGAGACTATTGGCTTAGTTTGGGGTGATGTTGGGCCACCAATTTTGGCTAATTAATTTTTGGTAATAAATGACATGAATAGACATAATGTGTAAGACCATGGTGTAGAATACAATAGCATGGAAGTTCGCAGGGTAGATAGAGCAAGTCTCATGGAGTAAAGATGCATGTTAAATAAAGAACCTAAGAATGAAGGACTCAATAATTATTAGAAGACTTTTGGAAATAACATAAAGTGGAAATAATTATGGAATGGTTCATAGGGATGGAAGAGAATATGAATTTAAGTGTGAATCTAGTACCGACCCATGGGAAGATAGGAAATCAATGATGAGGATCCAATATTGATAGAGAATATAGGGGCAAATAGGCTTGGGTCCATAAGAACTTATTATAAATGGATACCATGAATCAATTATGTTGATGATCATTGGTGAGTCATCTTTATTGTAATTACTTTTATAACTAATTGGTTGGGGAAAACCAAGTATAAATACCCCCATGTTGTACTTTATATTATTGTTGAAGAGTTGAATGTTGTTAAGTTGATGAGATGATATGAGTTTCTTAACATTATAAATCTAAATCACTATAATCTTTGATATCACTTATGAATATAATGTAAATAATATTGTGTTGACATAATACTTATGCTCATTTATCTATGGAGTTGATATTACTTGTTATCGTTGTATGTTAACTTCTTTTTCTTTTGATCATTAAGTGATGGACAATTAGATTGAATTGGATATAAGATTAAGAATGAGTTTAGTACAAATTATTTTTTCAATTTCCCTTTTTAAGAAGTTATAAAAACACACCCGCACATAACAAAACTAGTAGGTATTGGTCTTAAGTTACATGCTTCGAGTAAGCGTGCGAGAATTTATTCTTATGTTAAATGCTAGCATGTAGCACGTTGGACTTATTTTCACTTAGGCATGCACCTAGGGAAAGTCATTCCAATTTAAATTAAAATAATCCTAATAATTTATCTATTAAAAATCCAAGTGTACCCAAGTCTGATAACTACTCAATCAAGATATGTCATTATCACCTTCCCAAACAATATTAAATACATCCACTTCCAAATCAAGATCAAGATAGTCAAACCATTATTGAAATTTTTGTTGAATCACCCATATTTGACCAAAACCAAACCATTGATGGTCCATATGTACTTAAATCAAGACCTCTATTTGACACATGACCCATATTTGAAAATCCCATTATTATTTCATTACCAAAATTCCCCTATTTCTAAAAATTTATTTATCCTAAAGCCTCCATTTCCAAGTGAAAGGTGGAAAAGTTACTTGTGGAAAATGTAATTTAGTAGTCCCTTTTCATGACTACTTCAACGTTAGAATCACGTTATATTCTATAATGAATATCAAAATTGGGTTTTATTTTAGAACTAATATCAGATTTAGCATCAAAAGTAGAATCAATGTCAGCCTCAACATCAAATTCACATCCTCTTGAGTTAAAATCAGATTCAGAATCATAATATATTATTAGATGTTGCAACATTGGCTACACATTTCTAGCATATCTGATTGAAAACATTTTTTATCCTCCCATATTTTTTTAGGAAGCTTCCTTCAACATCAATACAATTTCTCCTAGTATCCTCTACGAGGACTATGTTGCCTTTTACTCTTCCATATCTATTACACATGCCTTTACCATTAATCATCTTAACCATTATATTGATATTCCACCTCCCACAAACATTGATTGGGATCAATAGAATCATGCATTATTGAACTTATTCCATGGAGAAATTTTAGTGGTAGAATTTTTAGGCAAGAAAGACAATATCCAAGTAAATGAATAATCTCCTAGTGAAACCTTGTTTAAGGTGTTAAAGGACAATCAAAATATAAACTCAGCATCTTCAAGTGAAACCTTGTTTGAGGTGCTAGGGGAAAAGCAGAATCAAAAATGAAAATCCTTTAGTGAAATGTTGCTTAAGGAACTAAGAGATAATCAAAATGAATTATCAACTCCCTTAGTGAAACCTTAATCCAGGTGCTACTGGACAATCCAAATTAGAACAGACAATCCAAATTAGAACAATCAAAAATAATTTATTGGTGAAAACCTCTTCGAGGCACCAATAGCTGAGCCACTTAATTTCTCATTCATTGATGAAGAAGTTATTAAAGATAATATTGGACCCACCACAACCAAAATAAAGTCTAATATATAATAAAAAAATAATGTGCGTGATTAAAAATCCTAATCATCATTTGTCCATCAAATATTATACATTCCATTTTAATCATATTATCCATTCAAGACCTATTTTCCATTATCCAATCAGGCCATATCCAATGCATATCCTTCTTTACCCTTCCTGATAGCACTCTTTTTACTAGAGGCTATGAAGACATCTTGTATAGAGATTTGGAGGAAGCAAAATCAACAACCAATGAATATCACGATAGTAGAAGTATAGTTCACATTAGCAGTAAGATTTAGAGCGAGTAGCCATCTAAACAAGCATTTGTTGGACAATAAAGGGTCCACATTCTACATCTCATAATCCTACATTGAGGTTAGATTCTATAAAATACAAATTAATAACAAAATTAATTAAAAAAACAAAATAATAAAAAAAAAAAAAAAAAAAGAGAAATAATTTGTACAATAGTGAAAACCATGTTTGTTCCACCTTGGGAAATTACCATGATAAAAGCCACATTTCTGGCATCATGTGTAAATATTATTTGTCTACAAGTACCTTGACAATTAGGGGAATCCTTATCCACATTATAAACCATTATATTCAAGCCATCTTAACCATTATACACCATTCAATATTCTTCACCCCATCCCATATTAACCTTGTTATAAAAGATGAAGGTATATTGAGACCCATTTGAGAAATATATTGGCATATTATCTACATGACACTTTGGTGATTGGACACATTTAGTTCTCAAGTGACATGATCTTTGGAGACTCATATTCATTTCCTTAATTGTCATTTATCTATTAATCTTAATGTGTCAATCATATACCATTTGTTTTGTTATTGTGTCATTCTTATTTTTAACCTATTTCTAATTTGTAGTATCCCCTAACAAGGTTGAACTACATTGACTTGAGGTCCATTTGGACTATGTAAGTAGTTCTTAGTTTTTTAGGTTAGATCAGTCACCCCTTTTTCCACACTCTCTTAATTTTAGAGAAACCTAAGCCATGATCTCACCATTTTAAGATCAACCTAATCCTCACTCTCTTCATTTTATGAGTAACCTAAGCAACACTCTTACCATTTTATGAGTAGCCAAAGCGATGTTCTCAATATTTTGTGAGTTAAACTATTCTACGTCTCATAATACTCTATTGAGTTGAGATGAAAAAAACCCAAAAACATTCAAAATATTCTATAAAATCATAAAAATAAAATAGGCTTATAATCTCCATGAGAGATATAAGGACACAAAATTTGAAAACATTTGTCTTGTCCTAGATCCAATCATTATCATTGAGCCACTCATTTTAGCAACCATTTTTAGGATGTGTCCTTAAATTTTCCTTAATAAGGAAGCCTCATTATTGGTTATAATCATTTTAGCCACATTAATATGTGTCCTTCCATTTCATGTATCCTTGCTTTGGGGAACCATCCATTTATCCATATCATTGAGCCTTCACACATGGATTTTAACTTGGCGAAAGAAGATGCCTTCTGCTATTTTTATTTTTAGGTTTATGTGTGTTTGCTTGTTTTTTAACTTTTTTTATTTTTACCTTGATTTAATTAATTGTGCCACTATGGTTATCATCATGTTGCTTCATGTCATGTAGTTATACTTGAGTCTATCCATTAGCATATGTCTGCATTGTCATCATGGTTTTCACCATTGGTGCATTGTTGATAATTATCTACTGGATTGGGGGTTGGTCCTTACATACATTGTAGTGAATTCATCATTGTGTTTTATATCATGATGGGTAACATTTTGTAATACATCAAAAATCAAGTTCTATAGGTCTATTCATCAAAATCAAAACAAAAAATCTCCTTATCTACCAATCCAACACAATCACTGGACGATGTGACTAAGCTATATGTTAATCATGATACATCCACGTCTGAGTGTATACAAAAATTCATAATCATTTATTTTATTTATATTTTCTCCCAATTCTTGGGAAAAATACATTAGCCTAATGTCCCTTTAGACTATGTAGGTAGTGCTCAATTACATTTAGTTTATGGAGTCATCTCAGCCACCCTTGTTTCATTCTTATTAACATTCATATTCTTCCAATCCAATCACTTCATTCCTCAATCATTATTCTTCATCATTTATTTCATTACCCTTGATCATTATAATGTGCCTAATTTTTTTATGCCTTATTCATTATTATAAAATTCATTATACCATCTCACCTATGTTTATTCTTACTCATCATTAATTTATGTAACAGGTTTCACCCTTGCCAACCAATTGATCAATTGCCTAATAATCATTTATCAATGATCGAATCCTCTCTACTAGGGCAAACCATTTAGATTTCTCAAATATCAAATATAACCTACTAGATAAATTCATTCAATCAAAGATTAAATCTACCCTATTGGGGCACATTGTTGTATCAACCAAGACCACCCTTTTTAGGGCCAATTCTCTCATTTAGTCTTTCTTTTATTTCTAAGCCCACAACTTTCACCATATTTGGGGCAAGCCAAAGTATGTCACTTATTTTAGGATGTATATTTCTCACTTCTCCCCACTTTGGGGCCAATTTAATTATATAATTATCAACCATTAGAAATCAAAGCATGCAAGCATCAACTCAAGTGGGTTAATCTCATACCTGGGTTAATTTCACTTTTCTTCTTGTTCATTTTCTTATTTTTGAGGGCTAATCCATCAATATTATTTTTCAAACACTCCCTTGAGGGGGAATAATAGGCCTAAAATTCATTATTTGGGGGATTCCTTATGGACTCATTTTCAATAAATTGAACAAGATTCAACAAAATGTGAACACACATCATTCTTCAAGCATTATCAAAATTCTTTTTGACAACTTTTCAATATTTAAAAAGACATTACTATGCCTAATGTCTTGAAACACCTTATCAAAAATGGGAAGAATGTAGACACTTCATTTTAAATACTTCCATGTCTAAACTATAATTGAAATGACTTTATTCAAATGCATGCAAGTTTAACTAGAGATTACCATTGACCTAATTTACCTGCATAACTTCTAATTTAACCCAAAATCATAATGATGCATCCCTGATTGGGGAAATGGATTGTACTAAATCATTAATCTTATTTAATGCATCTTGAATTAAATTAACCCTTTACAACTTTTTTCATAATATAATTAAGTGAATACTTGATTGATAAATAGAAACATTTCAAAAATCACCATTATTTTAATTATTGTTTAATCCCACTTAATCAAACCTAATCATTCCTCTAATAGGAAAATCCATGGATTTCAATTATCTTATTTTTATAAATTAAATTTTAGAATATTTCCTCATCCAAGATGACATCATCAGGCCAAGTGTGCAAGTAAGAGCTCTTATAATCTCTTACACCTCTTGTACATACTCCTCCTCTTATACCCCTCTTACACACTCAATAGGACCAATAACTAAACTTTTCTTCCCATGTGCCTTCCATACTCCAAAATGTATTCAATGGCATCTCTTACACATTTCATGTGTGTAATCATGGATTTGATGATTGATCCTCAAACATCCAACTTAAGATGAGATGAATGGTTTATGATAATTCAAGAAATCTATAAATAAAACCCTCGCATCTCTCATTTCATGAAGCTTCTTACTGTAAACTTACTCTGATGGATTATTCTAAGAAGATTCATCAACTCTCTCATGCCAATCCAAACCCAAATAATGTGTAGACATGGAGAGATACTACTCACATGAGGATTCAATCATTAACAAATATTTCTACATCTACAAGTCGAGGTCAGCCTCTTTAGACCAGTCTTCAAATAAATCTTCAAGAGAGGTAAAAATCATGGTAATTTATAGTCCATAGCTCAACCTAGGGATTAATCTTGAGAATTTATGTCTTCAAGTTATTTTATATTTTGATTTACTAGCAATTAACTAATCTCTCTTGGATTCGTAGTCTACAGTTTGTAACCTATATTTTTTTAAAATTTTATAATGAATATCTATTTTTATACTAATTTAAAAAAATAATAGAGCCTAAAATATGATAAATAATGCATATCCAAACATAGTTCCCCTAACTACCTCAAAAAATATCAAAAATTGGTTTTTGGTTTTTTGAATGTGTATAGAATTAGGTCTAGTTTGTAACCCTGTAATTTTTTTCCCATTTGAATCAACAAAACAAAAGATACATAAACAAAGATAAACATTTATATTTGTAGCATATAGCACTATAAAAAGACATAATTAAAAAATAAATATAGATAAAAACCTTAAATTAATAAAAATATTAAAAATATATATCATAAAGACAAGAATGTGCTCAATGTTGTAGTCATATTTTCAAGAAATATTTTGATAAAATTCACAGTGTTTACTATGGTAAAAGTTTCATTTTGTCATTTTTAGAGAAAACATGCATTTGAATGTGTATTTATAGGTCCATTACTTAGGCTCAAGAATCCAAGACATTCGTGATCCTTGAGGCACGTGTTTGAAATGTTTAACTTAAGAACCACATACATGGAAAAACCACATATGTAGAATAGTTTACTATTACATTGACATGCTTTTGTCCATCTTATTGATTTTATTATAGTTTATTTTTCATTTTCAAAGTTTATGCATGGCCTTAGTCGATGTTATTTGTTAACATTAAATTTTTATACATCAAAAAAATTTAAACCTAATTTTAACTATAATCTTGTGTCTTTTACACAGTTAAATAGATTTGTGAGTACAGAATGTGATTTTGGGCTCAAGTATCTGCAATGTCATCATAGATTGAGCCAATTAATCAATTAGATTAATAAGTGATGTAATTTAGGCTGAATTGATCCTTATAAACATAATTATTATTCAAAATTATGTTAATTAAGGATAGATTGATTGGTTTAGGGTTTATACCATTTTTCATCCATGAGGCCCCATAGGTGGAGATATATGAATACTGCTTGAATGTTGATAACATTTCTTGTCAATGTTTCTTGATGCTAAAATTATTGCAAAATGTGTATCCCATGGATTTAGAGGGTGTGGTGGTGGGACCATATGTAATTTGTATATCCTAATGTGTTGTAAGTGATGGATTTTTAAACATAGGTCCCAAAAGTGAAAATGTCTACTAGGGGTAAAGAACTTATCTCTTAACTACATAAAAGTAGCATTTCAGGATTGGTCATAAAATTATCAGCCACAGATTCATATCCTATTTTAGATCTAAGTGATTTGGGGTGAAAGTAGAGGGATTACACATGCACATTATGTTTCTTTTGGTTCATGTATACAACTTATAGTTTTCATTTTATGCATGTACAAAGTTTTCCTCAAAAAATACAATTTTACCATAGAGGGAAGGACCTTATTAAGGCTAAAATGGGTACATTGTCTCCTAATCAAGCATACTTATAGTCAAATAACATAATAATAAAGGTTATTCAACATACCTAACATGATTTTGATGCCAGGTTTTAGTTGTGAAGTCCTAGATGTGGATATATCTAGTTGTAACTTGAATGTTGAAAACATTTCTTTTTAATGTTTCTTGATGCTAGAATTGTTGTAAAAATGTGTATCTGCATGGATTCATTGGTCATGGTGTTGGTAACATATGTAATTTGCATATATTGATATTATTTAAGAAAAAAAATTATAAAAAAAGGTCCCATAATCACAAATGTCTACTAGAAGTAAAGAAATTGTCTCTTAACTACATAAAAGTAGTATTTCAAGACTAATCACAAAATTGTCAGCCATAGATTCATCTTTTATTTTCAATCCAAGTGCTCCCATATGAAAGTAAATGAATTTCACATGCACTTTATGGTTCTTTTAGTTTTTGTATGACTTATGATTTTTGTTTGATGTGTGTCCAAAGTTTGCCTTAAAAATAAAATCTTACCATAGAGGGAAGGACCTTCTTGAAGCTGAAATGGGTGTTATGTCTCTTAACCAGGTGTACTCAGAGGCCAAGAACATGGTATTAGAGGTTATTCATCACCCCTGATGTGGTGCCAATTATATTTTTTTATCCATGAGGCCTTCTAGGTGGATATCTCTAACTAAAACTTAAATTTTGACAACATTTCTTATTAATGTTTCCTGACACTAGAATTGTTACAAAAATCCGTATCAGTACATCTTTCTCAAAAGTTATCATTGACCATGTTTCCCTCCTATTTTCCTCATTATGTGCTCCTTCCTTAATTTTAATGTGTAAAAAACATCTTCAAACCATGTTTTCTTAGAATATTGCATGTTTATCGCATCCAAAAGTGTCATGTTAATAAGATTGCATGTTTCTAAATATAAAAAAAATCAATATTGCCAAGTTATTGAGCATAAAAGACCAAATTTCAATTTTTTAATGATGTTTTCAAGTATTTACAAGATTAAAATATCCAATAATGGTTCCAAAAATTTTAATAGAGGGTTCACAAGACCTAAAATATGGTTTCAAACACTTTCATAATGATATTAACATGTTCCACAAGTCTCAAGCTCCAAAGAACATTAATGCAAACTATAGATAAAGTTTTAAGCATGTATGTAGGTTATATCAAGAAGTTATAGCACCTTGTCAAGGATAAATCAAGGTTTAATAGGTTAGAGTGAGTCCAATAAACATAAAAATAAAGTTTCAAAGCTTACAAGTTCTATTCCAAGGTCTTTTAAGTATTGTGTAGACCATCTTACAAGCGAAACACTAAAAAAAGGGAAGATTTGCATGTCTGTAAAAACTTATAAGATCATGACAAAGGATATTAAACATAAAATAAATTTTGGAAGAGATAATATTACCATACATTATTATTTTTAGGCCTTCAAAATAGGAAATTAGGTGTGCAACCATTGAAACATGCTAAGAAAGCAAGTTTGAAATGTTTTTACAAAGAGGACCAGTCACATACTATTTTTTTCTCCTTGTGCATGGTGTTTTTTAGGGTTTTAGAGAGGTTTTAAAAGGCTCTAATTCACCCTTTTATGGCTCAAGACTCCATGAGAGTGGATAAAATATGTGGATCCACTTAGAAACCATGTAGATAATTAAAACCCCTAAACCCCATAAGGACATAGTTTTGATTGTTTTAAGGCTTGAAGAGGTAGGAAATAGGTTGTAGACCTTTATAGTCTCCTTTATAATTACAATCAAAGGAATACCGATGTTTCAAGTCTTCAAGCAAGTTATCAAGTTAAAAAAGATAGATAATGTAAGAGGTTTGAGATTGTTAAATCAAGTTTACTAGTCTAACAGATCTTAATCAAGTCTACAAGAGAGATTATCTAAATATATTAAGCATATTTTCTAAGTTTCTATGAGATTAGGGGGTTTTGAGATCCAAAACATAATCAGTGGGCCTATATGCAAGTTTTAGGGGAACATTAACAAGACAAAACAAGACTCTAGAATAGCACAAGCATCATTTAGATAACCTACAAGACAACATATGTATCTCTCAAATTCCCATGACTATATCAATGATAAGACCTAATTGCAATCTCCTTAAAGAACACTAGAAGGTCTAATTACCTCATTAAAAGGTGCTTACAAATATGCATACCTTCATATGATGTTCAATGGATCTCTTATAGCATTTTTAAATTTTTCATGGATTTCAAAACTTTAAACAAGATAATTATGCAAATATTTAAGGGTTTCATACATATTCAAGAACATTTATAGTCGTGTATATAGGTTTTAGGAGCTATTTTTTAATATGTTTCCAATGATTATAGGTTAAAACCTTCAAAACAAAATGCTTATAATCCTTTCAAAACATTTTCAATGGAGAAGATTATGTTATGTAGAGGTTTATGATCAAATATCCTTCAAAATTCTACTAACATGATTATTGTAGGCAAATATCATGAGCTTTCAGCATTTCAAACATGATTCAATACCTTCAAAGCTAAGTTGTAGGTAGAGCTACATAAAATCCAAGGTTTCCTTGAGATTGTTGTGTATATATTAAAGGTATACATGTCATAGAGAGATTAAAACATGAAAGTTACAAGTTTTGATGATATTATCCATTGTTTTCAAGGTTTCATGATTCTACAAGATGAGGAAACAAAGCTTCAAACATGTTCTAAATGTACCATAAGGTCTAATAGGCATGTGTGTAGTTGAATCATGAATGTTACAGGTATATAACTTAGGCTATAAGTTTTACATGGTATAATGATAAAATAAATGCTTCCTTTGAGTCATCAAGACCACATTATATAGTTTCTAATAAAATTATCTCAATATTTTTAATCTTATAATGAGAGAATAGAAGTCTACATGTAGGAAATATAAGGTCTAAAAGTTTTTAAACATGTCTACAAGGTTCTCAAGAAGTTGGAGACCTCCAATCAAGTTCTCAATGGTTAAAAACATGATTGTAGACCTCCTCCTTAAACATAACATAAAGGATTTTTTTTATCATGTACAAGCACATTTACGAGTTTGTACCAACGTTTTAGGGTCTCTTAGAGGTCTTACAAGTGAGAAACGTGGTCACAAGTTCCAAACACTCACCTATAGGATATGTAAGGTTTAAAAAAAAGGTTGTAACATTGTATACAAGAGTCCATGACCAAATAATAAAGTTATAGTGTTTCCAATATTCTCATGGTGATTATAGAAGTCAGTATAGGACTTTCAAAGATTCTAAACCTACCTATTGGTTACAACATTCTTTTCAATATTTCCATGCTGCTCAAACCTTCAAGACAACCTTTGTGATCCTTTTCAAGCTTAAAAATGCATGAATAAATCTTAAGGTTTATCTGCAATAGGGTTTTTAATACCTAAAGCAAAGTTTCAAACATTTTTCTCAAACACTACAGGCCAATAAGGCAAGGTTTTGTGTTTCTATGACTAATCAACAAGACAAATCATAAAATTTCAAAGCTTCTTAGACCCAATAAGTAGGTCTATAGTAGGATTTTCAAGGCCTTAATAAAATTTTCAAGTACAATTCAAGAATAATAATGATTTTTATAGGTGAGAAACATGGTTTTAAATCCCAAAAACTCACCCACATGCTCTATAAGGTCTAAAAAATAGGTTGTAAGCTTTTTCTTAGATCCTATAGACCTACAAACCTCTTACAAGACTCCCTTGATTGTGTATATGCTGAATCCATAAAATTTAAATAACATCAAAGGCCTCCTAAAATATTAAAATTAGTGTATTCGAGTTTTCACCATGATCTTAAGTAAGTTTTAAATATTTTATAACATGTTTTAAAGGTTGTAGGCCTGATACAAAGGTTGTAGATGGGTTTTAAGCATGTATAAGGACATTAAAGGTTTGAAAACCTTTTGTAATATTTCATGACTACTCTAATGTATTTTAAGCTCTAAATGAACTTACTTACAAGTCTGAGCATGATTTCAAACATACTTTAAAAGCAACATGTATATTTTGAAAGGTTTTCATGACTTTAAGGCTTCTAACAGGTCTGTGACTAAGTTTATAATGTTTCCATGTTAATGCAATGCCATAAGGATTTTTAGAAGGTTGGGTAGGGCCAAAATATGAATGTTTCAGGTATAAGAGAGGTTTCATGATCTATAGAGCACATGATTATGATAATGTAATTTTCTACCTTCTCAAGCATCCATAAAGCATGGAAATAATTAGAAATAAGCTCTTTATGAAGTGAAAAAATAGTGATAAGCATTCATGTGACAATAACTCTCACAACCAAAAAATGATTGCAAGTTTCATGTAACAATAATTTTCACAACTAAAAATGGGATCATTGCAATATTGCACCTTTGTTTGCTCATATGACTAGAATTTTCATGTCTCCATCAGATGCATACATAACAATAGTGAAATACAACGGAGATGATAATTGAATGTGGCATCATCTAGATGTCACAATATATTTCATTACAATTCAAAAAGTGTTTTCATAAAGATGTGAAACCACTAGAAATTCAAAATACATTTTATCCTTTTAAACATTGCTTCTTAGGTAAATCAATTTTGGAAATATGCCAAAGTATTCTTGATGGAATTTTCAAACATATTATCATTAGAGAGGTGCATGTTATATAATTATTTTTATATAATAGGTATCATTATTAATTATGTGCCCATCTCTTAAATTATTATTAAAGTTCATGGATATAAGACTACAAACACAATCTTAACAAGGCTCAAAATTATAATGAGATATATAATTATTTGAATGTAGAAATTGGTTGCTTTAGATGTTCCATACATGCCTTGATAATAATCCTAGCATTCAAATCATGTTTTCAATATAAATATAGGTAGTGAAATAAATGAAATAAACTCTTCTAAAATATTAAGATATTGTTTAACCCTAAATTGGATGAGGATCCTTACTTTAGTCGATAGGGTTAAGAATATAGAAATGATAATTCACAAGGATGATAATCAGATCTAAAATAGGCCAATTGGGTTCTTAACTTAGATATAAACATACTTTGAATTTATTATGCTAAGAATAGGCTCAATATATAAATTAAAACTAATTATATATGGTGTACACCAAATTTTAATATCAAGAAATATTATCAAAAGACAATAAAAACCCAAATCTTGATTGCCCCAATAGGAATGGATAGAGGAGATAAATAAAAGCAATTAGAACATTCTTACCATCCTCTTTACCTTCTCATGCCTCCATTCCAAGATTTGAATGAAAAATATTTGATTGTAAATGCTTGATTGTTGAATTGCTTGTGAGAATTTGAAAATGGCTTCCAATGGATGTGTGATGGAGACAATGGCTTCAAATGAACACTTGAAGGCTATTATGGATGCTAATTAGAGTGCTTAATGGCTTGATTGACAATTTCTCATTATTCCTAAGAGTGGAGGGGGAGTTTAGTTTTATAGGCAAATGGAGGGAAGATCAAAGGTTTAAATTCAAACTTGGGCCTTTGAGATCTAGGGCTAGGAAATTTCCATGGAATATTTAATTCCATGGAAATATCTATCAGGATCTTGCTCCACCAATAAGAGCACATATGATTGCTTCTTGTATTAGCAACTGAACATGGAATTTAACCAGAATCAATAAGTAACTAGAAATATGAAACAACACAAGAATATGAGAGACAATACATAATTGTATTAATAATCACTCAGAAGAATATACAATAAAGAAGATGCCACTTCTTCTTCCACCTCAAGGGCTCACCACACCTCAAGACCTTCTTCCCTCTCTCTCTCAGTCCCAACAATCAACTCCAATACAAAATTGATGTTCACCTCCACCAGTCAAAAACAACGCTGCTAGTACACCAAGTACACATATGTACTCCAAGTAGATCTTCTGCTCTCTACTGCTACTTGCAAATCACTAGACCTTACTCACCATTGTAGATCTCCAAAAGAAGCCATGCTCACCTACTGACCAAGATCACACAAATACGAAGAACCCTTCTAATTCTCCAAACCAGCACCTACTCTTGGTACTGTGGCACTAAGAGGAACACACCATTGCTTTCTTCTCTCAGAAGGAGCTTATTTGCTCTCTTACTCTCTAGCTACCAGTTTAAAATATAGCCCATGAGTCCATATATAAATCTCATGCTTACAATAATTAGACTATCTTAATTACAATAATTAGATGCACAACTCAAGACTATGACTAGCCTTTAACATGCAAACTAACAGTCCAAAAATAGACTCTCTGGAATCAACATGCAAACTGCATGTTCACGTACAGGCTACCAACATCGGCACCTTCCTGATCGATGTCGACCGACTAGTAACTGACGTCAGTTGCTTCTTCACTATTGTCTGACTGACGTCGGTTGATCAGACCGACGTCGGTTGCCCTGTAACTCATTCTACAACTCTCTACAACCTCCATAACCTCCATAACTTCTCCTATTTGCATCTTGGTGAAGCTTTTAGCTCCATAACCTAACAATCTCCCACTTGGAGATAAATAACTGTACCTATACCTATCCCTGTACACCGTCTAAATTATTCCCTGGCTTGTATCCCTCTTCAAAATTAACCCTGAAGACCAACCACCACACATCCTGTGATGCTCCACCTGTCATCCAAGTAACCTGCCACATTCGAACCTACAACTCCATGTAGTGAAGACCTTGACCCTGCATAACAAGAATCCCTACTGCTAGTCCCTCTTAGATACCTGAGAATCCACTGAACTACCCTCCAGTACTCCTTCCTTGAATTGGCTCCATACTTTCTGACAACCCCCATTGCTTGGGAAAACTTAGATCTACACTAGACCTCATGTGATTTCGAACCCTATTCTAAGCTAAGCTTGAACTATCTAGCCCTTGGTGTGCTTTTTGATTCTGCATCCTACATCATGAACCCCACCAATACCATCTTCACACCAGCTCCCATTAGAGATAAAATCTCCATGTCTCTTATGCCAAAGAATTTCGCTGCTCTAAATTCTCCATGACATACCTCTAAACTAACCTTACCTTTAGCTCAGCAAAACCCTGTATGTAAAAACTTGCTCCAAGCTCATCCTCCACATACAGTAACAAGATAATGTTGTGACCATCATCCACCTAGTAAGATAAACACAATGGTTATACTGACATTGACAAAATCTCTACTTTTTCATCCACCTGGTACCACCTGTCAGCCCTATACCATTGTCCTGCAGCTTCCTCAAGACCATATACCTTGGCCTTCTGTCTCACATATCCATCCACTCTCTTCTTTAACTTGGGAATCCATTCTGTCCTCAGTGCTTACTTCCAGCTGACAACTCCACCAACAGATACCTGTTTGGTTCTTCTCCAAGGACTCACACTCCTCATCCATGCCAAGCTCCCACTGTATTTGGATTCTACTTGCATTGCCTCTTCACGTCTTCCTGGTTCTTGACCATTAATAAGCAATATAAAGAAGGTGAACAATGAATATGAGGTTCACTTACCCTTTTTGACCTCCATATGGGTGTTTGAGACTTGTTGACAGCTTGCTGTCCACCCAATATTTGTTCCAGTGACCGATCTCGGCCATCTCCCAGTCTGCTCCCAATCAATGTCAGTTCCCTGCACTGACCCTGACTGCTGACATCATTTCCCTGGCTGACACCGGTATCCATCCTATCGATGTCATTTCCTTCATGATCGATGTCAGTCTTCCTATTACTGACATTGGTTACTTTCTGACCGATGCCGGTACCTATGTTCACCTATGAGTGATAACCTTTTTACCCACAAGCTCTCCATGGATCAAAACCCTGTTCAAATCAACACAGCTCTGCTCAAAATTATTTAGTTCCCTCACCTGATCTCTGTCCATCATCTCCTCCATGAACACCAAGGCTGTCTAGTTCTTTATCTTGTCAAAGACATCTGACCTCTGCTTAAAAACTTGCATTCCCCTCCTACATATGTGACTAAGCCTACAAAGCCACATCTCTACAACAGAAGGTGAATCAGTAATATAAGTAGATAGTTAAAGGATACCTACTTTCTTACCACCATCTAATTCAAGTGCATCCACTGTGAGAGTTACAGTGCATCTCCCATCACCCAACTTTCCTGAAGAAATTAGACTCATCTCCAAGACTGGAACCTGCATGACCTCCTTCACCACCTGTGTGTTATCTGTCTGCAATTTCAGCTTCACTTCCCCTTCATCAATAATCTGACAAGGCTCACCAACCCCTAAATAAATCTCTCCAAAGTCTCCAAAGACATACCCATGAAAAGATGCTCTATTTTGGGCTGCATGGAAAGAGGCAAAAGAATCTGTAAACAAAGATTCTACTTTATCCAGAGCAACCTCACTTACAACATCACTTGTAACATACTCCCACTCAATCTGAAACCCCTGAGAGTGACCTATAATCAAAAACACTACTAGATCTGAAACCACCTATTAGTCAACCCAACCAAAAGCTTTGATACCACTTGATGGTATCAGCTCTTGAACCTAAAACCAAGCTCTGATACCACTTGTCAGGATCTTGCTCCACCAATAAGAGCACATATGATTACTTCTTGTATTAGCAACTAAACACGAAATTTAACCAAAATCAATAAGTAACTAGAAATATGAAACAACACAGGAACATGAGAGACAATACACAATTGTATTAATAATCACTCAAAAGAATATACAATAAAGAAGATGCCACTTCTTCTTCCACCTCAAAGGCTCACCACACCTCAAGACCTTCTTCCCTCTCTCTCTTGGTCCCAACAATCAACTCCAATAAAGAATTGATGTTCACCTCCACTAGTCAGAAACAACGCTACCAGTACACCAAGTACACATCCATACTCCAAGTAGATCTCCTACTCTCTGCTGCTACCTGCAAATCACTAGACCTTACTCACCATTGTAGATCTCCAAAAGAAGCCATGCTCACCTACTAACCAAGATCATACAAATACGAAGAACCCTTCTGATTCTCCAAACCAAGACCCACTCTTGGTACTGTGGCACTAAGAGGAACACACCATTGCTCTCTTCTCTCAGAAGGAGCTTATTTGCTATCTTACTCTCTAGCTGCCAGTTTACAACACAGCCCATGAGTCCATATATAGATCTCATGCTTACAATAATTAAACTATCTTAATTACAATAATTAGATGTGCAACTCAAGACTATGACTAGCCTTTAACATGCAAACTAACCATCCAAAAATAGACTCTCCAGAATCAACATGCAAACTACATGTTCACGTACAGGCTACCGACATTGGCACCTTCCTGACCGATGTCGGTCAATTGGTAACCGACGTCGGTTGCTTCTTCACTGCTATCTGACCACCATCGGTTGATCAAACTAACGTTGATTGCCCTGTAATTCTCTACAACCTCCATAACCTATGTAACTTCTCCTATTTGCATCCTGGTGAAGCTTTTAGATCCTCATGAAAAATATTTGATTGTAAATGCTTGATTGTTGGATTGCTTGTGAGAATTTGAAAATCGCTTCCAATGGATGTGTGATGGAGACAATGGCTTCAAATGAACACTTGAAGGCTATTATGGATGCTAATTAGAGTGTTTAATGGCTTGCTTGACAATTTGTCATTATTCCTAAGAGTGGAGGGGGAGTTTAGTTTTATAGCCAAATGGAGGGAAGATCAAAGGTCCAAATTCAAACTTGGGCCTTTGAGATCTAGGGCTAGGAAATTTCCATGGAATATTTAATTCCATGGAAATATCTAGAATTAGAAAATTCTAGAGAAGAGACCAATTTGGGGAAGATTTATAGAATCCTCCAATTCTATAAATTTCCCCATAAGGTTTAGGGTTTTAGGAGAGTCTAGTGTAGTGTGGTAGGTGGGTGGTTGGATTATTTTTTGAAATTAAAATTTGATATTGGGATTAGGGAGTAGGTTAGTAGGTAATGGGGGTTTATTAAATGTTTAATGAGAGGATTAATTTATCTTAAGATGGGATGTAGGAATGGGATATGGGTATTAGGTAAATAGTTAATATATCTAGGAAATATAGGAATTAGGCCAAATTAGTGAGAATTAGTATAATTAGTAGGGCAAGAATTTAGTGCATATATTTTAGCCCTCTTTGAAAGGGTATTACAAGTGGAGCGAAGTGGAGAGAAGTGGAAGGAGTAATGATCTTTCAAATAAAAATGATGTCATAGATGAAAGTTAGTAGATGATTTTATGGGATATGATGCCCCCTTAAGGGGAGATGCAAGGAAGAATGAGACAGATGGCCACTCAAAAGAAAAAAAAAGGGTGGGATACGATGGATAGATGAGGGGATGGGATGAAAAATATGGGATAGATGAAGAAGATGATGGATTTGACTTAAATAGTGAGCTATAGATTGATGATGCCCTTAAAAAAGACACATTCATAAGGAGTAAATATGATGGGTGTCATGGTTGCAGACACATCCCAAGAGAGAATCAACCATAACAAGATGATGAGAGGATTAAAAGGTTGCAAGATTTAAACTTATCCTAAGTAAAGATGCATGCAAGGGAGAGTTGTAGGCTAGGATAAGATTGATTTGATTAGATTAGTGATGGGTTTAGCTCAAAGCTAAATCAATTGATATGATGATAGAGAAAAATTGATATGATCAAGTGACCAAAAGGATTGGGATGATGCCTTTAGTATAGACGTATGCAAGGGAGTGAAAGAGAAAATAGTGGCCAAACTATTATTAGGCATAGAAGAGTGACCAAGTAATACCTAAATAGTATGGAAAGACCTCAAGCCAATGTAGTTTTGGACATGGGATAATGGGAATGTTAGTGATAGTGGGCATGTCATGCCCTTGTATGTTGGTAATAGATGGTCAGGTTGGACAATATTAGGATTTAAGGGTAAGTAGATAAGGGATGTTTCTAAGGGGTTTGGGGGGAAGTGTGGGAGTTATATAGGATAAAATAGTTAGGCTTGGGGTCATTTGCACTCTTTATCCTTGGTGATTAAATCACTAGAGAAAAAGAGATGAATCGCATTCCTCAAGCTTCCCACCATGGTGAAAGAGTTTAGGGGCACTAGAGAGATGTCGAGGTTGGACCTCTGGTGAGTAAAAAACATTTAGATCCATACTTTTTTTTATTTTGGGTAGTTTTTAGTAGATTTCAAGGTGGATTTTAGTAGAAAGGATCACTGTCCATTACAGTCTGGCAATCCTATAATTGGCATTTTTTCCCTCAATCATGGGGTTATCGATGTAAATGGTGGGGTTGTTAGGGTAAATGGTGGGGTTGAAACCCTATAGGTAAGGAATGGTAGGGTTGAAACCCCATATATAGGTAATGGTAGGGTTGGAACCCTATGATTAAGTAATGGTGGGGTTGTAACCCTATGAATAAGGAATAGTGGGATTTCAACCCTGCAAGTTGTGAATAGCAAGATTGTCAGTTGAGGGTAAAAAATGGCTAAGTGATAGGTAAGATAAGTCTAGATAGGGGTTAGAGGGAGTAGGTTAGTTATATGGACATAGGCAGTCAAGTGGGTGATGTAAGGGAAGGGGATACTTAGGTAGTTTGGGTTGGTTTCATAAGGTGGGATGGGGAACATAGACTTAGGATGAGAGGTACAATGAGGGGTGAGATAAGGGTGTGTTGGATAGATTAGGTGTGTGGTTATGGGGAGTAAGAGTGAGGATAAGGTGTTTGAGTGATGGGGATAATGATAGATATATGTTTTTTTGGTATAAGAGGCTTTTGGCATACTGGCATCTTGCTCATGACATCTTGAGATATTATATGAGATGTGACATGTGACTCTTGAGGAGTATGGAGTGATCAAGTTGGTAGGTCTGCATGATGTGGTGATGATGACATTGATTCACATTAATTGAGCTTTGATTATAGCACTATTGGATTGATGGAACTTAGAGACAAGTACATTCCACTATGTTATTAGGGAGAGACATTGATATTGGAGGATGTTTATAGGATTTCCATCTACCTATGTAGGGAGAGAGGATTTATTGATGATCACAGATATTGATGTAGACATTATTGAGACTAGGTGAAAGGTTACAAATGGGGATACAAAATAGCTACATTGATCTTAACTTGTGCTAACATGAGGGGAGTTTAGATAGATTGACATTGGTGGTGATGGATCTTGTGTTTGGCATCCTATTACCAGACAAGAATGGATGATGGTTTCATCTAGGTTTGAGTGATGTAGTGGCTGATATGGTTCAAGATCAATGGGTATTCACCTAGGGGCCCATTGTTTTATCATATTTATATAAAGAGTTGTATTTGGGGGCTTATAAGAGTGCATGGAGTTTCATCCCATCTCTACTACTATAGATATGAAGTTGGGAGCATATTGTGATCTAGTGTCCATTGGGTAGACTTGTAGGACTAAAGCATGGATAGTCAATGGTATTTTGATCGTGGGTGATTATGGAAGTGAAAATAGACCATGCAAGGGAGGTGCATTATTATAGGGAGGCCTTCGATAGTCTATGCTTAGAATACATCACATGGATGTTGTATAGGGGGATCAAATTTAGTTGGGATGATGAGGGGTAGACCAAGTATATGCTTACACCCTACTATGTGACTAGATGATGTGATTATATGATTGAGAGATATAGACTAGATCAGGTTCAATGCTAGTTTAGGTTTATCAAGGATGTGTCAAACCTTGAGCACTTATTTACATGTAGTGACTGAGAGAGATCCTATTAGGGGAGGCTGGCTGATAGAGCAGATGCATGCTTAAAGTATGACAAGATTATGCCTATCTAGTGGGATTTTTATACGCTGATGCTAGATCCCATGGTGACAATAGCCTATTTATTATGGTGGGAGCCACATATCTTAATTCACTTGGCATGGCCTTGTGTGGTGATTCAGAGGGGTACAATGAAGAGGTTATTACAATATTGAGTGAGGATTTAGAGGAGAGTGAGGTAGAGGAGATAGATGCTTGCATTGAGAGTCTAGGATGGAGGAGGGGGTCAGGATGTGATGGATGTGGATGATGATGGTGGAAATGTAGCAACAGCATAGGTAGGGGTATAGAATTAGGTATTGGTAGGGTTATAGATATAAGGAGTGTCCCAACCATATATTGAGATAGGTAGTGGTAGTGGTATGGGTTCTTCTCAGCCACCAAGATCAGTAGAGGATGAGGCACTAATAGCCTATTTTTAGATAGAGATTTAAGCTCATTTGTTAGAGATTTTTTGGATTACCCATGAGAGAGATCAGATATAGGCCCACCTCTAGAGTTTAATTGCCCAAGGAGATAGCTAATTGGTGTAAGCATAGGGGTAGATTATTCCATTACAGGCCTAAATTACTCAAAGAGATAGGCAAGTGATATAGCTATAGTCACAAGTTATGACATTGTAGGCACAGGCGATGTAGTGGGAAACTCAAATTATTTATTTGTGATCATAGGTTATATAGTGGGATATGTAGCTTAGGCATGCATAGACATAGATTATAACACTGTAAAGTTAGGTTACGATATTTTTAGGTCAAATTGTGTAGTTTTATTCTCATATTTAGATCATGATTGGGCAGCTAGTAGTGGTTAAGAGGGACAAAGATGTGACTGATGAGGGTTTGAGAGGATAGGGTATGATGGGGGTGATTGACCAGATTGTATTACTCACTTAGGAGACCCAATACTATATGATGTTATATGAGGCCACAGTTCCAAATGGTTAACATGCAAGCTCCTTCCATGTGAGTCATTCATCTGTTCGATATCTCTCTAGAAGTCATAGTATTAATTTCAAATGTGGATATATATATATGTGTGTGTGTGTGTGTGTGTGTGTGTGTGTGTGTGTGTGTGTGTGTATGTATGTATGTATATATGTATGTATAGGGGATTTGTGTATTATAACTCATTCTTTCCACATGGGCTCATGTGATTGTATTATATTATTTGACATGGATTCCATGTAGATATTGTATCTTGGACACTTGATATTTATATAGGATGATGATTTATGGTGATGTATGGATGTTGTTTATTATTTTATGGATATGAGATACAATTATGGGTTCATATGATGATGTAATGTATATGAGATGTGATGTGATATGTGATTTAGCTTTAGATGTTATCTTATGGCAGTATGAGACATGGATGATGTAATGATGATGTATGGTTACTTATGGTTGTAACATTTTATTGATGACATAGTAATAGTAGACAAATATTTTGTATATTTTGTGATTATATTATGGATGATTTTATATATGGGATGTGTTTTTACTCTTATGCATGTTGTAATGTGATTTGAGATGTTGTATGGATACATGACATGATGATATGTAGATGGTGTGATATGATTTGAGTATGATAGTTACACATTGTGCCTTCATGGGGTGGGTATGTTAGAAAGAGATTGTTCCCATATTTAGCTTACTTCATCCAGAGTGTTAGTGGTAGAAATCCTCCTGCACCATGGAGGTAGGGTGATAAGGGGATGGGTGTTAGTGTTTTAGTTTGTGGATGAGCGTAGATGGGATAAGATTGATTAGGATAAAATGGGGGCTAGGATAGAAGATTGACTAGGATGGGGGCTAGGATAGGAGGTTGATTAGGATAGGGTGGGGGACTTTTGGAAGTTTTCCAAAGTGTGGACATATGCAATCCTTTTTAATATTGCATCTTATTACCATGCACTAAGGACATGATAGATCTTACGCATGGTAGCAAAGATGCATGGAGAACTCAATTTGAGAGATGACCCTTTTTGAATAAAACCTTCAGTGGTCACCCATGCCATCTTTATTCCCATAAAAAGCTAAAAAGATAAAATAAAGATACATGCAAAACTATTCTAAATAAAACATTCAAATATCTACATAAAATGCATCACACACTCATAAAGATAAATAATTACATGAAATTATCGATAAGATAATGATGTATATGAATGATGATACAATCGAGAGTGGATATGGGCAAGGGATCAAATGATGATGTGAGGCTTATATATAATATATACCTAAAATGTAGCTCATGTCATGGGAAAGGTCCAATCGAGTTTCAAAATAAGGGTCACGATGATCCCTCAGGAATCAATGATCATAGTGTATGTTTAGATACCTAAGAAGAGAATTTTTTAAAATATTATGACCCTCCTTAATGATGATTTTATGTGGGAAGGTGTGAACTTGAGGCTTTATAATAGCATTATGGGAATGGGGATATGATGTCATTTGTGAGGCTAAAAGGAGACATACATGTCAAAGAATACTTGGAAGGGTATTATGGGAATTATGAGGATATGACAGGACTTGGGGATAGATATATATGCACCAAGTTTGGATTAATGATTTTAGAGATCCCTCTAACTAATAGGTTTCGACAATCCATGTCCCTTCCTTTGACTGAAGTAGTTGTCATGTATTACTATCCCAATACTGATGATAGATTCCCATTATTGAGACCAGGGTCAAGTTTATTTTACCATGATGTCAAAAACTAGTTTTCATCATGGTACTTGTCCAAGGTGCTAGCAAGCTGGTTTTCACCATTAGACAAAAAAAAATTAATATTGGACTTACGAGGTGGGGCTATGGATGGGAAGAATGGATACGAAGTGCCCCATAGATAGAAGATAATGATATTTGTACTAGATATAGAAGTGCTTGAGGTGCATAATATTCATAGATTTATCCAATTCTTCTCCATTAAGCGTGGCCAACTTATATGCTCCAAATCCAAACTTAGCAATGATGACATAGGGACCTAACTAGTTGGCTTAAAAATTCCCCTTCTTATCATGTTCTACATTGGTGTTTTTATGATTTTGTTTTAGGACTAAGTTATTAATCTCGAACTCCCTAGCCTAAATTTTCTTGCAATATTGGCCCTTTAATTTGTTTTGGTATGTTGAAATGTGATCTAAGGCCTTATATCACTTTTCATCAAGGATTTATAGTTCCTGTAGCCACTCTTGTTTGAGATTATGATCAATAATAATGCCTCTTAGTGATATTTAGAGAGGGGAGTTCCACTTCTACTGGTAATATTGCTTCAGTCCAATAGACCAAGGCATACAAAGTTATCTTGGTGGGCGTACTGACACTTATTTGATAAAACCATAGTGCTAGATATAATTGAGTGTGATAATTCCTTCTATCTTTATTAATGGTCTTCTATAAAATCTTGATGAGAGTCTTATTAGTCACTTTTGCTTGTCCATTTCCTTGGGGATAATATGAGGAAGAAAAATGTTGTGTGATATGATATTTCTAACATAAGACCTCTACTTATTGATTCTTGAATGATTTTCCATTATTTGAAATTATATTAGTAGGTATACTAAAATGGAAAATAATTTTATTGAGAATAAACTTGGAAATGTTGAGGCCTGTTATGTAAGTAAGCGACATTACTTTGACCCAATTAGTAAAATACTCCATAGTCATGATGATGAATTTATGACCATATGATGAAGTAGGATTTATCTTGACAATTAAATCTAGGCCCCATATAGAGAAAGGCCATGGGATCATAATAGGTTTTAATTCTTGTACAAGAGCATGGATGAGGTTTCTATGCTTCTGACAAGCTATACATTTACACACATACTAGCAAGAATCATGGTCCATCATCATCCAATAATAGCTAGTTTAGAGAAGCTTTTTGGCTAAGGCCATTCCACTGATGTGCCCTTCATAGATACCATCATAAACTTCTTTGATTGCCTGGGTCACCTCCTCTAATGTTAGACACCTCAATAAGGTACCATCATAGCCATGTCGATAGAGTGTCTTATCAAGGATTATGTATCAGGTGGTTCAAAATATAAAATCTTTATCCTAATGACAGTTAAGGTTAGGAGGAAGAATATTGTTATACATGTACTTATAAATATTATGGTAACATGATATATTGAGATCATTAATTGCATAGGTTTTTAGTGGAGCCAATGATTGATAAGCTGGGATGATCAAATGCTTGATCAAGAAATTACCTTCTAAAACATCTTTAGGGAGATCAATGAGCGAACCAATAATGGCCATAGAATCAGCTACTTTATTGCTCCCTTATGGAACTTGTTCAAATGTGATGGACTGAAAATGGGTCTTTAATTGGTCTACTAATTATTTTTAAGGAAGTAAATTTTCATCCTTTGTTTGGAAGCTTCCATTGACCTATTTAATGATTAATTATGAGTCCCCAAATACTTTTAATTGTTAAATGTTCCACAAAATATCCAGTTAAAGTTTGATTATCAAAGCTTCATATTTTGAAATATTATTAGTATATAGAAAGGCAAAGTAGAATGATTTTAGAATGAGATCACCCTAGGGGGTGACCAAGAGGATGCCTACCCCAAATCCATGGGTAGTAAATGAGTTGTCAAAGTATAACTTCCAGTTATCTACTTGTGAGGTATTCAGAATGGACTCATCCAAGAAATTAGTTGTAATTGGCTCAGTCACTTCTAAAGGTGCCTCTACTACTTGATCTACAATGACCTATCCCTTTATAGATTTTTGATTTATACACTCAATGTTGAATTCACTGAGTAGCATTATCCATTTTGTTACCCAACCTATAAGCATTGTCTTGGATAATAAGTACTTCAAGGGATCAACTTTGGCAATGAGCTATACATGATTATTAAGCATGTAATGTCAAAGATATTATGAAGCAAAAACCACATGTAAACATGCATTTTCAATAGGATCATAATTTAGCTAATATGATATTGATGTGTAACTTAGGTAATAGATATCTTCCTCCTTACCTTGATCATTGTGTTGTGCAAGAAGAGCATTAATGGTACATGGCATTGCTAAAATGTAAAGGAGCAAAGGTTTTCCCAGAGTTGGTGGGGATAAAATAGGTGGATTTTCCAAGTATTCTTTTAATCTTTCAAAGTCTTGTTGGCATTCATCATTTTAATGGAAATTAATTCCCTAATTCAATAGGTGAGTGAAGGGGTGACACTTATCAACAATCTGAGAGATAAAACACTGTATGGCCTGAAGTTTTCCCTTAAGACTATGAATTTGCTTGAGATTACAAGATGCGGACATTTTTTTAATTACTTTAACCTTTGTTAGATCCACCTCAATTCCCCTTCTTAAGACTATAAATCCCAATAATTTTCTTGAGGTTATTCCAAAGACACACTTTTTAGGATTCAGCCTTAATTTGTATTCTCATAATCTCTCAAAAATTCTTTGGAGGACCACATGGTGCTTGAACCTTAATCGAGACTTCCCTAAAATATCATTTACATAATCTTCTACAATGTCATGTATCATGTCATGAAAAATATTAGATATTTCCCATTAAGAAGTGGATCCTACATTCTTGAGATCAAATGGCATGACTTGATAGCAAAACATCCCCCATGGAGTGATGAATATTGTTTTATGTTTATCCTCAGGGGTTATTTTGATATAATTTTACCCTGAGAAGCCATCCATGAGGTAAATCATCTCATACCCAGTTGTTGAATCTATGATCATGTCAATATTAGGGAGTAGGAAGTCATCCTTAGGACATTCCTTATTAATATCCCAAAATGTAGTTCATATATAGATTATACCTTATGGCTTTGTTATAAGAATAGTATTAGAGATCTAATCTGAGAAATGTATTGAGTAGATGAATCTGGATTCCAAGAATTTCATATTTCCTCCTTGACTAGTAATGCCACCTTAGGATGCATCTTTTGTAATTTCTATTTTACAATTTTTGCATTTTGATGCACAACTAGGTGATGTACCACCAATAATTGCCTAATCAAGGCATGTCAGCATATCTCTATGAAAATATGTCAATAAATTCCTTTACTAACTCAATAAGGACTTTTCATTCCTCTATCATAAGATATTCCCCCAATTTGACTATTTTAGGATGTTTGTTAGTTTTGATATTAACTTCTATCACCTCCTTAATAAGAGAGGGTGATTGATCTTGTAAATGAGGGGGTAATGAGATTTTTGGAACATCATAAGTGAAGCAACTTGGTAATTCTATATCAATATCAAAATAATCTTCTGGTGTAAAGGAGCTATACAGGAGTTCATTTGATTCTTTGGAAGAGTCCCCTTTATCTTCAAAGTATTCATCCTCACTTGGATTATGGGATGTTTTTTGTTCTCCAAAATATGTTGATGGACAAAGATTGATATAAAATCCCTTTTTATGATCTCTGAACAGCATGAAGTCTCTATCCCCCATGAATTCCAACATGGCCTCATCATTTTGAAACCTGTTGAAGGTGGGCTCCTACTTCGATTCCCATTCTATGAGGGATGGATAATGGAGGGAGACATTGATGGTGAATAGTGTGGTATCAGGGAATAGGTTGGTAGTAGCAAGCTCCTGAAAGTGACTACAGATATATCCTATTTCAATGTATTCATTAGGGATAGATGACTCGTTGGTCAAAAGAGAATCCACAATGATGCTAGTTGAGTCATCATCATATACTTTGTACCCTAAGCCAAAATTTTGTGGATGTTCTTGAAGAATGATAGGTTTTAATCAGCCTTGCTCTTGCTTTCCTAATCCCTTTCCTTTATACTACATGTTTTCCATCATTATTTGGACTTTGGTATAGTGTTACTCAAGAGAGATGAGGATCTCATCATTTAGGATAAGCCAAGAATCATCTCCATCTTCAATATACTCATCGAAAAAAAATATTGCACTTGAGAAAGCTATTGGCCCAAATTGATATTTAATAGGATTATTCTTCCTTATAGCTAGGGACCTATAACTTTGAGGAGATAAGGGGAGATTTCCAATGCAAAATGTTTTATACTCATACTCCCTAGAGCCAATGGATGTTATTTTGAGCTTGGTGATATCAGGTGTTAGATTAGATATGTACTTGAGTTGATCAAGAGAGATATACTTATCAGTTATGGGGCTTGGGATGGTCTTATCAGTGCCAAGTTAAGGTGATGGATATTGATCCATTTAACAATTATGGAGATGGTCTATAACTCCAAGAATGGTGACCTCCATTCCTAAATGGGGGATTTAAAGCATTGATGTAAAGTGGATGGCACAACTTGCATTTCATGATTCCATGGCATTTTGAGCAACATGTTATATGGTAATTCTACATTTACAACTTGAACCAAAGTTTGATGAACTACAAGTCCCATGGCAATAGGAAGATAGATAGTCCTGACTAATGGTCTCTCATTATCATCATAATCTTTGATCATTATTAAATTGGGCCCAAGTGATGTCTCAGAGTATCCTAATTTCTTTAAAAAGTATAGATTACACAAATTGAGTGTAGATCTTCCATCTATGAGGACATGAGAAACACAGTGATGGGAGATGGTGACCTCAATGTATAATGGATAATTATGATATGGGCTAGTAGGGGGTAGATATCGGGTACTAAAATTAACTTGATGTGATGGGGATAAACATTCCACTAGTGCCTAAAATTGATTGGTATTTAAGTCACTAGTTAATTTCAAATAATTTAGCATTTGATTCAATATCTCCCTATGTAAGATAGATGTTTTTAGAATTTCCATCAAAAATATTTGAATGGGAGTCTTTTCTAATTAATGAATAATGTCATAATATTTATCATAATTTCTTGAGGATTTCTTATAAATATTCCCCTTGTGAGTAATATATGAAGTGGAAGGATCTTGAGGAGGTGCTATAGGAATTACAATCTTATTGTGTTAAGTAGTGACAATACAATCAGCTATATCCCTATTAATTTTTAGGATGTGCGATGGAGGTGGAGTGGGTTATTATATTTTGTGGATCTTGATGGTATTAATGTAATGGTATGGAATAGTATGATAATTAGTGCGATTGGAAGATGATGCCTAACCCTGGTCTCATTGGGGTTTGTGGTTCCTTTGTTCATGCTTTGGGAGATGATCCTTATAAATTCCAAGGTGATGATTTATAGATTAATTTTATGGCACTTCTCCTTCAATCTCAATATCACACTTTTCTATTAGATCTTAGATAAAGTGTTTTAATTGCATGTAGTTCTCAGTATCATGTCCTTTTACCCTATGATATTTACAAAACTCATCTTCATGTTACCAATCAGGTTTTGGTTGATGATTATTCATTGGTTTGATCTTAGATAGAGTAATCATGTTGATAGAGATCAATTTTTCCATGACTATCTCTATCGACACTCTTAAGCTTGTAAGTGGTCTTTTTCCTATGCGAAGCTTAGGCTTGCCTCGAGGAACTTTGATGCAAGAAATACTAGGGTGTTGTATGGGGCCCTTCTTTTAGATTGTCTACACATGTTGTGTTTTAGAATCTTTTACCTTGTCACCCACAACATTTTTATTTTTATTAAAGACTTTGGATTTGCCTAAGAAAGAATTGTCCTGATTTGTATTGTACTCATTACAAGAATATGCTTGATGGTTCCTTTTTTGATGAGATCCTTTTCTATTTGCATGCCAATTTCTATGATCTCATTAAAGGTCTTAGCACATTGTAATTTAAATTCATATTTAAGTTTTGTATTAATATTTTCCACAAAAATATTGGCTAATTCCTTCTCAAGTATGGTACATCTTACACAGCTTGCCAAACTATGCCACCTTTGTATAAAATAGGCCAAGCTTTCCCCACTTATCTACTTAGTATTATAAAGGTCAATGATAGAAATATAATGTTCTATATTATATGATAAATCTTGAACAAATTACTCTATCATCTCTCTAAAACTATAAATTATCCCTTTTGGCAAGTGCATGAACCATTATAAAGCTAGCTCGGTAAGACTCTTAGGAAAGAATCACAAAAAATAGGCATATTCATAGGCCACTTCGTGACAAGCCACATATAATTCTTGGACATGGTCTTTAGGATCTCCCTTGCCCTTATACTTTTCAAATTTGGGTACCTCAAAGTGTGAGGGAAAGGGGATTTGTAAAATTTTCATGCCTAATGGTGATGAGCAAAAATATTCATATTTATACTTGAGGGCTTGTGATCTAAGATCCATTTGTTGGAGAGTCTCTTTCATCATTTTCCATTCTTGGGCGAAAAAGGGATCCCTGAGTGGGTTAATAACTTGGTTTTGACTTCTTTGAGGGATGTGGGTGTTATGGGTATTATGAGTGTTATATATGTTATTAGTATTATTGGTATTATCAATGGTATTATTATTGGTATTATTGTGTCTAATTAATGGTGGACATTGATTTTAAATAAATAGGTTAATTTATTGAGTCAACTAATCTAGGTAATCCTTAATGACAGCTTGTCTCCTATTAGCCTCATTGCAATTGTTATGAATGGGTTGTGGGTGTTCTTATTCATAGATAAACACATGGCCTATAGCTTCTTCTTTTTTAGGGTTATGATTATCATGTTGACAAGGTGAGCTTGGTCTTGATGGGCAGATTAGGCTATGCAAGAGGGTGTGATCAAAGGTGAAAGGTAAGGTGCCCCTTATTTATATAGCGTAGGGTAAGATATGATCTCAATTATCATAAAGATAGTGATCAATGAGATTCCTTCATTATTTTGGAGGGGATTAAATATTGCATTCTCTTCCCTTGGTATATGCATATCACTATGGTTTTCATCATATTCTTAGTTTGGGTCCATCATGTGCCCTAGTGGATTGTTGTCTTGGTTGGAGCCTTGTCTAATTCAAAGTTGAGTTTGGGTATGGATGACCATTGTGAATTATGGTTTTGATGAAGAATGATGGATGAGATGGGAGTCTTCAAATACTATTTTTATCTAAAGATCAAAACCTTTAGTGGTCAAATGGATGATGATGTAAGAAGATGGGTGACCAAGAATTACAAAAGACAAAGTCCTTCAAAAGACTAATCTATAAAGGATGAGAGAAAAAATGATGGGATAAAATATTTGTCTACTAGAAAATGGACAAGTTGATGGGTGCTAGAGGAATAAATTACCTGATAGAGACAATGACATGTGCTAAATTAGGATCTTACAAGACTATGATAATCCAAAGTCAAGAGAGGTGATAATTAATTATCCAAAAATATGGGTGACACCTTAAGACCTTGGTTTCAAGATGGAGTCTATTATTTAAAGTGGATGGGATGAGGACAAGAGGATGTATGATATGATATGTAATGAATAAAGGATTGGACAAAGACACCTACTCAAGATGTAAAATAGGGGTGGAGAAGTGATGGATGAGAGGTGGGATGTGTATGTATATATATGGTGGTGTGACAAATATGGATGGATACTCAAATGGATATAGAGGATACAAGACTAAGTAATGATGAAGTTTATACAAGTTAATTTATGTGGATGTGAAGGGGAATGAACACTATATGAAATGTGATATGGTATGGGGATTATAGATGAAAATTTCTAAATGGATAGGGGATAGAATAATATATACAAACTAGTTTGAATGAATCAAGGGTGTTATTACATGATAGGAGGGTTAGATAATAGATATAGAAAATGTGGTTATGTGGATGGAGTAATTATAAGAGGATTAAATAATATATGTGCAAGAAGGATTGGATATGCAACAAAGGGATGGATATTATATAAATGGATATAAGGTGAGATGATATTTATTATAACATATAGAAAATATAAGATGATTACTATATGAGGATGCAATTGAAGATGGATACTATAGTCAATATGATTTGGGTGGATAGGGGATGTATATAGATATGAAATATATAAAAGGAGGTGGAGAGAAAAAGTAAAATTGTTTAGAAGAGATGGATAATTAAGTGATCCAAATTAAAAAAAAGGGTGTGAAGAGAGGATGGATACTACATGAAAATAAGAGGTAAATAAGAGATGGGATATGTGATGATAAGAGAAGTATATGTATACGCTATGTATGGGCTAGGTGTTATGGATAGGATGAATGAATGAAGGAGGGATTAAAATGGATAGAAGTGCCCAAAATAAACAAAATGAATATAAAAGGGGATGGATACTATATGTTATGTACTGAATATAGATGGGAATGAAGGTAGGTAGGATGTAGTGTGCAAATGAAAATGAGAGATAGATAATAGAGAGGATGGATAATGTTATCGAAAGTGGATGTATGTGTTAGGTGACATAAATAAGATGGTCTCTAGAGGATGAATGAGAGAGGAATGTGTTATGAAATAGATAGGAATGTGATCAAAATGAACAAAAATGATATACAAGGGGATGGATACTTGATGAATATGAATGGAAATGAGGTAGGTAGGATGTAGTATGAGAAAGATGGATAATGGGAAGTAGATGAATATTGTATGTGATAGGGTAGTTACTATAAGATGATAAACAAGAAAAGAGGATGAAAAGGAGGTGGATACTAAGTGCTATAAGATGGATATAAGGGAGATGGATCTATGAAGATGTATGTAGGATGGTAGATTAAATATGTTATGGGTGGAGGATATGGGGAGGTGTGATCAAAATTGGTCACAATAAAAAAGGATTTGGTAAGGTGACAAATACTAGGTGTGAATGAGTGTAGATTGGATGGATACTACAAGATGAATGTAGGATGAATGTGATGTGAATATAGGATAGTTTGGTAGTCAAATATTATTGAAAGCACACAAACTATTATGAAAGGGAGATGGTACTATATGGGGGTGAAATGGATATGAGGAATCGATTATGTGAAGATAGTAGTCAGATAAAGATATGATATTTTGAATATAAATGGAAAATGGATTTCTAAGGGGGATACTATATGGATGAAAAATGTGGAGGAGATGACTGAATGATGATTAAGGAAATGGGTATTATATGATGACTAGATGTGGAAGACCAAATGGGGAGATAATAAAAGAGAATGTGGTCAAAGGGATGGCAAGATTATGAGATGATGGTATAGGAGGATGGGTGGATATGTCTAAACAAGATGGGAGATGGATAAGACAAAGATGAGGATATAAAAAGATAATATGTACAAAAGGATGTTAACAAAGATGTATTAAAGGATAATGGGAAGACAATGAGATGATGACTAGTATGGATCAATAATGAGCACCTAAATGGATGATGAGAAATTAAGATGATGATGGAATAATGAATGTCCCCCTAAGGGCCTCTAGGGTATCACACATGATATGGGTGTCGCTAACTCAGCTAGAAAATAAAATTGGTCTCATCACAACACACAAACAATCATGCACAAATACAATCCTAATTAGTAAACTATATGGGTGTGTAACTTTATGCCCACACCATCCAATGACTACACAAGTGAGGTTGTAGGTTAATGACCTATTATGGAATAAACTAAACCCTCTCAACCTTGCTTGCACTTGATGAATACATCAGCACTGATATTGATGCCTATAATAGAACACCAGTTATGGCCGAAGTATCCTACTCTAATTTATATAAAAGGATATAGGGGAGTCCTTAATATACATGATGGTATGTTGGGGCTTGATTCTATGTAGGAGGCTATATGACTACCCTAGGTCTTTGATTTTGATCACCCCTCACTCCACAAAACCCTTTATGGGGAATTATGCTTAGGCCATAATGATAACTCTCTTTATATTTATACTCCACTAAAACATGGAGTTTGGTTAGATTATCCTAGTGAAATCCATGACACTAACCCATATGTACTAAATCACATGTGTGGTGATGAAATCCATGTCATTTGTTATCTTAAGGGAGGGCTCAACAAACAAGCAAATGCATGATATGACTAATTTACCATTCTAATTACCTATGTGTGTTTGGCATGATACAATAAATTATTTACAGATCAATACACACACACAAATAAGTATTTAAAATAAACTAGAAAAGGAAAATAATATACTTAAATCAAATATTTTTCAATAATACAATTAAATTTAAGATAAAATGCAAAATGACACCCCTCCCTACAAATCACAAAGGTTAAATGTTTGTTTGACATGCTGAAATCTCCAATGAACCTACAAGGAAAGTGTTATAAATTTAAATTTTAATAATCCCGTGAGTCCCTACAATACTGTGAATATACAGGGCAACCCCTTCAATAGAATGCACTATCTCGCAACTAGACTATCAATCCCATGAGTCGTGAGTAATGCATTTTCAAAAATTCAACTAATTACTATGGTTAACAGCCAACTTATGACTGTCAAACAATCCTATTACTCTAAATAGCAAAGTTGTAACTAGAAAAAAAATTCAAGCAGTGATATTAAAATTATTAAGAAAAATAATGTGTGTGTGTGTGTGTGTGTGTGTGTGTGTGTGTGTGTGTGTGTGTGTGTGTGTGTGTGTGTGTGTGTGTGTGTGTGTGTGTGTGTGTGTGTCTTAAGTAAAAAAAAGTCTACCCAATTAAAAATTATTATAGGGATTTGGTTTTAAATACAATTATTTATGATAAAAATGCTATCAAGACCTAATATTAATCCTAACTAACCCTATCTACAGAACCAAAATTGAGAATAGTAAAGTTATTATTTGAAGGTCAAACTCATGACTCAGTCAATCATGGTATTGCAAGATGAGGTTAATCCAATCTATAAGATGGATTTTTAGATGATATAACTAGTGTTGTGCTTTATATGAACCCTGAAATATAGAAAATACCCCTTTGTTAGTAAATTATTTTTAGATGTGGAAGGAGGTTAAGTGCTTGTATAGAGGAATGCTTAAAATATATTTAATGAAAGGGGAAATTTTATTCATATTTACAACTTGAAAACCTTGATCACCTTTTTTATAGAACCTAAAATCACTACAAATGATAATAAAAAGGTGGTAGGAGTAGTATTTTACTAGTATATAATGAGAGAATAATATCATGACTGAGAATTGAAATCTTGCAACTACTAGAACAATCCCGCTATTGGTAGACTCATGGGTTTGTCAAAAGGATGCAAAACCCTTTCTCCCTAAAACCACAACTTCCAAACAAAATAAATAGAAGAAAAGATGAAAATATATCTATTTCCTAATGGTATTGAGATAGAAGTGATAGAGTAACCCCTAAGCCCTATGTTTAATAATGTTGCTATTAGAAACAATAAGACCGCTATTGTTAGGATAATGCCACTACTAAGCGAGTCACAGTTTTGTTGAAGATGTGTGATTAACTTATCTATCAAGGCCTTTCTTCTTGTTCTACACATAGAGATAGCTATAGTAAATAAAACACCTACATAAATATAGAGTCAATAGAAACCATTTATAGTCTAAGCCCAACTATTACTTTCAACAATATCATTATTGGTAGAAGCAATATCATGACTGAGGGACTCACAAGTTTGTCAACAATGTCTAATAAACTTGGATTTTGAGGGTTTTCTTCTTGTCTTTCACATAGAATCAAAAACAAGAGACAAAACACCTAAATAAGTAAATGGTGGGCAGAAATAGGTCTAAAATCTAAGTCCTACTATATAACCAGCAATATCACTACTATCGATGATGATGTTTCCACTAGCAGGGCAGTCCTATGACTTTCATAGTCACAGTATTGTCCAAAAAACAAAAATCCTAATTAAAAAACCCCTAACTTCTAATGTCTTAATTGACAATACCGCTACTAACATTAACAATGTCATGACTGCAATACTGTGACTAATAGGGCAATGTTGTGGCTCACCTAAAATGTGTCAAAAATTTAAAATCTGATATTGAATCCATGTATAGTTGGCCTTGCAATCACTTAGAACACTTCCAGCAATAATATTAGACTAAATAAGGGAGGTTACTCCCATTGTGGTCACCAAAATATGCACCAAATTTCAAACTCAAGCAATATTATCAAAAGACAATAAAAACTCAAAACTTGATGGCACCAATAGGAATAGATAGAGGAGATAAATCAAAGTAATTAGAACATTCTTACCATCCCTTTAACTTCTCATGCCTCCATTCTAGGATTTGAATGCAAATGATTTGATTGCCAAAGCTTGATTGTTGGATTGCTTGTGAGACTTTGACAATGGCTTCCAATGGATGTGTGATAGAGATAGTGGCTTCAAATGAACACTTGAAGGCTATTATGGATGATAATTATAATTTTTAATGGTTTGCTTGACAATTTCTCATTATTCCCAAGAGTGGATGGGGAGTTTAGTTTTATAGGCAAATGGAGGGAAGATCAAGGGTCCAAATTCAAACTTGGGCCTTTGAAATCTAGGGCTAAGAAATTTATATGGAATTTCTAATTCCATGAAAATCTCTAGAATTAGAAAATTCTAGAGAAGGGGCCAATTTGGGGAAGATTTCTAGAATCCTCCATTTCTATAAATCTCCTCATAGGTTTTAGGGTTTTAAGAGAGGCTAGTGTAGGGTGGTAGGTGGGTGGTTGGATTATTTTTTTAATTTAAAATTGGCTAGTGGGATTAGGAAGTAGGTTAATAGGTAATAGGTTTTTATTAAATGTTTAATGAGAGGATTAATTTATCTTAATATGGGATAAAGGTTATGTGGGATGTAAGAATAGGATATGGATATTAGGTAAATAGTTAATATAGCTAGAAAATATAGGAATTAGGCCAAATTAGTGAGAATTAGTATAATTATAGAGGCAAGCATAATTTATTGCATACATATGTAAATGACAAAGAAGTAATAGACTTAGTTTAGATGCTAACACAATGTTCTATCTAGAATAGGTAGAAATTAGTCTAGAAGATGATTCTAGAAAGTTAGATTCTAGATTTGATGCTTTTATAACTCTAGACACTAACATCAGCTTGGGATAGTTGCACTGACACTACTATCTAGATAATATGTCAGTATCCTATATCAATTACTTCTATACAATGATGTGACCACATATATTCTTCTAGGTTTGACTTTGCCTTCACTTTAGTGCATTCAAATCTAGGTCATAGACTATCGATCCTCATGAAATGTCAAAAACCCGAGTTCTTCATCTTCATGGTGACCTTGAGTAAAATTGGGTTAGTATGCACACTAGTGTTGAGATGACCCCAAAGACCCCTCATCAGTGAGCAATGACTACATATCTAATACTTTGAAGAGGGAATCAAATTGATGTATTTATCCCCTATGTGTTGGTTTATGTGTGAATCATGTAATATGTGAAAATCAAGTACAATAGTGACCTACCTTATAAATTGGAAAATATAGATCTTGGGTTGCTCCTTTAGTACTTTAGACCTATATATGTGATTTTCCTATGATTTGTATATAAATAATGAAGCTTTATTCAATTTAAAGTTTGATAGAGTGATTTTGATAAGTTACCATGGTCTCTCTTATTCTTTTTCCAAGTGAGAAATGAATGAGGGTTTATTTTATATTTATATCAATCCCTTTGTATAATTAAATCACATTTAATCACTTGAGACAAGCATTAGGATATGTTTCATTTGAAAAATAGATGACTTTAGGCCATTAGACACTTGCATCAGGTCAGAACGCTAGTGTCTATCCCAGATGTTAGTGTCCAAAGAGCAAGAAAGTAGGTACAACTTTAAAACCTAGAGAGATAGAATATAAGTATATTTTAATCATTTTAAGAAAGATAAAATGCTGAGGTCATCAACATAATATTGGTTATACTAAGATATAGGCCAAAGGGTATAAGATAGAGTAGATATGAGACTCGTAGAAGAGAGAAAACGTCTAAAACTGAGAGGAACAATCAAGGTCTAAGTTTTCCAAGTGTGAAAGATTGAGGCACTATATAATCCATAAATATCATATACATCCCCCCCCCAACTTTAATCTAGTAATGAAATTATAGTTTAAAGGAAAGGACTGTGTACCTAGGTGTGTATAACACATTGTATTTACGTGTGCCTAACTTGAGAGATTTGCTAGTGACTATTCTACAACCAAGAGCATGTTACAGCATATAATCAATGCATATAATCTATAATTTAAAGTAATTTAAATTGATTGAAATTTAAATTATCAAGGTTTGGGAGTATACATGTGTCGATGAAACTACCTTGTCTATTAGCAAATTGATTTGAAAAATATTTGTCATTATAAGGATCTAAAATTGAAATTAGGACAAATATAAATGAATATTTAAATTTTATATATCTAAGGAGATAGATATAGAGATGGAGATATATATATATATATATATATATATATATTGTAAGGCACATGCCCCCAACCTCGAAGTAAAGGTTAGTTTCCACTTGGTAGTTGATATTAGGTCAACCATACAACCCAATGATACTTATAACTTGGTGAGGTTGAATGGTACAATCAAGTCCAACTTAAAAAATTGTAAATATTGAGTGATTTAATCACCTAAAGCATACCAAAAATTAAACTAACTATTGCAGTATATTAGCTCAATAAAGTCTGTAAAAGTTTGATTGGGTTATTAGTATGTAAAATTATGTGATATGGTAACGATCCATAAAATCATTTTGGAATCTAAAACTAGTTTGATTTTATAATGCATATTCACTTATATATGTCTCATGGTGAAACACAATGGTACAATTGTATAAAATTCTACCACAATTGTGAATCTAAATCATATAACTGGGTACTTTAGCCAGTTCAAAAAATTATGTAAGTGTGGATAATATGCTTCCAAAGCATGCCCCCACTATATATGTGGAGAAATATAAAAATTTATATAAGTATCAATGTTTAGAACATGTTCCAAAACATACCCCAACTATAAAATAGATATGTTAACTACTGAATAAGTGTGGAGAACATGCTTCCAAAACATGCCCCCACTAAATCTAAAAATTATGCCAAGTGTGAAGAGCATGCCTCTATGACATTCACCCATTGATATTCCCCCTCTTTGAGTTGAGGTAAATATAGGAACTATTAGTTACCTCACCTCAAAAATATAAGGTAAATGTATAATCTGTAAATGGAACCATGTAGCATATAAAAGGAACATGTCTAGGTAGATATAGCATTGAAGTGCATATAATTAATGTGATCTCATGAAGGCCTAGGATGCATGATAAGGATAATTTTAACATCTATATAATAAAAATAAAATATCAAAAATCAAACAAGCACACACACAAGAACACTTAAAATCAAGTCAAAAGGAAATGGTCCAAGGAGACTGCAAATAGGGGCATGTTCAAATTCCACATAATTAAAGGGATGTGACTTAGTCAAATGTCCTCAAAAGCAAGGATGACATATTCAAATATTCATAAAATAAACATTGACATATGAAAATGTCAAATAAATCACACACATACATAGGGGCTGCAAGCAAAGTATCATATTCAAATGCTTGAACAAGGAATACAAATAGCAAGGTGAGACACTCAAGGAAGTGAATAAAGTAAAGTAAAATCAACCAACATATAATACATCATAGTATCACATGGATAAAATGTGTTAGGAAAAAAATGTCAAGTGTATAGCATATCAAATACCCTATGTAATATATAATCTTGGATAAAGGCATGTGTAAGTACATATGTAAGCTCAAACATGAAAATTAAATGTGATCATCAAACCATATAACCTATGTGTATCAATATCAAATAAGTGGGTGGCTCCAATGTCTTCATGACAAGAGTAAAGGGAAGGCCCAACATCTAAAATAAGAATATATCATGCTCAAATAGAAGTATGACACATGTGTATGTATGTAGGAGTAACTAAATATGTTCTACATCAACATGAAACTAACACATAGATCCTAAGGAGCCAATAAAACATGTAGGTGTTGACTATATTTTTGTTTTTGTTTTGTTTTTTTATTTTTTTTTATTTTTTTGATATGTTGTAATGTTTAAAAAGGAAAGATCATCCTATTATGCCATCTAATATATGATCATATATATCTCCCCACTATGAACCTAGTGTAATAATCTTGTGATGCTACCAAAAAACATGTATAGGTGTAATATCTATCACAGTAGTATCGATGATGCTCTGTGTATGTAAAATAGTACTCTATGGTCATGAAGTAGTAGTAGGATTAATATAAGTAGGGGTTCATGGAGCCTATCATTGAGTGATTTGGGGTTTATTTGGAATAACTATAATAGGAACATGTGTAGGTGTTCTAGATATCTGAACATGGCATGTAGTAGATGGGGATTCTATGGAATCTAGTATATGTATCTGATGTAATGGTCACTCTATTATTGGCTACCTAGTGAATGAAATTATTTGTTGATTACCATTTTTCATTTAATAATCCTTATTAGGCTTGGTAATTAACTATTTGGGTATAAGTTTTTCTTATTCAAGAGGATGCTCATATGGAATCCCAAAAACTATAACTACCTAATTGACATGAATGTAATCTACACACCCATGCACTATAGAAGGTACCACTCAAAGTGTATGGATCCAAGGTCTTTGCAATAACATATAGACGATTCATGTGGAAGGTATGACTAACAATGTAGTAACCACATGTGTAAGACCAACCTATAATTGTATGTCAATCTCACCAAGAACCTTTTGGGAGGTCCCATCAAATGCTCTAACTGATCTAGTATAAGGATGTAAATCATTATGAGTATAATCCAAGTGCGTAAATAATGTCATGGTAAAAATGTTATTAACTAGACCATTATCAATCATATCACTATGCATAGTTTTTTATCAAGTTATGATCGAATGAATAAATAATTAATATCATAGTCATCACCCTTAATCTCACTATCATCAAAAGAAATAGAGGGTCTCTAAACCATAGGAGGTATATATCGCATATAAGTACAAATAATCTTATCTAATGGGGGCTCATAAAGTGATGCATGAGGATGTGTATTATATTCCATTTGTACTTATGGTTCCTTCTTAGATTGGTCTTGAAAAAGATTAATAAATATTTTTTATTTATGGTGATCACTAGGTTGTGAACTTGATTCCTTTGGAAGATCATCAACTTCAAAATTTTGGTCATCAATATAATCATGGATATTATAATTTAAGGTAATGTATCTAATTGTAGAATGCCCTAGTCCCTGATGATAATCACAATAAGCATTTGCATCAAATTCTTTGTGTAGAGGTTGACTCATATCAACCTTGATAGGATGAGGGAGAGATATAAGCTAACGCTCTAGAAACCATAGGACTAATGAAGTTGATAACTCAGGTAAATGATAGAACTATCTCCTTAGTGCATTGGATAAAACAAGTTGATTAAGTTGTGAAATTGTGTTAACCATGATATTTTTTTCCTTTTGTAGGCTCATGAGGTTTTACCTTATAACTTGATTTGAATATAAATTTGGTACTAGATGTAGATGTAGCTAGTGTTTTCACTACATACTTGAGCTTATTTAATGAAATAATCTTCATTTTATAGTCTAGTACAACATGGCGTAAGTCATAAAAATATTTGAACTTATTAAAAATAATAAACTCATGTAAAGGAGTAAGCAAAATTTACTTTAATATGTCTTAAAACTCCTTATCTACATAAGAATGGTCATTTTAGCTAGTATTGTCTTATATCTCAAGACATACTCATTGATAGGTTCATTGGTTTCTTGTTTGATTTTGGCAATTTGAGCATAGGAAACCTTTTTTAATATATTATTGGAAAAGTGTGCTAAAAATGGTCTATAAGATTTTTTAATGCTTTCAGAAATTGGACATGTAAATCATAAAACCACCTCAAAGCATAGTCCTTGAGGCTTCTTAGAGATAGTTTGGACAAAATTTTATCATTGGAAGCATATCAAGGCATGCTACATAAAAGGATCAAATATGTTATTTAGGATCACCTTTGCCATCATAAAATAGAAAATTTAAGTGCAATGAAACCAATTGAAAAAGGGTGAAAAGATATCTCAAGTGCAATAGGGTTATGCAACACATCTTGTGAATCAATAGTGTGAGGGTATTTTAAAGTATTTTACTCAATGTTTGTAACTTTTTTCTCCAATATCTTTATAACATGGAGTGTCTAAATTGTAGACCCATTGGGATTTAGTTTAACAAGTTGAGTAGTCACCAAAGAGGATGTAAACATGGTTTGAGTATTAATAGGTATTGAATTTGGTATTTATGTTGAAACAGTTGGTAATTCTATAGCATATGTAGCAATAGTAATTTCAGGAAACAAATGTTTAAACACATAAGTCATGCCTCCAATACATTTAGGTTGATTGATAGGTATGGACTCAATTATATTACCCTCTAAGGATTAACTATCACTAGGTGAGGCAGCATTAGTTTTAGCTTATTTACTCATTTCATCTCTTATAACATACAAAAATTAATCCATTAAGCTCTTATTATTATTGAGATGATTAATCAATAATTCTTTATCTTTTATTTGGAATCGAGTTTTTACAATAATATTTTCCATTGCTTCACAAATAAAAAATTTAAAATTTGCAACAAAGTACAACAATCAAGAAAAAATAGAAAACCCTAATTAACTTAGGTTTTTATGTTCAAATTTTGGGTTTACCAAAAAATTTCACCCTTAATTAGATGAGGATCCTTAATTTAGTAGATAAGGTTAATAATATATAAATGATAATGCACAAGGATGATAATCAGATTTATAATAAGGCAATTGGGTGCTAAACTCAGATATAAACATACACTAAATTTCTTATTCTAAGAATAGGTTAAATATAAAAATTACAAGTAAGTTATGTATGTAAATGAAAAATAAGTAATATACTTAGTTGCTTCTGATGCTAACATAATTTTGGATCTAGAACAAGCAGAAAGAATTTTGGAAGATAGTTCTAGAATAGTCATCAAATTCTAGATTTGATGCTTTTGGAGCTCTAGATACTAATATTAGCTTGGGATGGTTTCATCAATACTATTGTTTGGGTTTGATGAAAGTTTCCTATATGTAATACATATTGTAAAAGGATGCAACTACCTAGATGCTTCTACATTTGACTTTGCTTTCACTCTGGAGCATTTAGATCTGGGTTATGGAATGTCACTCATGAAATTTCAAAATCTTAATTCTTCATATTCATGATGACCTTGGGGAAAAATGGGTTAGTGAGAACATGGTGTCGAGCTGACCTTAAATACCCCTATGTTATTGAATGTTGCCTACATAGCCAATACTCTAAAGAGGGCCTTAAACTAATGTAGTTCTCTCCTTTGTGTTCGCTTATGTGTGAATCATGCAATGTGTGCAAATCAAGTACAATAATGACCTAGCTTGTAACTTATAAAATATATCTCTTAGGTCGATCCTTTAGTGCTTAAAACATGTAAATGTATTTTTCCTATGACTAGTATGGAAATAGAGAAGTTTTGTTTGATTAAATGCTTGATAGAGTCTTTTTTATAAGTTTCCTTGGTCTCTCTTGGTCTTTTTCTAGGTGAGAAATGAATGAGGGTTGATCTTGTATTTATATAAATCCCTTTGGAAAACTAACTCACATAAAATCACTTGGGCCATCTATTATGATACATTTCATGTAAAATAGATGACCTTAGGGCACTAGACACTTGCATTGGGCTAAGGCACAAGTGTTGATGCTAGTATCTATCCTAGAAGTTAGTGTCTAGGGAGAAAGAAATAAGGTATAGGTTTAGAAGTTAAAGATATGGAATATAAGTACATTTTAATCATTATAAGAAAGATATAATACCTAGGTCATCAACACAAGACTAGTTGGACTAAGCGATAAGACAAGGAACACAAGATAGAGTAGATGTGAAACTTACAAAAGTGGGAAAACATCTAGAATTGATAGGAACAACTACGATTTGAGTTTTCCAAATGTGTAATATTGACGTGCTCTATAATCCATAAATATCATCTACATATATAATATGATCCAAATTATTAATATTATGATCTGCATCATTTGTATCATAGTATAGGTATATTTTTATGTATTAAATTTGTGAATTATGTTTAGTTTAAAAAATATAGCAAGGAGGGGTGAGAGAGTGGGGATTGGATTGGTGTTAATAGGCCCTTATACATATTTTTTGATAAATAAAATTCATAAAGGTGTGAAAAATGTGAACATAATAGAATATTTAATAAATTACAACAAAATATGTATGCAATCATAAACCTATCAGATCTATAAATTAATCTTAGCTCAAAGAAGATATATCCTACTTACACATCTAATTAGAGATACATAAGTTAATTGAAAACATGACCAATATGTGGATCCACTAGACCTATATATGGTATCTCTTATCACAAATAATATCACTAAGGAGGGTTCCAAAGTCTCTAGCCAATAAAAACCATGCAATAACCCTAACTAAGTCCTATGTTTTCATATTCACTAAAATAATAACAAGTAAAGCAAAGAAATTTAATCTAGTGCTCACTAAATCTTTTGGCACAAAGTGAGGGTAATAAAATACAAAATTAAACATGTACAGAAGACATATACTCATGTCAATGTATACTAAATCCTAATGCATGGAAGATAATTGCAAATGCATATTTATCTACTCTTACAAAGGAGGAACAAAGTTAGGAATATTTACCTTTGAAGATGAACCCACCAAACCTCAATCTCTCCCTTGGCCAAGGTGATTTACAAGAGGTTTTTGTGGTATGTAAGAATGATAAGGATAAATCAACTCTAGGCTACATAACCTATCAATGCATCCAAAATACTTATCCATAAAATAAGATTTGTATCTCCAAAGAAAATATGAAACCCTAAACATGTTCTTCAAGTAGAATGGTGGATAAGCAGATGTATAATAGCTCTTACTTCTTATCTTTTCTAAATAATGGTGAAATTATCTTTTATATATATGCATATTTAACCCTAAGTACTTATAAAAGTTTTAGTTGATAGGGTTAACCCAGTTGACCTAGATTCATTATTGAAAAAAACTCACTAGGTTACGAGACTGGCTGACCTAAACCCTAAATGAGTTTCACCAATAAGAGTACAAGTGGACCTAGTCGACCTAGTCAATTAAACTATTGAAAGGGGTTTTAAGTTAGGAAAAGGGGTAATAAAAGTGGAAAATGATTTTAGGAGTATGCAAAAGAGAATAATAAGTTTAGGTTAATGGTTTTTAGGAGACAAGTGTGTAGATAACAAGTGGTAAAGGTGACAATAATCTTTCAAAGTACCAATGGTCTATCTACCCCTTTTCCAGTGCACCCTTTAAGGTGTTCACTTAGATATATTAAGACTCGATGAGTTATTGAAAGATAAAAGCATCACTAATTGATAAAAGTTTTAAAATATTATGTGTATACATATACCCTACTTAAATCTCATCACGTGTCTTGTAAGTGTAACATGGGATGGTGCTTCGAGAATAGAACATGATGACACATAATTTTGATGCTAAATAAAATGAAATAAGGAGAAAATAAGATAAATGAAAGGATAAAATTAAACAACACATACCTTTACTTCCCTTAGTATTGTAGATAAAAAGGGAGACTGTGAGAGATGTGAAGGCATCCAATATCAATAAAATTAGGTGAACCTATAGAGATTAGCATAAAAAAATCAAAAAAATAATAAAAATCAATATAAGCATATATTAGTGAAAAATATTTTCTACAACGTCATGATTCTAGAACTTTTTATGGTTCAAAAAATGAGTTATTAAAAACAAAGATATGATCAAAATAAGGAATCTAATGGTAAATATTTAAAAGGTAATTAATTGTGAATAGTAAATTTAAATAGGGTGAAAATAAATTCATTTGCTATTATTTGATTATTCTAATAGAAAAATAGAACTCTAAGAGATCTAGTGAAAGTTGAAAGAACCAAGATGGTGTGGAGATGACAACTAAGATGAGGAGGATGCCTAACAACCGCAATGGGTGCAGCATAGGTAGGAAACTGAGAATTTAAAAAAAATTGAGTATTTTAATTGAAATTAAGTGTTTTATAGAATTTTGTAAATTAGATCAATTATAGAAACTGGAATGAACCCTATGAAGTTACTAAAGGAAGTAGAGGTCAAATAAGGAACTAGGTTGAAAGGAATTAGAGTCATAAATGTTGAAGGAATTTATTACAAGAGGTCAAAGGGTTGATAGTTTGAAAGAATTACGTTGACCCAATAGACCTAATAGGTTGAAAATCAGGTTTTGACAAGGTTGACCTAGTAGTTATGGGTCTACTTAGTTGATTGGATAAGAGGGATGACTTAGTACCCATTGGCTAACTTAGTTGATTAAGCTAAATTGTTGATTTGGTAGTAATGGGGGAAAATAAAAGGGTCGACTTAGTTTGTTAAGTCTAAATGGTTGACCTAGTACTATTGGGTCAGCTTAGTATGTTACTAAGTGGTCGGTATAGTATTGAAATGTAAGAAATTGGCTGATATAGTACTTTTAATGCCTTAGGTGCCTGATTGAGTACTGAAATGGCCAATTAGGCTTAAAATAGGTCAAATTCATAGAAACTAAATAAATTAAGGTAAATTAGGTTTGTTTTTGTTAAAATTTAAAAGAATGTTTTTGTTAATAAGTGATGTGGAGGTCTAATACATTCTTTTGTTGTGTGATGGTTGCATGGACACTAGAGATTTTAGTGATTGGTAGATGTGTCTTGGCTACTAAATCTATTGGAGTGTCTGACAGAGGTAGACTAGGATAGATTATTCACACTAGGCCTAGGAGGTATCATGGAGATGAGATGAGTTCCATTGAGTGTTGATCTAGTGGTCATGTTCCTAGGAGCCTGGGATCATTTAACCAATACTTTTAGATGGATGGTGAATGGGGACACCATAGAGGTTAGTATCACATTGGAGGATGTCTATGTCTTACTTGGACTTCTTATAAGAGGGACATCATTGATCATGGGGATATTGAATGATCAAGAAGAGAGACAAGTATTAGCCAAATGAGTGACTTTCTTAGATAGGATTTACCTTGGTCTGAGGGTGAGTCTATTTGATGTCTATATAGCCCAGATTCTAGATGTCTAAAAGGTTATGATAGGGCTTGTGATATCATGAGTGTTTCATAAGTCAGATGACAAGGTAACACTATATGTAATAGCCTTGTGTCAGTCGATATTGGAGTAGGGGTACTCTATGACTTGGGTTTTGTCATTTAGGTTCAGCTCATGCATGTTATCTATGAGATGTTTTCCAAAGATCATGAGGCAAGTGGTATTACTAAATTCCTAGATATATGAGAGGTTTTTGATGTACCAACCAACTAGGTTGCCCCATATGGTCGATGATTAGTTACCTTAGGTGCTGAGATAGAGATAGGATTAGGTGGCATGTTTATGCAATCAAAATTGCATGGTGCACATGAATAAATCTTGGATTGGATAAGATATATCACACCTACACTTTTGATTGGGGTACACACTTATTAAGCAGGAGCATGACCAATATGAGGATCCACTAGACCTAATTAGGGGATCACTTGTATCATCTGTCATAACACATCATGCTAGGTAGGGTTCTAAATCCTATAGCATAACATAATTTTAGAACAACCCTAAAATATTCTTATGGTTTCTATATTCACTTATGATAATAAACAAGAAAGTAAACTAATCTAATAACAAGAAAAGTAAACTAATCTAATAACAAGAAAAGTAAACTAATCTAGTGCTCACCAAAGCTTGTGGCACAAAGTAAGGGGTTAGATGCAAAGCAATCAAATATATGTATAGGGAACTTCAAATAAAGTAAGTATGAGTAACACCCTAATACATGGAATATGAGGAGTAATATTATTTGAGTAAACACTTATGCTAATTCTATCTACTAAAAGAGAGGAGAACAAAGTTAGAATATACTTACCTGAATGTGAACCCGTCATAACTCAATCTCTCCCTTGGCCAATGGGGCTTCACAAGAGGCTATTTTGGTTCATAAGGATCACTTTTCTAGGCCAAAGTATCCAATACATATCCACAAGACTAATATTCTCCAAATAATAAACCTAATATAAAACTCCTCAAGTAGAATGGTCGAAGAGCATATTGTGAAGAAGCACGAGCAAATAATAACTCTTGATTGCATTCATTTGGAAATGATCAAAATGACCTTATATATATAGGAGTATCTGACCCAAAAATCACTCAAACATGTCACCTATGCTAGGTTGATCAGGTCAACCTAGCACATTATTGGGCTAATGCCTAAAAATTTGTGTTAGGTTAGTCAGATGGAAACTAGGCTTAAAGAGCTAAAATGACCCCAGACTATGTTAGCCCGACTAGGTCAACCTAACTTATTGAATAGGTAAAAAGGGTACTAAGCAAGGGAAAGAAGGATAGAAAGAGGAAAATACTAGAGGAATGTGCAAGGAATGAAAGATAGCTTAGGAAATGTTTTAAGAGCTAAATGGATAGGGAATAATATGGAAATAAGGGACAATAATCTTGTGAAGCACAAAAGGTCTGCCCACCCCTTTCTTGGTGCACCCCTTAAGGCATGAACTTAGAGATATTTAGTCACAATGGGTTTTTAAAATATATAAAGCATCAGTAATCGATAAAAGTGTGAAAATGTAATGTGTGTACATATGTCCCAATCAAAGCTCATCACATGTCACTAAGGTGTAATAAGGGATGGTGCTTCAAGAAAGAACATAAGGACACACACAACGTTGATGCTAAAAAAAATTGTAGTATTTTAAAAATCATAAAATAACTAAAAGTAAATGATAGAAAAGGAAACTAACTAAAAATTAAATGATGTGCACCTTAACTTGCCTTTTATCATAGGATGCTTATTAGTTGTATTTTAATTTTGATTATGGAGGGCACAGAGACTGCTTTAGACAAACCCAGAAATACAAAACTAAAGAGCAAAAACAAACAAATGCACGAAAAGTTGAGATAACTAGTGCTATGTATATGGGACATACTTGGGAATTTGGCAAGATGGGTGACAAGTGATATGTTAAACCAAATGACCAAGTCAAAAAAGAATAAATTGGGCAACTAGAAATCCAAGGCTACTAAAGACTAAAAAACTCAAACAAGTAAACCTCAAGTAAGAAAAATCAAACTAACAAAATAAAATTAGGGATACATGTTAAACAAGATGGTAAAAAGAGGATTCAAAAAGAAAAATGGTAAAATAACATTGATGAGTGAGCAATAACAATCCACATCTCAATCATAAATGGAAAAGGGGATGCATAAAGGGAAAACAACATGGTTGGGTGAGTAGTAACAATCCACATCTCATGCAATAATGGAAAAAGTGTGTGAACTCATGTGTTTGTAATAGCAAAATAGAAAAATCAAGATAAATGGGAAAAGCAAAGAAAAATAGTTTTAGTAAATATATAGAACATGATGAAAATGATCCATAGTTTATCAAACATGTTGTTTTAAATCTAAAGATAGACAAAAATGAAATAAAGTAGTGTTACCATGTTTTTAAGAAATGTAGAAAGAGGAATTTAAATAAGAGGGAAAATAGATTTGGAATCACAATTTGACTATCAAGGGGGAAATTAAATGGGGTAGAAGGGAAAATGAATAAAAATCCAAGGTAGAGGAACTCTTTATCAAAGTCAAGACACTCTAATTTGGTTTGTCAAAATAAGAGGACTATCAACTTTAAGGACTTTGAAGAACTTCTCTTAGCTACACAAGTCTTAAGTCAATAAATGGAGTATATAAATCATCCCATGAAGGCTATATGCATAAAAATTAAAATGGACCTACCTCCCCATGATGCATTCTTTGCTCCTCAAAACCCCTTATAGAGTCATCAATCTACTGCAAATATTGGGTACTTGTGTGAGAAATTAGGTATAACTATAGATTTTTTTTAAATCCTCCATTCCAATCTACTGGCCTACCACACCCCAAAGGACTTTGGCTCTATGTGAAGTTGACTATGGAGTTTAAGCTTAAATTAGATATAGGAGATGTGCTTATAATCACATATTTTTGTGTGATCAGACTTTTAAGATTTGTATGTTGCCTTTTAGATATTATTGCCTTTTGTTTTCAAATGATTGGCTTTTAAATTCTTTTTTAATTCCTCCTCCATATGGATTTGGAAGACCAAACATGGGTTCTAAAGATGACTTTCATTTGAAAACTTTGGGACAAAGTTGCTAAGAGAGAGAAAATCAAAGAGCATGGGGTCTAAGAATCTCATAAATCTAGGTGAAATAAAAGTGTTATCTTCACTTAGACCTTATTTTACCCAAATGTGGAGGTGAAATAAAGGGGGAAATCAAGAGGAAAATGACACATGTAATAAATTTGAATTTATTTAAACTAAAAAAAATGTGACAAAGGTAAAAAAGGGAAACAATGATAGAAAACGTGTGATTCTTTATCATAAGACTATAGGAAGTGAAGGAAAACATGCTAACATAGATTGTTTATAGATTCCATCTAGCAAAAGAAGTAAAAGCTAATGTCTAAATAACAAGGATCATAAAAAACATGAAAAGAAAGGTAATTTTATGATGATGGTTGGGTTTTATCCATGGTCTTACCAAATAACTCATAAAAGAGAAACCCATGAGGGTGCTAATAAGCAGAAAGTGATGGAGACTTTGCATAAATCACCTCACAAAGAAAAACCTAAAGGATGCCAAAATAGCATTAGCAAGTACCAAAAGAATTAAAAGGATAAGTAAAAGATGGTGATTTTGTGAGGGATGTCGGGTCCTATCCTTGGTCTTACAAAGTAACTCACAAAAAAACAACCCAAGGGGTGCTAAATAAAAATTAGTAAACAAAAAGAGAATAAAAAATAATATAATGTATACTATGGTACATCAAGAAACCAAAAGACTAAAAGTTAGGACTAAAGGTTAAAAAAGAAAGAAAATGAAGACTATAGTACATCAAGAAACCAAAAGAACAAAAGGGAGGACTAAAGGTTTGAAAAGGAAGGAAACTGTTGCATAGGGAGAGACCTGTGATAAAGTAACCTACAAAAATATGTTAGATAGATATATAGAGAAAGCATGAAAATAAGGAAAATGATTAAGCAAATTATTTTTTAAGGAATTGAGCATTGGTGGGCTCTTTGAAAACATGGCCTTCATTGGTTTGAAGCCGATAAGTACTTGGACCAAGAACATATTTAAATAAGGGCCCCACCATTTTGGGCATACTTACCTTCTTTGTCATAGGTGTAATTTAATTTAAGGACAAGATCACCAACATTAAATGTGTGGTTTTTAACACATTTGATATGTTGTCTGGTGATGTGAGCCTTGTATTGTAAATTATGATGCAAGGCAAAAAGATGACATTCATCAAGAAGATCAAGGGTATAAGGGTGAGACTAATGCAATTCTTCATCGAGAATGATCCCATGAATAGATATGTGAAGAGAAGGAAGCTCAACTTCAAGAGGAAGAACCAACTCAGAACTATACACTAGAAAGAATGGAGTTGCCCCAGTGGTAGTACAAATACTAGTCTGATAGGCCTAAAGTGTAGGATAAAGATGAAGATGCCAATCTGTATGAGTTTCATGAATTATATTTTGAAGAATTTTTTGGGTGGCCTTATCTTGACCATTACATTATGGATGATAAGGAGTGGAAAAATTTTAATTGATTTTGAATTTGGTACAAAGTTGTTTAACATGTTTATTTTTGAAATTACCACCATTGTTAGAAATGATGGTGTGAGGAACATTGAAGCAACAAATAATTTGGTTATGAATGAATTTAGATATAGTAGGAGTAGTAAAATTAGCAAGGGGCATGGCTTCAACCCACTTGGTAAAGTACTTGGTGGTAATGATGATGAAGATGCACCCATCTTGGGAATGAGGAATCTTGCCAATGAGATCGAATCCCCATGTGGAAAATGGCCAAGGAGATTTGATAACTTGAAGTTTAGCTAGAAATAAATGAATGAGGTCATTATGAATCTAGCAAGGATTATGATTTTTAGCATATTCAATAGCATCTTTTTCTATAGTAGGCCAATAGTAAAATATAAGTAAGCATTTATGAGATGTAGCATGTCTGCTATAGTGACCATTGCAAATGCCCCCATGTGCTTTCTCATGGAGAGGAGGAACCTCATCTGGTATGACACAATGGATCAAAGTACCTTTCGTATTTTGATAATAAAAGATGTAATGTCTAAATACCTACTTGAAAGATTATTTTTGAAGATGCATTTTTTCACGAGAATCCAAGTTAGGAGTATAAGTTTGATGTTCTAAGAATTGGATGATGTCTTCATACCACAGGCATTATCGAATGGTGATAGCATCAATGTGGTAGATAAGGTAATCTAGAGGGTGAGTAGATTATGTGGATTTTATTATTTATATGATAAAATAAGGATCAGAAATAACTTGATGTGGAGGAAAGAAAGAAGATGAAAAGGTAAGAGAAATAGCAATGGAATTTTGGTCTCTAGGAATAGGTTCAATTATAAAAGAGGCAAAATCCTTGGTAAGAGTGGTTATAATTTGGTGATAGGTAATAATATTTTCACTTTTAAAATGATAGGCACCACTAAATTGATAGAAAATGAGTTGATAATCACCCAAATCATGAAGATATTGTATGTCTAGATCAAGAGTAACTCTCATACTTAAGATAAGAGCTTCATACTCGACCATATTGTTGGTGACATTAAATGTAAAATAAAAAGATAAAGGAATTATTTTACCAAGAGGACTAGTGAGAATGTAACCTACCCTAGCTCTTTGAAGGCATTTAGCACCATTAAAGTGAAGGGTCCAGTATCCTCATGCAAGTCAATGTTGATTTTAAGGAGCTCATTGATAACTAGTTTTGGTTTGGTAGTATCAGAGGGAGTGGAAGGTTCATTACATTGATTGGCTTCAAGATCAGCAATGAAGCTATGAAAATAATCTTTAAGAGAAATTTCTTGATTAAGACATTTAATGTAAATAATAATTTCATTAGGAAGGTTATCTTAAAGTAAGGAAGTGGATAGAATGGGAGCTATGAAAAATTGGTTAGCTATGACTTGACCTTTGATAGTTATTGTGTGATGACGCAAAGATCAAATTCCATAAGTAAAACTATCCATTTTCTAATTCTATCTCTTGGAATAATTTTTTTGGATAAGAAGTGATGAATGAGTTAATAATGAACAATGACATATGTGGTTTGGTAAAGCATGTAGTGATGAATCTTCTTAGCTATAAAATAGATGGTGAGGCAATCACGCTCAACTTTGGTATAACATGTTTCATAATTGATGAGGCCTCAGCTAATGTAATAGATGGCATACTCCTTATTTTTATCATCTTGTTGGGCAAGCATTGCTCCAACTAAAATAGGTGTGGAAGAAGCATAAAGAATCAACGGTCTATCATTAGAAGGAGGATGGAACACAGGTGGATGAAGCAATAACTCTTTCATATTGTCAAATGATTTTTGACATGGATCCATCCATTCCAAAGTTATACCTTTATTGAGAATGGAATTGATGGAGTGAATTTGATAAGCCATCTTAGCAATAAATCATCTAATTGCCCCAAGCTTGCCTAAATAGGTACAAATGTCAAGATAGAATGAGGGATAGGCATGTTGATAATAGCATTAATCTTGGTTGGATCAACATCAATGCTATGGAGAGAGACTAAGAGTCCTAAAAAATCTAGATGTAACTCTGAAGACACATTTAAAAGGATTAAGTCTAACTTTGTATTTTATGAGATGATCAAAGATGATGGCAATATCAGAAAGATGATTTGTGCGATGTTTGGATTTAGCGATAAGATCATCCACATATATTCAACAATTTTATGGATGAAATCATGAAATATATGAGTCATAACATGTTGGTAAGTAGCTCCAACATTTTTGAGATTGAAGGGAATTTTAATATAACAATAAGTGCCCCATTCCATGGTGAAAGTAGTCTTATGTTGGTCTTCGAGAGTGATATGAATCTGATTGTATCCCAAAAATACATCCATAAGAGATAACATTTCATATCCAACTGTCGAATCAATAATGGAATCTATTAAAGATAAAGGGAAGTTATCTTTAGGATAAGCTAGATTAAGATTGCAAAAATCAATGCAAATACGAATGACCATGGTGACCTTCTTTCAAACAGGAACAATATTGGAAACCCATTCAAAATAATCCATAGGTTTAATGAATTTAGCATTGAGAATTTTGATGAATTCTTTGTGGAATAAGTTGGTAACTTTAAGAAGAAACTTGTGTTGCTTCTGATGCATAGATTTAGCATCAAGATAGGTATTGATGTTATGCACCACTATTCTATGGTCAATATCAGGCATATCTTGGTAAGACCATGCAAATGCCTCTTGATACTTATCAAAAAATAGGCTAAAATTATCATGTTTAGAAGGTGAAAGTTCTTTGAAATATATGATTGGTCGAGAACAAGAGGGAGTACCATAATTGATATGAGTTGTTTCTTCAATAAGCATGACATTACCATCTTAAAATTGGTATGGTTCATTGGGTAAAGATGAAATTAGATTAGATTTAGGATCAATGCTAGTTACAAAGTCATTGAAGTGAGGAGTTTTATTTTTGAAATTTCCAAGTTTATGATGTTTCCATGGGATCTGTGTTTCTCGAGAATAAAATAACTCCAAAATAGCTTCATCACTAGGCAAGGTGAGAAGAGGAGCACAATTTTCCACATCTATTTCTAAATATAAAATTTGATTGCCATGTTGATCATATGTAGAATGTATTCGATGGACATTGGTTGTTGTGGCATCAAGTGTGATTTTAAGAGTAGAAGAAATAGATGGAGAGATGATGGGAGAAGAATTAGATTTAATTAAAGAATCCAAAGGAGGTAAAAAATATGAAATCACATCCAGAGGTTTAGAAGGTGTGATTTGCTCTACCACCCAAGGAGAATCAATAAGAGGAGGATTAATAGGAGGCACATAACCCTCAGGTTTTAAGTTATGCCCTACATAAATGGTATGTACGTCCTAATTAAAAACATGAATTTGAGCTAAGATATTTTGATAATGTAAGACAACCAAGTCTCTAGATTGAGCTTGGTCCATGATATAGTTATCATCATATGTGGGAGAAATTATGCATGTTTGGGATTTAGGAGGATCTTTAGATTGTGAAATCCTAAGATTATTGAATATTTGAGGAGTCATGATGAGAGGATCTTAAAATAGCTTAGCCACTCCAAATTCATTGCAATTAAAAGCATATTTAGATAAAGATGGGTCTTGAGCATTGCATGGAGGGGGAAAATCGGTAATATTATCCATGAGAGAAATGGTATGATCTCTAGGTAAGAGGGAATGCAGAAGCCATTCTAAAATATATGGAGTCAATTTCTTAATATTTTAGGTGTGTTGTAATTCATTGGGCTCATCATCCTCTGAATCCACAAGATTTACTTGTAAATCAAGATTCATATTGATGAACTCAGGCAGAGGAGCACTATTGATTTTAGGAATTATGAGAACACAATATTGTGATTTAGGATTAGGCAATTGGATACTCCATAGTTTAGGATTAACTTCATTCTTATAACATTTTCCATTATGTATAAATTTAATGCATTGACTATCAGAAGAAGTAATGTCCCTCATTTGATGATTCATGGACAACTGAGGAGTGTGTTATAGGATAAAGGAAGATCAAGAATCATGAGTTTGGTTCACATGGTCTTAAGACCAATGGTTAAGGGAAGCCATATATAACCAAGTGGATTTTGATTATTCTTATCAAAACCATGGCAAGTAAGATGGGTTTATTTTAGATGAATTTTGTTATAACCAAGTTGTAAAAGCCATAAAGAAGTTACATTAATACCCTAACCTTCATCAACTAGAACTTTTTGAATAAGAGTGGTATTAATGGCTATCTTGATGAAAAGAGGTGGATCACCAGTCTGAAATAATATTTCATCATTGATCATGTCCTCTTTAAGGAATTCAATAGAAGGTTTGGAAGAAGGACACATAGATTCAATGGTATTAATGTTTGCTGGTTGAGAATCAATAGAAGGTGGTTCTTCATCTAAAGAAGATGGGTCTTCAATTTCTTGGAGTTTTTTCATAAGGAATTTATGATGATAAGGTGAAGTGTGAACCAACTCCATGAGAGGAATTTTGCATGGCATAGATTTAAGTTCTTCTAGGAAATTCCAATGAGATTTAGAATAGGAGCCATGAGGTTTAAAAGAAGGCAAATTAGACTTTGGAGGAATAGATGTGGTAGGAGGATCAAAAGGAGGAAGTTGTTCCTTAGGTGCTTCTGAATAAATATTGATAGTGATAGTATCTTTAAGCAATTATTATTCCAAAGAAGGTTTCTTAGGCTTGGTCATAGGATCTTTATGTATTGGCTTCCTATGATAATTAACCTTAGTTTTATTGACATATTGAGATTTGTTAAGGTATTGATCATAATCAGTGTCAATTGCACAAACATCCTTAGAAGTTGATTGATTATGGGAAGAATATTTTTTATTATTATTAGATGTAGAGGCTTTAGAGGGTTGTCATTTTTGAAGTGTTAGTGTATTCTTGATGATGGTGATTAATCATGGTTTTATGGTCAAATGAATCAATAATCATTTATGAAATAGTACATTTAGAAATCCCTCTACAAGATTCATGAGAATGTCCAACATCAACATGAAACCAACAAAAGAGATTGGGATCATACCATTTAGGAGGAGCATTAAGATATATGAAAGGTTTATAAAGAGGTAAAAATTGTCTCGTTTGATGAACCAAAAGAGGCATGTGAGATAATGAAGGAACATCATTATTGACAACACCATGTTTGGTTTGAGAAGTGTTACTAGTGATAGCATTGGATGTTTAGATAGATCCTTTAAGGATTTTATAATTAGGTTCAAATTTCTTCATAAGAAGATATTGCCTTTTAGCTTGGTCAAGAGCTTCATTAAGAGTTTCAAGAGAAAAGGTCCAAACCTTGTATTGAAGAGTAGGGGTTAAAGTTATGATAAAGAGTTTTAATAAGTTATCATCAAACATATTATGATCAGATTTATGATCTAAGGATTTCCATATTTTAATAAAGTCATGAGCTAATTCATTAGGAGATTGTTTAGCATTTATGAAATGGCTAGGATAGTTTTTAGGAAGATCATTATGTTGGGTCTCTTTAACTAAAAGATTGACCAAATCTTCAAGTTGTTAAATAGAATGTTGAGGTAATTGATTATACCATTCTAATACATCACCAGTGAAGTTTTTGACTAACATTTTAGTAGTGGCAAATGTATTAGTTTGGATCCATTCTTTGTAGAGATTACCAAAGGCTCTAAGAAATAAGGTGGGCTCTTTAGTCCCATCATATTTAATAGTTTGTGATATGTTACCAATATCAATATATAAAATGAAGGGAGTTAAAGGCTTATTTTGCATATTTTGAAGCATTTTTTTAATCATTATTGGTTGAGGAATAATGTTACCTGAGGCATCTCTAAGAGATGGTGGAATGTAATTAGGATTAGCTTGAGGATTCATGATTGGAGGTTGATTAGCCATAAAATGTTGTTGAAGTTGCATCATTTGATTGGTATTAGATTTTTGCATAATGTTCATTTGTTGAATCACTTGGGCTAATAATTGAGTTGTATCAAGTGGCAAGTTGGTGTTGGAAGGAACATTTCCCACATTGGTGTTGGAGGGAATATTAAAAGAAGAGTTATTAGTGGGATTATTAAATAAATTTGATTCAATCACTCCCACATTAGTTTGAAGATTTTGAGAAGGTTCTTGGTAGGTGCAGAAAGGATTGGACCCATCAACCTTATCTTGAGGTGTTATTTGAACCATGTTGCAATTTGTAAATGGAGGAGAAGAGGTTCCCCAAGAGTGATATTGCTCTTGGGAGGTAAAGAAAGGGAGAAATGAATGCCCCATATAGGATCTAAATGAATTAAGACTATCCAAAAATATTTTGATAGGGAGCATCATTTTGATCAAAGATAAATGAATAGGCTTTAGATCAAAAAGGATGAAGAACAAAGCTAAAAAGCAAGGGAAGTAGAAAACAAAGTTAGGTTGACCTAGTGGAAAATTTGGACTTGCAGGCTGTGTTAGGTCAACTAGGTTGACTTAGTGTAGTGAACAGAAGTAGTAGAAATAGTGTGGGATAGTGTAGAGTTGAGTTGGTTGACATAGCATAGTAGATATGGAAAGGGAAATGATTGCTAATAAGATGAGAAATAAAATAAGGTATGCATGTAGTTATTCTACAAAAGTAGATACTAAAATAAAATACATAGTCAACTGAATTGACACTGGCCAATCTAATTGGTACATATAAATAGATTATAATTTTGAAACAAAAGTATAGAAAAAAAAGTACGCTAAGTCAACATGGTCAACCTAGTAGACTAAACTAGATGTATGTAAATGTGTTAAGTCGAGCTAGACGACCTAGTTGACTAGATTACAAATTTAGAAATCTGGAATCTAGAACCTACACTATGAATCTTGAATAGGTACCTATTATAAAGTGGCTAAAAATGTGCAAGGTCGACTTGATTGACCTAGTAGGATGAACAAAAATACTACAAAGTGATAGAAACCTATTCTAGGTTGAGTTGGTTGATATAGTTACCTATTACTACACACAAATAAAAATAGTTGGGTCAATAGAATTGAGCCAACTAGTCAAAACATATGATAGAAAAGATGACAAAAAAGAATAAAATAAGTGAAAGAAACCATATAAGGGTTTGATTCACATCGGATTCACCAAAATGTATACAATTATAATTGCATGGTATGAATGAATAAATCTTGGATTAGATAAGATAGATCACACCTACACTTCTGATTGGGGCACACACTTATTAATCATGAGCATGACCAATATGAGGATCTATTAGACCCAATTAGGGGATCACTTGTATCATCTTTCACAACACATCATGCTAGGTAGGGTTACAAAGCCTATAGTCTAACACAATCACACAATAACCCTAAAAGAGTCCTATGGTTTCTATATTCACTTATGATAATAAATAAGAAAGTAAACTAATATAGTGTTCACCAAAGCTTGTGGCACAAAGTAAGGGGTTAAATGGAAAGAAATAAAACACATGTAGAGGGATCTTGAAATAAATTAAGTATAAGTAACACCCTAATACATGGAATATGAGGAGTAATATTATTAGAGCCAACAATTATGCTACTTTTATCTACTAAAAGAGAGGAGAATAAAATTAGAATATACTTACCAAAATCTAAACCTATCATGACTCAATATCTTCCTTGGCTAAAGGGGCTTTACAAGAGTTTATTATGGTTTGTAAGGATAACTTTGTTAGGACAAATCATCAAAAACATATCCAAAAGACTAACTTTCTCCAAATAAGAAACCTAAGCTAAGACTCCTCAAGTAAAATGGTGGAAGAGTAGATTGTGAAGAAGCACGAGCAAATAATAACTCATGATTGCATTCATATGAAAATGATCAAAATGACCTTGTATATATAGGAGTATCTAGCTTAAAAATCACTCGAACATGTTATTTTATTCTAGGTTGATTGGTTCAACCTAGCACATTATCAAGATAATGCCTGAAGTTTGTGCTAAGTCGACCAAATGGAAACTAGGCCTAAAGAGCTAAAGTGACCCCAGACTGTGCTAGGTCGACTAGGTTGACCTAGCTTATTGAATAGGTAAAAAGGGTACTAAGTAAGGGAAACAAGGATAAAAAGAGGAAAACACTAGAGGAATGTGCAAGGAATGAGAGATAGGTTAGGAAAAAAATTTAGGATCTGAATGGATAGGGAATAATATGGTAATAAGGGACAACAATCCTATGAAGCACCAAAGGTTTGCCCAACCCTTTCTCGATGCACCCCTTAAGGCATGAACTTAGAGAGATTGAGTCATGATGAGTTCTTTCAAGATGTAAAGAATCAATAATTGATAAAAGTGTGAAAATATTATGTGTATATAACATGAGTCATACCCCACATACTAACACTACAAATGGTCACATGAGGAAAGATTGTGTGGTATCCTTATGCACACATTATGATAGTTTGGCTGAGTTGAAGGATGGTAGTACCAAAATTAGCATTATTATGTATCATGAGCCACTACATGTAGTGGGTAGATCCACATCTAATGGCACACTTATAAGGATAGTTTAGACTCCCTCACCTAGTGGTTCATATAGTGATGCCCACATTTTGGGCTAGGCATGCAAGAGAGCTAAGGGGGAGTGGAGGAAGAAGACCACCAATCATGAGAATGGATATTATACCATGCATGGGAGACCATGGATAGGTCAAACATGATGGTTGGTAACTAGAGGGCTATGAAAAAAGATGCAAGAGTTATGCATGTACCATAGTCAATAATATAATAGGAGGAATGATGACCACCATGATTGTACAAACAATGAAAGAGAGCACATAGGGTGGTCATATAGGATGACACATCAGTCAACCTAGGGAAAATTTGGTCTATAGAGGCACCACTGAGGTGAGGCTTGAGATGGGCCTAGGTGGTGACTCTAGGGTTTTCATTGATTGGGAGGTGTCTCACAGATGAGGTACTCAGAGGATGAGCCAATTGAGAGACTGTGTTCAGTGATTGAGAATATGGGGAGACGGTGCTTGGTGACACTGAGATAGGTAATAAATGGTTGTAATTTATTTAAGTTTTGAAAATATAATACTAGTTGTATAATATTTGATTGATAGATAAATATATTTTGAGATATATCTATGATCTAATATTTATTTAGTTTGAATTTTGTAAATCTTACAAACCAGGAGGAGACTAGATGGGGATCCCTAGTGAGGGAAGCATTTCATGATATTTTGAGATATATCTATGATATAATATCTATTTGGTTTGACTATCGAGTATCTCACCTACAAGAGCTAGACCTACTTGATGATAAATGCACAACAGCACTCAATAATCTTCAAGCATATCAAAATCAACTTAGAGGCCACTATAATCAACATGTTAAGTATAAAACATTTGAACTTGGTGATCTTGTTCTTAAAGAAAACCAAAATAATAACATGGTTGAGAAGAAGCATAAACATAAATTCAAACTAAATTAGATAGGACCTTTCATCATTACTGTAGATTATGAATTAGGAGCATACAGGCTCGCCACACCAGATGGAAATGAACTTCTCGAGCCAATGATTATTATTCATCTCAAGTGGTACTATGCTTGAGCACTAAGGTGTATTGTCTATAAGGACCATTTCAGTTATGCCATTTTATCACTATTCTTCTTTATACAAATACCATCCTTATCCATCCTCTTCATCATATCCACTTTCTATTCCATTCTATCAATCTAGTGTGTTCTAAAGCCTAGCTCATTTAACCTTGGTTTTTTCCATTCATTATGCATTTTTAGCATCAATGTATCTGATCAATTCATTAGTTGGCTCAAGTGCTTTAGACAGAGATCATATTTTTTAATAGTGTGATAGAATTTTTGGTAGTTGTGTCTTTTGTTTGTTATTCATTTCTTAACACTGGTCTTGTTATTAATTATAACCACCTTTGGATAAATTAGTACCATCAATCTATGTCGTTATGTCCTAGTTATAACCACCTATGGGAAAACTAGGGGAAACATTAATCCTTGACATAAAAACTTGCCACTTCTTATATCATAATATCCCTTTTTACCAACTATGTCAATTTTGTTTGAATTGATTGCTACACTCATCAAATTCCTCTGTTGTAAGGGTAGAACTACAGTGACTTGAGGTCTTACTTTGGGACTATGTAGGTAGTGCTCAATAATTGTTGAGGTCAAATTAGTCACCCTTTTCATAAACTCTCACCATTTTATGAGCAAATTAAGCCATGCTCTTACCATTTTATGAGAAACCTAATCCATATTGTCATCATTTTGTGATCAGCCTTAGGTTTGAATGCTCTCACCATTTTGTGAGCAGCCTTAGTTTAAACATTCTTGCCATTTTGTGAGCTTGAACTATTTAGTGTCTCATCATTCTTGATCGAGTTGACATACTTCAAAAAATTCCAAAAACATTTGAAAAATTGTTAGAAAAAAACAAAAACATTGACCACTTCTTTGCCTTAAGGATTCTGGGAACCCTTACTAAGTTACAAGCAAATCACTCATCATTTAGTTTACCCATCCTTTTTGGCCTTTTTATCTCATGCACTTGCCATTTTACAAGACCATTATTATTTGTATATCACCTCCATTCTATTTTTTCTCATCAATTATCACATTCTTCCCATTCCCTAGGAGAACTACATTTGGCCTGAAGTTTTTTATTGGATATTACATTTATGAAACTATGTAGGAAACATCCACTTGCCTAGTGCATATGGAGACAACTCGGCCACCCCCTTCATTTTATTTTATTCCCCCATTTTATTTGTTTCTTAAGTTGTCACCTATTTTTGAGGAGCAATGTTCGTAGGGTTTCTATTATATTGTTTATTTGTTTGTTTCTACTTATTTTTATTTATTTGTCTGCCTGTTTATTTTCTTTTAGCATTGTTGCCTTGATACAATTTATGGGTGTTTATTGGGTGATTCCTTTCCCACACTTACACTTGAATCCATCCATATTCATATGTTTACATGTCATCATGGTTTCTATCATTGGTACATTATTTTCTATTGAGTATTGGATTACTGGAGTTAGTCCTCATGCATATTTCAGCCAAGTCATCATGATGTTATACCATGATGCCTATCCACATGTGCTATAACAAACCTCAGCTTCAAGAAGTCTATTTAGCAATAGCATCATCTCTTTAGCACAAACATCTTGATCATATCCCAATCATATCCCAAATAGAGTAATTAACCATGAAAGAATTTCAACCTTTATTAGTTTGAATGAGCATCTCCCTTCTAGTAGATCATTCCAATTCATCGTTACCCTCTGTGTTAAGTTATCATCATCCTCAGCCAAATTTATCATGTTTTCCATAATTAGGGTCTAATGATTATAACCACCTATAGGCAAATCATTTCACACCATCCCACCTACATTTCTTAATGATTATAACTGCCTTTGGGAAAATCATTGTGTTCACTTTACATTTTTTGCCCATATAGGGGCATGTTATTATCTTATTATCCTAACTAGGGTATCTCCATCTTCTCAATGATTATAAATATCTTTGAGAAAATCATTGCACATCATCTCATTTGTATTCTCAATGACTTTGACTAATTTTTCAATATCATTATGTTTTCACCCCATCATCTTTAGTCCCCTAATTTTGCTTCTTTCTTTTTGAGGGATTGTTTATCGACCTATTTGTGCCAACCATTCCCTTGAGGGGGAATCATATAGTTAGTTTATCATCATTGTAATTGTAGGCATACATGACCTTTTCATTATTTGAGAAGACATTATTACGCTTATATCTTGCAACACCTTCTCAAATAGGCGAAAATTGTAGACACCTAAATCTGGCCATCAATAACCTCTAACTAGGCTTTTCACCAATTTCCACCCAAAATACATAATTTGGCCTAAAAACACTAAAACATGATAAATGATGTGAAACTAACATATTCAAGTGTTGATTTTGGTTAGGGTATCCCTAAATTGGGCAATGCAATTTATAAACTAGCTAACTTTCTTCAGGGCATTTCAAGTCAAAATACCAATTTTGCACCTGGGTGCTCTGGATTGCTCTTTCCTATCATATATTTTACACAAGATGTGTGCCTTTGATATTTTTTTTAGATAACATCTTAAATGGGATAATGGATCCAATGCATCTGACGTTGCCTTCCAATTCTAATCCAGTCAAATTTTAGACTAATAATAAGGAATTCTGATCAATTTGGGTAATTTGTGCACAAAGTGTTTGATCATGCTTAAAGAGCTAATTAAACCAAATTAGAGCCTAATAAATAAATCCATGGAAAAATTTTGAAAACTTGTTTTTAGAAATAAATATTGAATATCTACATCATCAAGTGACCTCATTTCTCAGGAAGACATCCCTAAGCCATAAATGCCATAAATATTAGGATTCATGCCCTCCATGCCTCATCAATGCCTTCCATGATGCCCTCCATGCCTATTAATTTCCCCTTCCTCCAATGTCATGATGAGGATAATTATAAACTTAATTCCAAAAATTAAATTAATCCTCAACCACACATCTCAATCTCAGGATGGATGGTTCAAGTTGATTCTAGACATTTGCAAAAATCTATAAATAGGAGGCCTTACCACATCATTTATAAGACTTGATAATGAAAAGCTATAATGCACAAATGGTTCCAAAATCTTCAATTAATTATTGTTACCATGCCAAATTGATTCCAATCTAAGCCAGAAACCAAAGGTGCCAAGAAGAGATGGAGGTAGTCAAGCTTCCATTGCCAAGGACTTCATGAGCATAGAACCAAGCAAGCCACCACTACAAAGGCATTTGGAGCATCCAAGGAAGGTGAAAGAATTATTGTGTTTTATTCCTTAATTTTTAGTTTTGTTTGTCATTTATTTTGTTTACTAAGCTCTCTCTAGTGTTTATGCCTAGAGATGTTATGTTATTAGTGTGTTTCTTTCATTTTCTTTTCATTTTAGAACTAACACCAAACTAACCATCCTCTCTTGAGTCAAATTCTTAGATCCACATATGACATGCTTGATAGGACTAGAGACATATCACACCTAAAGAAGATCATTTTTTAGCTTTTAAATATTCATTTAGACCCTTAAAACTCTTACAAATTGATTTTATAACTTTATTTTTTATTTTTGTTTGCCACAATTTTTACACAATAACCGACATCAACAAGTAAGACTGACATCAATTGAATATCTTAACCAGTGTCAGTTAGTAAAACCAACATCGGTTGTATACCTATCATCAGTTACATTGGCATAATTGATGTCAGTTATAGAAATTGATGTTGGTCACTGTGTTTTTCTTAAAACATAGACCTGAGAGCTCTTTTTCCAAAGTTCATTATTTCAAAATAAAAAGAGCTTCAAAGATAAAAGACATGTTGACATTTTTTCTACAAGACCAAGCTTGACATTTACTAAAAACATGTTTTAAATCACCATTTACATGTTTAAAAATCAATTAGGAACCTTCTTTTGGTGTTTAACAAAAGAATTTAGATGTTTATGGTGAATGTTTTTAAAATTTTCAACTAAGACCAAGGGGTCAAATGAACACCACCAAATCTTTCATTTGGGCTTAAAATCAAACACACTTGTCAATTCTTGTTTGCAATTGTTGTTTAATCAGATTTTTGTTTGGAAAAAAGAAGAATGTTACATGTATGCTCTTCCATTTGTCCCCTTTAGGAAACCCTTGGAATCAAAAGCACCATTCTTATTACAATTATCCTAGTCCAAGGCTTAAAAATAAAGTCATCTAAAGCACTCCCCAAAAAATCATCAATGTTTGGGTGACCTTGAAAATGACCCTAAAGTCTTTCTACTTTCATGAATTCCTTACTTTAATGCAAACTTGGATTTTAAGGGGGACTTCAACACCTCCCACAAATTCTTTAGGGAAGTTTTGACCTGAAGTTTCACCTCCTAGCATTGACTTCATTTTTCTCCTTTGGAGTTACACACAGGACGTAGTGGCACTTTAGACATCACACTACACTAAGAAAACAATAGGATGTAGTGGTTGCCAAAAAGACTATACCTTTTTTTAATAATCCAAGTGATATGGACCCAAAATCCATGCTTTTCTTTTCCATTATTTAGTGTGAAATTCATTATGCAATTGATTCCCCTAGATTGTACATAAACTTGTTAGATCTTAGACATATCCCCACTTGCCACAGAAGTATTTTTGGTGCAAGGTGCACCTCAAGGTCCATGTCATGATATTGTCATTTGAGAGAAGGGGGGTGTAAAAACCCTACTCTATAATGTGCATTTACTTTTGGATGAATACTTAAAATCCTCTAAAACGGCGTATGTTGATGGATTCCAACAATACCAAGTAACCTTGTTAGTTTAGGATCTAAGAGTGGTTAATTAGTTAGTCTTGTCCTAGATTAAAGTCTTGTTTGGAGTCAAAACTCAATCCAAACAAAACACATAGTCCAAATTTTCCTTTGAAAAAAAATGCATTATGCTACTCACGTGAGATCATCAATTTGTCTTGTTCAAAATTTCATTAAAATCTTGAAAGTCATATCATCCACTTTGGCACAGTTATGCTACCCAATTGAGTCTAGACCTTTACCAAATTTTTTTAATTCCTTCACTTATAGTCTAAATTTGAAATTGCATCTTTATAAGTTCATAGGTTTGATGTGTTAAATGGGTTCACTATTTCACTAAACTTGAGGGAACTTAGGTCAAGTTTCCAATTTGGGTTGAAGGTCATTTAAGACTCATAATCATTATCATCATTTGATATACTTAAGCCATTTTGAGCTAAAAAATTGTACTTTGAGTCTATACACCACAATATTTTGAATCAAGAAAAGTAGTGTTATGTTATCAAAATTATAGGAAAATGTTTTTACCTTAGAGAGTTTTTAAAACAAACCTTTTTGTCACACATTTTGGGTAGTATAGCATCATTACACTACCCAAAGCATTTCAAATATTATTTCATAGACCCTCTTGTATAGAGTTTCAAATTTATTCCTACATTTTCAGACCAATCCAAGTGTACTTTTGTGATCCTTTATTTAAAAACATAGTTATACTAATCACATTTGTCTAACTTGTTTGTCAAAAGAACCAAGATTTATATCATTTTTTGTGAGAAAATAAACTATTTCTAAAGTGCTTTTTGTTTCATACCTTATACCTAGTTGATCAAGTTCATGTCCAAGAATTAAATGCCTAGTGTTTGTTAGGAATATTTCAAATCCGTTAGATTAAAACTTTCATCTATTTTAAAGTATATATTTTGACACCATTTAGCCAAGAGTCCTAGCACATGCCTTATTTGAGCCTAGCTTTTGATGCCACATTTGGCCAAAAGACCTAGCAAACTTTTAAATTCCTAGATTAGACTGATTTGAAACACTTCAACCTTAGAGTTTGGAATTGTGATTTTAGGTCCATTTACTTGCTTATCTTTGTGTGAATAGTGAAACTTTAGATACTTCATGCTAGATTATTTCCTCACAAAACTTTACATAAACCTTTTAACCATTTTGAAAAATCTAGACCAAGTTGGAACATCATCTATTTTAGACATTGTCCTTTTTAGATTTTGTATAACTCTCTGACCTTTTATCAAAAAAGCATTGACTATGGATCCCAACATGTATTCTTAAACTCGTAGTGGACTCATGTATAATCCAGGGATTAGTAATGTAGTTAGGCAGGAAGAAATGGTGCAAGAAGCCTATGCAGATAATATTGCTCATGAGATGGATTCTTATCTCTCTTATAATACTCAATCAAAGGCACAAAGCCAAGATCCATTGGCTAACTATCTGGTTAACACACCACCTTATTTATAAAAATACCAAGAGCAAAATGCACAATACCTAGTTAAAATACCTGTAGTGGATGGGCAAGTACTTCAATAGTCATATTCTACTAATATGGCTTCCACGTATGATCCATTTCTATTTGAGTGACATTTGTTAGAGAACAAATATGAGATTTTGGTAAGAGCCATAGAGGTAGGGGCCAAGTTTCCAGTAGACTTCCCCCATGAAATTTTACCAAGTCTAGTAATATTACCACATAATATCATTTATGATCAACAGGCTTCTTTTATCAATCTTATGGCTCTAGTCCAAACAATGTACCAAGATCCTAATATATCTGATTGAGGCAAAAACATCATGGAAGATCACTTTAACCTAATGCAGACATCATATCAAACCTATCTAAATATACCACATGATTTCAATCAAATGAACATGGTAAGTAAGCCTCTTATTGACCTAGTTCCTTTAACAAGACTGTTGATAGAGTTAACTAGACAAGAGAATCCAAATTTTGACCCATTAGTATAAATCACTTTGATAGATAACTTGATGCATATGCCCATTATTGAAGAAGTGTCTTTAGCCTATACATAAAATAGTGAGCTAAATGTAGTAGACAATGTGCAAACAACGTCCAGTCCTAATCAAAATAGTACTAATGTGTAAATAATTAGCCAACAACATGTGCCTATAGTTAATCCTATGAATAGGTCATCATAATAGGGATTAGGATTTTCTACACCCCAACCTCAACCAATTGCTTCCTCAAGTGTACAACGTATGGGATTAGGTAATCAAACAATAGCTAATGTCATGCCTCAATGGTATAATATGATGAAACCTACTCCTCGTCAACAAGTAACGAGTACTATTTCACAATAATAGGCACAATCTAGTGTATCAATGCAACAAAGGATAAATACGTTAGCACCTCAATCAGGAGTAACTAATGTTCCACCTCACAAGGTAATGATAAATGTACCTTTTCAGTCATAGACTAATATGCCAATCCAAAACCAAGCAATGACTAGTCAATAATGTGGAAATATGGGTCAGTGATAGATGTCAAATCTGTAACTTGCTTTCACTTCGTCATAGGGATTCATACAACAAGGAGGTCCCCATGTTTCTCAAGTACCTACTAGAAAACCATTGGTTCAAAATGTGCCACAAATCTAGAGACAGTATCTTGGTCCATAAGTTCCCACTCAATATCAAGGTTTGATTAGTCAGTAACATGTCCCTTTTCAGCCATAACAGGCATAGTATAGTTATATCCCTCCATCCTAACCACAAAATCCTTCAATTCAAAACTTTATCACCAACCCAAACTAGAATATCACACAACTAATTATGAAATTTCAAGTACATCCTAATCCACATATGCATATTCCTAGTCCATTCCCCAACCAAACCAATGTACCCCAATAGATATCTCCATCCTACCCTGGTCAAAGTGTCCCACTTATGACCTCCTAACCATCTACCCAAATTTCCCTCAAACTAATATTCTTTCCAAACTCCTATCCTGAGAATTGCAATAGATGAAGAATGCAATTTTTACCATTCAAGCTGGTAAACAAACTAAAAAATTCAAATTGGATGATGTATGTTCCTATCAATTCAACATGGAGTATTTTTAGTTATCATTTCCTTTAGGATATGAACCATCAAAATTCTATAAATATAAAGAGAAAGGTGACCCTAAGGCTCATTTGACCGAATTCTTTGTCGCATGTCAACTAGTGGCATATAGAGATATATGTCTTTAGCTATTATTTCCAAGGAGCTTGGCTGGACAAGCCTTGGAGTGGTTTTTGAATATGCCCAAAAATTTAGTAACAAATTTTGATGATCTTTTTAATAAATTTGTGTAGCATTTTTCCTATAATTTTGAGCATGAGATTTCATTAGTGGACTTAATACAAGCAACAAAAAAAGATGGTGAGAGTTTTATAAGTTATTTACAGTGATGGAGAGCCCTTGCAAGCCATTTGACCCATAGTTTATTAGATAAATAATTAGTTGTGTTGTTTATTGTTGATGTTTAAAATGTGCTTATTTTAACACCAACAATGGGAAGTTTCAAGATGTGGGACTTGTGACTTGAAACAATTTTTAAGAAGCTAGTCTCTTCTTTATATCAAGTGTATACTAGGAAAAGGGATAGGAATTTTTAAAAAAACACAAATGCAAGAAAGAAAATCTAACTATGGCGATGCACCTGAATTTAATTCAACCTTAATCCTGAGCATAGTGAGACTATATGTAAGATTCATTTACATTTAAGAGCAAACAAGTGCATGATCAATGTAAAAGATGGAAACAATAGAAATAGAGGCTCATAACATAGACTACTTTTACAATGATACATAAAATGTCAACAAAGGCACAGGGTTCAATCTTCTTATTTAAATTTTTCAGTCACATAAGAGGCATAGAAACATGCATAGTTATATAAACTTTTCAACTCAAGAAAATGGAACAAAGGCAAAATGACATTCCTAATCACAGCTCTAGAAAGTCTAAACTCTTGACAATACAGCCTAGACTACTATTGCAATGACACAAAAAGTATCAACAAAGGCACAGGATTTAATCTTCTCATTAATTCTCCAGTCACATAAGAGGCACAAAAACATGCACAGTTACATAAACCTTTCAACTTAAGAAGATAGAACAAAGGCAAATGATATTCCTCGTCACAGCTCTAGAAGTCTAAACTCTTAATAATAATTCTCCCCAAAAATTCTCTCTGGTATATGAAGATATCTCATTTCTAGTGATCTCTGCACCCTTATTTATAGCCTTCGATTCACTCCAGATTGTCTGCTTGTTCTCAATCTAATGGCCCAACTAAAATCTAACTAAAATTGGAAGTATCTAACAGAAGATATTTCTCAGATTCTGAAATGTTTTATCTTTCAATAGTTCATTAGCTGAAAATAGATCGCAGGACACTCCCTTCTATTCCACGAAAGAGGACACTTAGCCAATTCCTTGAAATTTTTCTTATTACTTTAGGAGACACCGAAGGATGACACTTATTGGGTTCTGCAACCTTACTAAGGATACATGGCACTCTTCGCTTTACCTATACTCTTACTATATCTTTGCTCAGGAATGTTCTGCCTTTGCCACCTGTCATAATCTGCTTCTTCAAACTTTAACAGTTTAAAAGAAAATAAGACCCATAGCCTTTCTTGCCTGAGCAACTTGAAAAGGAGCATAGGGATAGGTGGTGATTTCTACTTCCCTCAATAAAACACATGTGGCAATCTCTACTTCTTTATCTGGGGTTACGTGGTGGTCTCCACTTTTTTAGCTACCTTCTTAGAAACCTATAGAAAGTGACACGTGGTGGTCTCCACTTCTTTGTTTATATCATAGAAATAATCAGGTCTCATTTCATATTTACATGGACAGTGATACCTGGTGGCTTTCGCTTGCTTTAAAAACAAAACTTGAGACTCACCATAGTCTTTACTATATCGATGAAGCAAAATAAAGATAATTCAGATCTTGACACATGGTGGCTTCCACTCTCTTTTGCTTGGATATGTGGCATCTTCTGTCACTTTTAGAAAAGCAAAATTGAGACCTTCTATGATTGCCAATTGGCACTTTTTGCTTGATCCTGATACTTAGCTTTTTAAACCTTTCATTGAAAAGAGATTTAGAACACAGATGCCAATATGAAATGCTTAAAACATGGATGCTAATATGAAACATAGATACTGACACTTGTCATGCTCTACTGAGTTGCTATGAGGTATGTGGCAATCTCTGTAGCCTTACTAAAATTATGAAAAGTTCTATGGATGATGACACTTGGTAGCTTCCGCTTGACTTTGACACTTAGAAAAAAATGAATCAAAAGGAAAAATAGCGCATGTGCTCTATTTCAAAACTTCACCATCTCAGATCAAAGTATGTGGGAAAAAAAAATTGTAGCATGTAACTAAAAAATAGAATGAAATGTAGAGTAAATTTTTACTCTACAGTTATTGGTGACCCCAAGGACTTTTGAGCTTGCTCAAAAAGAAACCACAACTCCCGCTAGATCAAAATTTCAAAATTATAGCTTCAGCAATGTTGTTTGGTAGGCAGACCACTCATCATCAAATAACCCTTGCTCATTCTATAATTAATTAAAAGCTAAATCAAGGTTAATAATGTCCTTGTGTGAAAAATTCTACAAAATTTGAACTATAGCCTTCAATTTGAATTTGAGCTGGGAAACAGGAACCAAGACAGCTTCTACTTTAGGTACTAATGAATCATCACTTAGATCCTAGAAAATTGTCTGATCATTTTGTTTGGCCAACAGCAAAGGTTCAATTTCATCTACCATCATCATGGTGTTGTCATCAAGAAATGGAGAAGGAAGACCTAATTGTACTAGATCTTCAACATGTTGTTTCATTTCATTGATTCCTTCCTTCATGATATCTAGAAGCTCTCTGCAATTGATGGCTATGGAATTACAACTGAGAACTTCATTTACTTGCTTAGCAGTGACCATTTTGTTCTCAATTCCTAGTTTTGATAGCATTTTTGAGTTCATTACTCTCCCAGAGACTGTAGCCAGAGTGTTTACAACTAAACTCTCCACCCTTTTGCACAATTTCTATGCATTTAGTAGGAAGGTGAGAGAAGGCCTGAGCTGAATAATCTCTAAAGAGATTCTCTTCCACATGGATTCATATAGCTCCTTCACCAAACTTAATACTCTGACATTCCTTGGCCTATTGGCCAGCTACAGTGTCAATTGTGCTACTCTCTATTGCTCTACTTGAAATTGGGCTTGTATAGCTGCAGTATTATTTTGTTTGGCCAGTAGCTTCTATTGTAATTGAGTAACTTGCAATAGGTGTCCCTCACATTTTTCTTGTAATGTTGCCTTTTCATGCCTTAGGGTTGTCACCGCATCTTTTACCTGTGTGAGCCCTACTTTTAAAGAATCATTTTGGGCCTAAACTGCCTGGTGAGTCTGAAGAGAAATAGTATCTTGCAATTATTTATTCAAATTCTCTATTTCATTGTCTTTTTTATTAATCTCTAAGGTCAAACTGTTATAGTTTGCCTTTTCCTTAGCTAGATCAGCTTCCATCTTCTATAGCCTCCTTGATGTCTTCAAGTAGTCTTCAGTAACTACAGAAGTGGATTTGGTTAGCAGCTCAATTTTGTCATGTGGCCTGAAGAGGGACATGTTGATGGCCACTACATTCATCGTGTAGTCTTCTAACTGCATCTGCTTAGATGGCTTTATTACATTTGGTGACAAATGAGTCACCATCAATTACTATTGAATGGGGTCAAATTATGACCGTAGATGGGGTGTAGTCAATGCTTTATTTTCCTTGTTCTTATTTTTCTCTCTTCGGGCTTCCCTTGCCTTCCTAGCAGCATTTGCTTAGGTCTGGAAGGTAGAAGGAGAGGCAATGTGCCCACTCGCAAAAGGATGTTCTTGTGGTAAACCATATTGAATAGCCAATTGTTGGCTATGGGCAATCTGAGGGGGAAGTTTCTTGGGAATAGAGGGGGAGAAATGAGGTAAAGTTAAAGCCTGAGGTGGCATAGATGGGGTGAAGTGAGAAATAGGAATGACAGAAGTGGCAGGGGATGTCATCTGGCTAAATGAAATCATCATGCCAACAAGAGATGAAATAGACTGAGAAGGAGAAGGAGGAATAATACTTACCTAAGGAGCAATTATAGTACTCTGTAATTGGTGTTACAGGGTGTTTGTCTCCTCTTTTGAATCAAACTAAAATTACACCCTCTTTCATTTCTTGGGTGTCTCTTCTTTTGGCTGTGTTTCTTTTCCTTTCAATGATGCTTGTGGAGAATTAGGAATATCTATAACCGATGCTGATGGGGAAGCTTGTGATGGTGAAGGCACCACACTCTTCTACATTTCTATGACGCTGAGAAATTGGGGCCAAACTAATATAGTTATTGTAGCTGTAGTTTGCTTTGAGGCTTGTGACTCTTAGCTTGACCCAACCCTAGCTTCTTGCTTTACACCTGGTGTTGGCAAATTACTTGTCTCTAGGCTAGATATAGGGGAGAGATGGCACTCATCCCATAGTTCTTTCCATCTCTCATCTGTGTCTACATTCCCAAAAGAATGGGTTGTTTGACAAATTTCTTGCCAATATTTCCAATAGGCCTCTATTTTCTCAGCATCCCAATCTTTATTCTTTAATGTCCTTAAGACAGAAGTCATTCTGACTTTAGGATCATAAGCCCTCTATTTAACATAGAATGTTTCCCAGGGTCTATTTTGTGGAAGGGGCAAGTTGATTAACTCAACATAAAACCCAGGAGCATCTTCTCTAGGATTCTTCCTAGTTTCCCAAAAAGGGCGGCCCTCATGTGAAATTCTAGTTGCAACCCTATGAGTCCTTATCCAAGAGGCTATGAAACCATTTGGGTCATAAACCCATTTGTCTTCTACCAGAAGGAAACCTAGAAAGGCTAGCTTTTTGAGCAACACAACTTCAGCGTCTCTGGTTTCCAAAACCATGTTGGTTGTCATCCATGAGAGGTCATACATTTTTATTTTCCTCTTCCTAGAGCCATAATCATTGTCTACTACTGACAAATGCCTAGTAACCTCGAGGAATGCTAACCTAAGAGTCAAAATCTTAGGTAGCAACATTGGTTCCCCACAAAAACCATGGACTCTTATAATTGTATGGTGGGATCCAAAATAGAAATCACAAGGAATTGGGCAACTAGCCAAAAGGTTTGAAACACTTGGGAATAATCTGTTCATGACTGGTTCAAGGCTGAGATGACAAAAAGCAAGGGTAACAAATAGTTCCTAGAATTCATATGGGTCACTAGTCTTAGACAAAATATGTGTCCATACAGACATAAGAATGGTTCTTTGGAGATCAAAACTAGGATCATACATATCAAGATACATATGTTGGGCAAAGAGATCAAAATTTTGAAACAGCATGAGGTGAAACAAATAAAAAGAATACCTGAAGACTCCTTTCGATTTGAAATGGGCCAATTGTTCCACCATTGAGAAAGCAATTTGTTTAGAAAAGTCAAGCCTATACTCCTGATTTTTGTCAATGGTCTTCAGCCTAAAGAGGATAGCCATTTGTTCTGCATAAACTGCCATATCATCTTTCATGCCAAAGATGAAAGCCATCATTGATAGTGCATCTTGGCTAGCTTGTGTGAATTGGGCTCTTGCTAAAGGGAGTGTGGACACCGTAGTGTCATCATCACCCATTTGTAATTTGGATCTCAAGAACCTTGCCTGAGTATTGATGTTTGCCCACATTCTTTGCATTTTAGCAATAGTGGAAAACATAGTTGTACTATCATGATATAGGGCTAACATATCCCTGATAGCTTGCCGTGTGATTTTCACTGTGAATGGACCTCGTTGAATGGTGCATGAGGGTGCATGGAACAAGTCTACACATAATTCGACCAAGTCGAGGCATGGATGCATAGCTGGGACAATGAATTGTGCCAGTTGTGAAGTCCATATCCTCATGGAAAATGTTTCATATTGCCCTACTCTAGCCCTCTATAGACACCTTTGATGTGCCCCTTCTCTAAGAGTTTTGCTACTAGCTCTTTGAAGAATTGGGTCCATGACGCCATCTACATAATCTTTTATTTTTGCTGGGTCACTTGCTTGACCAACTTCAAGAATCCTAATCCATGGATAGGTCTTCAATGGTTGCATGAGAGCTGAAGCATGTGACTTACTTGCAAGAAACTTATCAAGGGATTCATACATTCTAGCTCCTTGTTATGAAGGTTGTGCCCCTTCCATCTTCTGTATCTTTTTTGTGATAACTGGTATGAGCTTTTTGTAAAACAAAAAAACTTTCACTGAAGTAAGTTTACTAAGCACTAAAAAATGCTAGCAGGATATTTTCTCATAGATGCAGGAATGTTTGAGAACTTGTAAGCTTTAACTCTTGCTAAGAGGTATTTATTGACCTATCAAGTCTCAAAATGGCATTAAACTCGAATAACCGTTAGCAAATCTTATTCAATCTTTATGGAACAGCCAAGTAGACACATTATGCAAGTGGTAGCGCAAGGTACCTTGGGGATTTCTAAAGATTTGGGATACATTCAATGTATTGGAGAAATTTGAAAATTTTGAGTTGCCGACTACGTGTTCAAAGAACACTTATTTAAAAGAAAAGTGGGAAAACAAAAAAATGGGAAAATAAAGCAATGAAAAGGGGAAACTACCTAACTATAATACATTAACCAAGTATCTTTATCTCCCTCCTGGATCAAAAGAAGAATTTCTAAAGTCCCTTTCATGACAAGCCAGCTTATATTGCCAGATAAGTGGTTGAATTGGATATAGCTCTGGTGACTTGCTCTCTATGTATGCCACATTGATTTGCATGCATTTGAGTGAGTCTGAATCAAGTATGCTTCCAACATACATAAGCTCTTTTTGTCCTTGAAAGCTTGTCAAATGCTGGTTCTTGATACTAGCGTGTCTTATCAAGAAATTAATGATTATTTTCTCAACAACAGAAGCTCTTTGATATAGATCATTTATTGACTCATCTACTTCTGCCTTAAACTCAGGTTCTATTGCATGATCATCCTCTTTAATAACTTCAAAATTACCAACCTCTTGAAAGGATAATTCTGAAAGTTTGTAATGATTTTGCATATGTAATTGTGTCTTAATGGTATCTTGTTCATCTGCAACTGGCTCACAGCTTCCCTGAAAAATAGTATAACCTGATCCAATGATTTTAAACAAATCATTCAAATCATGACCAAGGAAATGTCCATGCTCCTCTACATCATCTTGCAAAGTAAGAAGAAAATCAAAAATTATGTCCTCTTCATTAGAGATTAAGGCATACGCTTGTGACTTCTCACTCAGAATCTAGAATTCATGTTGAGAGACCCGAGGATTAATAGAAGAGGTATCTTTTGACTTTTCTTTCTCTAGAACATTTGGGATTTTATGATCTTCATCAAGTATAATGTAAGTTCCCAAACAAATAGAATCATAATTTCCCTATGGGTCACTTTGCATCATAGCTAATAAATGATCATTTTCTTATTCTTGATTATGTCTAGTCCATTCACCTAGCTCTTCAACAAAAACCCTTTCTTCTTTATTCATCATAGCATGAGTTGCCTCTAACTTTGCAGTTGGTTCATTGGTGATGTGATCTTTATATAATGGCTCAGATAATATCTTCATCTTTGAACCATATTTGGTTCTTAAGATGAGATGAGACCAATCAAGGGACATATATCCTCCTATCTTGGCTGTAAAGTCTCTAGATAAGCATAGGCCAAAAATAGGAGGTATATCCATGACCACTACATCTTGATTTACAATTATATTGGGAAAAGTATATAATTGTAATGGGAGTTGTTTAATTCTCCCTATTTTTTGTACTACTTTACCATCTAGCTGCATGACTCCTTTAGTGAGTGGCTCATATCTTATTTTTAAAGCATCAGCTATCTGCTTGGGCATTAATATAGTACTAGCCCCTAAATCAATCATTACATTATGCAGCAGTTTCTTGCCAACTATTAAAGTTAAATAGAAGGGATCCAATTTGGGTTTTCTTACCTCTGTTGTATTATTCACTAGTGTTGTTATCTGTAGATGAACTATATCTTTGAGCTTTTCTTTTTTAGCAAGTCCTTTGATAACAGTACCTTTGGGCACTGCTTGGCCTTGTAGAGCTTCTTGTAGTAGTGTAATCTATTCAGGAATAGCCAATATATCCCATATTGATACTTGTCCTAGAGTCTTCTTCAATTTATCCACCACATTTATTGGTCCCAAAGTCTGAGTTCTTTGAAAATAAGGATATCTTGTTTTTTCTTGAATTTGTGCAAGAATCCCTTGATTCTACACCAATTGAGGCACTTCTTGTTTAACAGCTGTGTTTCTTTGTCCTTGGAATGGAGGATTCTCCATGACTTGATTATTTATAACCTCAGGCTGTTCCACCATCCTTCTCTTTGATCTAGTATAATAATCAGACTGCACCACTGGTTTTTTGGAGGTAGATGCTTCGTTCAAGAAAATTGATTCTTCATCTTCAACCCATGAGAACAAAGCATGTTTCAGGACTATTTCTTCCTCTTGTTGCAAAGACATACCTTGCATCTAAGCCATTAAGAGTGAATTCTGCATACCAAAAGACTGGTAGGCTTGATTGTCACTAGAACTTGCAAACTAACCATCCATTCTTCTTTGCTCTACCACCTTTTGTTGTAGATTACCCATGGAACAATCTCTAAGTGTATGAGCATTATTGCAAGGAAAACACCAAGCATTAGTGTTATCTACATAGTTATTTTTCCCTAGAACAATCTCCCTATTTGAATTGGGAGTAATAGTCTGTGAGGGTGTAGGGACTACAACTAATTGGTTTGCTGGCTGAGGGTTATTTTGCCTTGGAGGACCCTGGTATTGGTTTGGCTAAGATGAAAATATATTTCCTTGATAGCCTTGATATGTAGGCCTAGGGAAAGGATTATGTTGTCTCTTTATATTAATCATCTCATTAGAAAATTTCCTTAGGATATTCTTGATATCATCTAACTTAGATGACTGAGTGGGGACAATTTCTTTAGTAGGTGGTTGAGGTATGTGTACATAGACACAAGTGGGGCTATAGATTTAGGGGCTTCTTGAGGTAATGGCAAGGAAATTTCTAGGGACATGGGCATGGGAGGCCTTAGGGGCAACTTTCCAGCATCTATTAAATTATTCTCAGCTTTGACCACATAGTCATAAGCCTCAAGCAAAGTATGTCCTCCAAATGACTGAATCATAAAAGATATATCTGAATTCAAATCCTTAAGATAAAATACTATAGCCATACCTGGTAACGGTCTAGTTGTAGTAGGGATTCTTTTCCAAGTCTTTTGAAATTTGGAATTAAAGTCAGGCATGGCTTCTTGTGGTGCCCTTTGAATAGTAATTAATTACTGTAATAAAGAAGACTTATCACCCTTCTCTTCGAATCTTTCAAAGAAAATATCTCCGAGCTGATCCCATGTAGATATGGTATTTGGGGTCAAAGACTAATACCATTCTAGAGCCTTCCCTTTAAAAGAAGCTGCTAATAATATTTTGGCCACATTTTGCTGCATGACAACATGTATAGCACGGACATCTAATACATCCTGTAGATGTTCTTCAGGTGTTTTAAAGTCTTTCCCACTAAATTTGGGTAGAGCTTTTAGGGCATTCACTGGAATAAGATCCCAAGTGGCTGGTGGTATTGGGAGAATCAATGGACTACCAGTGTTCCAACTTGCATAATTTCTTGGGGGTATAAGGGCTCCCATATTTTCTCTTGGTATTGGTATAAACTGGTTGACTCTTCTTCTTGGACTAGTTAACAAAGGTGGCAAAAGAATACCTGAATTTATAGCATATTGTGATCTGGTTACTGGTCCACAGCTATGACTCCTTATAGCTCTCTAGTTCATATGATCTTGAAAGAAACTTTAAGATTGGTCCCATCGAGTGTGCCAAAAATTGTTGATGTTTAAAATTGCACTTGTTATAACACCAACAATGGGAAGTTTCAAGATGTGGGACTTGCGACTTGAAACAACCTCCAAATTTTTAAGAAGATGGTCTCTTCTTTATATCAAGTGTATACTGAGAAAAGTGATAGGAATTTTAACAGAAACACAAATGCAAGAAAGAAAATCTAACTATGGTGATGTGCCTAAATGTAATTCAACCTTAATCATGAGCACAGTGAGACTATATGTAAGATTCATTTACATTTAAGAGCAAACAAGTGCATGATCAATGTATAAGATGGAAACAATAGAAATAGAGGCTCACAGCATAGACTACTTTTGTAGTGATACAAAAAATGTCAAAAAAGGTACAGGGTTCAATCTTCTTATTTGAATTTTGTAGTCACATAAGAGGCACAAAAACATGAACAATTATATAAACTTTTCAACTCAAGAAAATGGAACAAAGTTAAAATGACATTCCTAATCACAGCTCTAGAAAGTCTAAACTCTTGACAATACAGCCTAGACTACTTTTGCAATGACACAAAAAGTATCAACAAAGGCACAGGATTCAATCTTCTCATTAATTCTCCAGTCACATAAGAGGCACAAAAACATGCACAGTTACATAAACCTTCTAACTTAAGAAGATAGAACAAAAGCAAATGATATTCCTCGTCACAGCTCTAGAAAGTCTAAACTCTTAATAATAATTCTCCCAAAAAATTCTCTCTGGTATTTGATGATATCTCCTTTCTGGTGATCTCTTCACCTTTATTTATAGCCTTTGATTCACTCTAGATTTTCTGCTTGTTCTCAATCTAACAGCCCAATTGAAATCTAACTAAAACTGGAAGTATCTAACAGAAGATATTTCTTAGATTATAAAACCTTCTATCTTCTGGCAGTTTATTGGCTGAAAATAGATCGTAGGAAACTCCCTTCTATTCCACAAAAGAGGACACTTAGACAATTCCTTGAAAACCTTCTTATTACTTTAGGAGACACTGGAGGATGACACTTGTCAGGTTTCACAACCTTACTGAGGACACATGGTGCTCTCCACTTTCCCTATACTCTTACTATATCTTGGCTCAGGAACATTTTGCCTTTGACACCTGTCACAATCTGCTTCTTTAAACTTTAATAGCTTAAAATAAAATAAGACCCACAGCCTTTCTTGTTTGAGCAACTTGAAAAGGAGCATAGGTACATGTGGTGATTTCCACTTCCCTTAATAAAAGACACATGGCAATCTCCACTTTTTTATCTAGGGTTACGTGGTGGTCTCCGCTTCTTTTAGCTACCTTCTTAGAAACTTATGAAAAGTGACACATGGAAGTCTCTACTTCTTTATTTATATCATAGAAATAATTGGGTCCCATTTCATATTTACACAGACAGTGACACCTGGCGGCTTCTGCTTGCTTTAGAAACAAAACTTGAGACCCACCACAGTCTTTGCTATATCGATGAAGCAAAATGAAGATAATTCAGATCTCGTGGTGGATTTTGCTCTCTTTTGCTGGGATATGTGGTGTCTTCCATCACTTTTAGAAAAGCAAAATTGAGACCTTCCATGATTTCCACTTGGCACTTTTTTCTTGATCCTGATACTTAGCTTTTGAAACCTTCCATTGAAAAGAGATTTGGAATGCAGATGCTGATATGAAAAGCTTGAAACATGGATGCTGATATGAAATGTGGATGTCGACACTTGTCACACTCTGCTGAGTTGCTATGAGGTACGTGGAAATATCTGTAGCCTTACTAAAATTATGAAAAGTGCCACGAACGATGACACTTGGCAGCTTCCACTTGACTTTGACACAGACAAAAATGAATCAAAAGGAAAAATAGTGCCTATGCTCTATTTCAAAACTTCACTGCCTTAGATCAAAGTATGCGAGAACAAAATTTTGTAGCGTGCAACTAAAAAATAGAATGAAACATACAGTAAATTTTTACTCTACATTTACCAAACATTTGCATAGTGAGATAGCTTATCATTTGGAACTACAATGTGTGCATACTTTCAAGGAAATAATTGATAAAGGCTTGTTGATTGAGTGGGAGCTTATCAATAAAGGAGTTATCAATCTTAATTCAACTAATCAAAATCAAAGTACCAATCAAGGAAATGACCATCCCATTCAAGTGCAATCCTCACAATCGGCACAGGCCAATAACCGAGAAAGATCTAAGCAATTCAACCATAATAAGAATGTTATGGGGAATAGAGTAACTAAATCCCATCATGTCCAAATGGTATAAACATCATCTACACCACCTTTTAAATTTACTCTTACCTAGCAACCTTTCCAACCAATAATGCAAGCATAACAACTAAGACTTAACAAATATAGTAGTTGTTACCATTACAAACCCCTCCTCCTAAGAGAACCATATCTACACATCATGTATTTAGTGACCTAAGAGAACCTGTTAAATCTATACTTTGTAAGCTTTCTACTTCTAATTTGATTAGTTAGTATATACCAAAGCATTATCCACAAGATATTCCTTATCTTGATTGGTATCGTGAAAATGAATTATGTGACTATCATCGGGTCAATGGGCATAATCTACGAAGATGTGTCTAAATCAAGCATTTAATTGAGAATATATTGGAGAATGGGGAGATAAAATTGGATAATGGTTTTTCCAATTCTAATCAAACTCTTGAGATTTATCAAAGCCCTTTTCCCTAACATAACAATCAAGAGCAGTAAAATAATCAATAATAACAACAACAATGGCCAATGCATCAGTAAAATCAAAGGCCCAACCAGTAGAATCAACAAAATTAGTAAAATAACCCATAATTATAGAAAAATAGACAAAACCAAGGTTAAAATGGTAAGAACTAATAAACCTACCATGTAGTTGCACATGATTACAATAGGGTTGTAGGTCATATTGCAGGGAGTAGCGTTAATACCATCTCCATTAATCCTATACCAAGAACTAATTAGCCTAGACCATTGCTAAATAGCAATATTTAGCCAAATTATATGGATAATCTTTTTTTGACTTGGGAATGCATACAGGTAAACTAGAAAACTAGGACTTTCCCTTTTAGACCTTATATCGACAACTCATCCTTGCCATGTGACCACATACAAGTGCACTAATAATAGAGACTTGCCATGTCTAGTCCCACACCATTCCCAACATTGGTTAGCACTAATGGTCCAATATTTAATCCTAATTATGTAATCATAACTTGGAGGTCAAAGATTACTATCCCAAGCCCACAACCATCCACCACTTTGCCTATTATCCAACTAACCATTCAACCTTGGAATAAAACATTCACTACTGACCAAGATAAGAAATTTGATATTGTGGAATAATTATAGAAGACACCAACACAAATTTCTATTTTAGATTTGTTGTGAACATCAATAATCAAAAGGAACATCTTGAATGAGTTTTTAACCCAATCCATTATTACTAGTGGCATAGCCCCTGATCATTTTCAAGCTTTGGTTGGACACCTAGCTCTAGCCCAACAAGTCACATTCAACCAAAGCGATATGTCTTCCCTTAGCCTACTCCATAGCAATCCATTATACATAGAAGTTTGTATCAGATGGCATAAAGTGAAACATGTCCTTATAGACAATGGATCTAGCCTCAACATAGTGTCTTAAAATCTCATCAAGCTTCTTGGGTACATAATGGCAAATCTTCAGCCAAAAATAATAGCCATCAAAGCCTATGATAATCAGGAAAGATAACTATAAGGCACCATTAGTTTTTTAGTTATCATTAGGCCTTTGACCCATGATACACTTTTCCATGTGCTTGATCTTGAGTTATCATACAATATGCTTCTAGGCAGGCCTTGGTTACATGAGATTCATGTAGTCCCATCAACACTGCACCAATGTATCAAGTTTTTCCACTCAAGGATGGAAGTGAATATTCCAAGAGATTTACACCCATCTGAACACTAAAAACATCATGAGGCTAAATTTCAAATCTATAATTATCAATATGACATGAATCCAAGTTCCAAATAGGATAAAGGAAAAGTTATACTTATTGATCTTTCACTACAAAATTGCATAGATCTTAATACCTTGGATTCTCTTTCCCACATGCCACCTCCTGAAGCTTCTATTCATTTCACCATTTCAAATAATGGATCAAGAGAGTATGTGACCCATGATACATTTCATATTTCCAATCTTCCTCATAATCTAAAAACCTTTGGGTGACCTAAAGTCATCCCAGATATCCATTGGCAACAAAATAACAAAGATAAGGGACCAAGTTTTCCCACTCAAGGATGGAAGTGAATATTCTAAGAGATTTACACCCATATGAACACAGCAAACATCTTGAGGCCAAATTTCAAAGCTATAATTATCTATATGGCATGAATCCAAGTTTCAAGCAGGATAAAGGAAAAGTTATACTTATTGATCCTTCACCAAATAATTGCATAGATATTAATACCTTGGATTCTCTTTCCCACATGCCACCTCCTGAAGCTTCTAATCATTTTACCATTTTAGATAATGGACTAGGAGAGTATGAGACCCATCATACATTTCATATTTCCAATCTTCCTCAGAATTTGAAAATACAACCAGATCAAAATATCACCAGAAGACCAACATAAATAATGTTCACCACTCCATGGGAAACATTTTATTATCAGGTAATGCCATTTGGCCTTAAGAATGCAAGAGATACATATCAAAGGGCCATGACTATTATATTCCATGATATGATGCATGATATTATTGAAGACTATGTCGATGACATATTAGGAAAATACAAAATCAGGGCTAACCATCCAATAGATCTATGTAAGATATTTGAAATATTATGGGGGTACAAAGTCAGACTCAATCCAAATAAATGTGTGTTTGATGTAACTTCAGGTAAACTAATTGGATTCATTGTGTCTCATAGAGGTATTGAAGTCGATCCATCTAAAGTCCATGTTATAATCAAGATGCCACCACCAACCAATTTAAAGTAACTCCATAGTTTTCAAAGTAAGATCTAGTCAATTTGACGCTTCATCTCTCAGATAGCAGACAAGTGCCATCCATTTACACACCTTTTGAATAAGGGAGTTGCATTTCACTAAGATGATCACTACCAAATAGCTTTTCAACAAATCAAAAACTATCTTGTTAATCTACCTATTTTATTACCTCCAATCTCAGGAAAGCCACATGCTCTGGGGGCACTCTTTACTCAACATGATGATAATGGAAAAGAGAATGATGTATACTACCTAAGCCATATCTTGGTTATATATAATCATAACTATGCACCTGTTGAAAAAGCTTATCTAGCCATGGTCTTCATAGCTCAAAAACTACACTATTACATGTCGAACAATAAGACCATGGTCATTTCAAAGGTAGATCCGCTCAAGTATCTACTATCTAAAATAAATTTGCAAGGTAGAATGGCTAAATAGATCATGTTTCTTAGTGAGTTTGACATAGAGTGTGTCAATTAGAAGGCAATCAAGGGACAAGCTCTTTCAGATCAACTTGCTAAAGCACCTCTCATAGACACACAACCACTCACATTTCAATTTCCTAATGAATCCATCATGACCGTCATTGACACACCCCTTAAGGAGCAGCCCTAAAAAATAGATTTTTATGGTTCATTTATTGCACATGGATTGGGGGTAGGCCTATTATTTATTACACTACAGGGAGATCTAATCCCTAAATCATTCAGAATCATTTTTCCTTGTACAAATAACATGGTTGAGTATGAAGCACTTATTGAATGACTTCGACAGGCAGTGTATTAGAACATATCTCATCAAAAAAAATATGGTGATTCTATTTAATCATCAATCAAGTCACAAATCATTTTTAGACCAAAGATAGCAAGTTGGTTTCATCTAAAGCCATGGTCGACACTCTTAAGCAACAAATTAACAATATTCAGTTTGAGTACATACCAAGGGCTAGTTACAGAACTATAGATGCCATGGCTACTATTAGCTCTCTGATTTGACAAATAGATAAAGGTAGAGAGTATCAATTCCTCATCAAGAATTTGTTAGCACCAACTCAAGAACCTTCAACTATTGCCATAATTTGTGATATTATTGGTCCTAATTCTATCTGGTACTCAGACCTTTACAACTACCTTCATGACCAAGTTATACCACCTAACCTATCTCAAAAAAAAACCAAAGCCTTCATTCATCATTCCACTCATTATACTTTACTTGGAGCCACCCTTTACCATCACAGTTTGGAAGGAACTATGCTCCATTGTTTAACTTTGATAGAGTTTACACTAGCATTAAGAGAAGTTTATAGAGGAGTATGTGGCACTCATTCTAGTGGGACAGTCCTATCCAAAAAAAATTTACATATTAGTTATTATTGGGCTATAATGGATGCAGATGCCACTATATATGTAAAAAAGTGTGATAATTATCTATGGCATGCTAATCTAATTCATGCCCCAGCAAAAACTCTAAATTTGATGTTGACACCATGGCCATTTTCTACATGGGGACTTGACCTCATTGAGAAGATTAACGCCACTTCATCTGATGGCCATAAACATATCCATACCACCACTGAATAATTCACTAAGTGGGTTAAAGTTATACCTCTCACTTACATGACTGGAAAGCAAATTTCTAAATTTATTTTTAACCATCTCATTTGCCACTATGGTATCCCCTCTAACATTATATCTGATAATGGAAGATCATTCAAGAACAAGGATGTAAACCAGCTATGTATTGAATATAACATCACACAACATTTCTCTATAGCATATTACCCTCAAAGTAATGGCCAAGATAAAGCATCCAATGAAACCATTATCAATATTCTCAAAAATATTGTCAATGATGCCAGTCATGATTGGCACCTTCAGATATTCCCTGCCCGTTAGGAATACCATACCAATCATCATACCCCCACAAGAGCCACTCCAAACTCACTTGTTTATGATATTAAATCTATCCTTCTCATTGAGGTTGAATTTTTTTCACTACGTATCTCTTTCAAGCATGCCTTGGATGATCATGACTATCAAGTAGCTCACCTATAAGAGCTAGACCTACTTGATGAAAAATACATAGCAATGCTCAATAATCTTCAAGCATATCAGAATCAACTCAAAGGCCACTATAATCAATGTGTTAAGTATAGAAAATTTGAACTTGGTGATCTTGTTCTTAAAGAAAACCAAAAGAATACCACAGCTAAGAAGAAGCATAAAGGGAAATTCAAACCAAACTAGATAGGGCCTTTCATCATTATTACAGATTATGGATCAGGGGCATACAGGCTCACCACACTAGATAGAAATGAACTTCTTGAGTTGATGAATAATATTCATCTCAAATGGTATTATGCTTGAGCACTAGGTGTATTTTATATAAGGACCATTTTAGTTATGTCATTTTATCACTATACTTCTTTATACAAATACCATCCTTATCCATCCTCTTCATCGTATCCACTTTCTATTTCTGTTATATCAACCTAGTGTGTTCTAAAGCTTATCTCTTTTAAACTTAGTTTTTACCATTAATTACGCATTTTTAGCATCGAGGTATTTGATCAGTTCATCAATTAGTTCAAGTACTTCAGATAGAGATTGTATTTTAGAATAATGTGATAGAACTTTTGGTAGTTACATCCTTCATTTGTTATTTTTTTCTTACCACTAGTCTTTTTATTAATTATAACCACCTTTAGGAAAATTAATACCATCGATATATTTTATTGTGTCTTGGTTATAATGGCCTATGGGCAAACTAGCGGAAACATTAAGCCTTGATGTGCCAACTTTCCACCTCTTGTATCATACTATCCCTTTTCACCAACTATGTTAGTTTTATTTGAATTGACTTCTACACTCATCGAATTCTTCCATTGTAAGGGTAGAACTATAGTGACTTAAGGTCTTACTTTGGGACTATGTAGGCAATGCTCGATACTCATTGAGGTCAGCTCATTCACCCTTTCTATACACTATTGCTATTGTTTTAGCAACTTAAGCCACACTCTTACCATTTTGTGAGCAACCTAAGCCATGCTCTCATTATTTTATGAGCAACCTTAAGTTTGAATGCTCTCATCATTTTGTGAGCAACCTCAGTTTAAACACTCTCACCATTTTGTGAGCTTGAACCATTTAGTGTCTCATCATTCTTGATCGAGTTGAGATACTTCAAAAAATTTCAAAAACATTTGAAAAATCATTAGAACAGAGAAAAAACATTGACCACTTCTTTACCTTAAGGATTATGGGAACCTTTACTAAGTTATAAGCAAATTACTTGTCATTTAGATTCCCCATCCTTTTTGGCCTTTTTCTCTCATGCACTTGCCATTTTTCAAGACCATTCCTATTCTTATATCACCTCCATTCTATTTTTTCTCATTAGTTATCACATTATTACCATTCCCTAGGAGAACTACATTTGGCTTAAAGTTTTTTTATTGGATATTACATCTATAGAACTATGTAGGCAGTGTCCACTTGCCTAGTGCATATGAAGACAGCTTGACCACCCCCTTCCTTTTCTTTTATTTCCCCCATTTTGTTTGTTTGTTAAGTTATCACCTATTTTCTAGGGGAAATGTTTCTAGGGTTTCTACTGCATTGTTTATTTGTTTGTTTCTACTTATTTTTATTTGTTTGTCTACCTATTTGTTTACTTTCAGCACTGTTGCCTTGATTTATTTTATGTGTGTTCATTGGGTGATTCTTTTCCCACACTTACACTTGAATCCATCCATATTCATATGTTTACATTGTCATCATGGTTTCTATCATTTGTGTATTATTTCTAATTGAGTATTGGATTATGGGAGATAGTCCTCATGCATATTTTAGCCAAGTCCTCATGGGGTAATACCATGATGCCTATCCACATGTGCTACAACAAACCTTAGCTTCAAGAAGTCTATTCAACAATAGCAGCATCTCTTTGGCACCAACATCTTGATTTCATCCCAATCATATCCCAAATAGAGTAATTAACCATAAAAGAATTTCAACCTTTATTAGTTCATACGAGCATTTCCCTACTAGTAGGTTATTCCAATTCATCATTACCCTCTATGTTAAGTTATCACCATCTTTGGCCAGGTTTATCATGTTTGCCATAATCAAGGTCTAATGATTATAACTACCTATGGGTAAATCATTGGACACCATCCCACCTATATTTCTTAATGATTATAAATGCCTTTGGGCAAATCATTATGTTGTCACCACTTTACTTTTACTGCCCATACAAGGGCATGTTATTATCTTATTTGTATAACCTAATTAGGGTAGCTCCATCTTCTCAATGATTATAACCATCTTTGGGAAAATCATTGTGTTATCATACCATGCTGCCATTATCGGGGTACAATGTTTATAACTGCCTTTGGTAAAATCATTGCACACCATCCCACTTGTATTCTCAATGACTTTAACTACTTTTTCAATATCATTGTGTTTTCACCCCATCATCATTGGTCCCCTCGTTTCACTTCTTTCTTTTCAAGGGATTATTTACTGACCTACTTGTGCCAACCATTCCCTTAAGGGAGCATCATACAGTTAGTTTATCACCATTACATTTGTAGGCATACAAGACCTTTTCATTCTTTCAGAAGACATTATTATGCTTATAGCTTGTAATGCCTTCCCAAATAGGGAAAAACTGTAGACACCTAAATCAGGCTTTTGACCAATTTCCATCCAAAATACACAATTTGGCCTAAAAACACTAAAACATGCTAAATGATGTGAAACTGACATATTCAAGTGCCAATTTTGGCCAAGTTCTCCCTAAATGAGGCAATGCAATTTATGGACCAACTAACTTTGATCAGATCATTTCAAGTCAAAATGCTAATTTTGCATCTAGGTGCTCTAGATTACTCTTTACTATCAAAGATTTTACACAAGATGGGTGCCTTTGTTATTTTCTATTGATAACATCTTAAATGGGATAATGGATCTAATGTATCTGATGTTGCCTTCTAATTCCAATCCAATCAAATTTTGGAACAATAACAAGGCATTCTGATCAATTTGAGTAATTTGTGCACAAAGTGCTTAATCATGCTTAAAGAGATATTAAAACCAAATTAGAGCCTAATCAAGAAATTCATGGAATCTTATTGAAAAATTGTTTTTATAAATGAATATTGAATATTTGCATCATCAGGTGACCTTATTTTTTGGGAAGACATCCTTAAGCCATAAATATCAAGATTCATGCCCTCCATGCCTCATCAATGCCTTATATGATGCCCTCCATGCCTCTTAATTTCCCCTTCTTCCAATGTCATGATGAGGATAATTACAAACTTAATTCTAAAAATTGAATTAATCCTCAACCACACATCTCAATCTTAGGATGGATGGTTTAGGTTGATTCCAGATATTTGTAAAAATCTATAAATAGGAGGCCTTACCACATCATTTCTAAAACTTGATAATGCAAAGTCATAATACACAAATGGTTCTAAAAGCTTCAATCAATTAGTGTTACCATGTCATATTCATTCCAATACAAGCCAAGCCACAAGCCAAAGGTGCCAAGGAGAGATGGAGGTAGTCAAGCTTCCATTGCCAAGGACTTTATGAGCATAAAATTGAGCAAGCCACCACTACAAAGGCACTTGGAGCATCCAAGGAAGGTGAAGTAATTTTTGTATTTTATTTATTACTTTTTAGTTGTGTTTGTCATTTGTTTTGTTAACTAAGCTCTCCCTAGCATCTAATCCTAGATATGTTATGTTATTAGTATGTTTTTTTCATTTTGGAACTAACCCATACTAATCATCCTCTCTTGAATCAAATTCCTAGATCTATAAAAACAAATCAATTGAGTCAATCAATCATACTAAATCACATTGGGAAGTATAAAAGAGAAATAAAATTGGCAAAAATGGTTTTAAATTAATCATACTAATTCAATTTGGGAAGTATGAAAAACTTAAGAAAAATGGTTGAATTATTACATGCAATTATAAAATAAGAAGATAAAAGTGAAATATTAATGAAGTAAGCATAAAACATACTAAATCAATATGGGAAGCATATCAATGACGTGTAACTCATAATCAATCACATCTTATCTCATATTTGATATATGTAATTTCATTATGACTTGGGTATTATAAAATTTTATGAGAAAGGCTAGGTCTTATCCATGGTCTTACAGTACAACTCACAAAGTGAATACCAATGAGGTATATATAATGTGAAAATTTGGTAAAAGGGGATGTTTGGAATGGTAGTGTGAAAATTTTGGTAATTTGTGAGGAAGGCATGGTCTTATGCATGGTATTATAATGCAACACATAAATGAAAACCCTAGGGGAGTGATCAGTGAATAAAACAATATTTCTCAAGGGTAAATATTAGGATTGTAAGGAGTGAAAAAGGGAATGTAAAAATCATAACATAGGCATCTTATGTGAATACCTTATGAGAAATGAGGCATAATAAGGACTTGAGAAGATCTTAAGTGACTAGTGACCATCAATATACAAAGGATACATGTTCACTATAGACATAAAGTTGTGTAGGAAAATATGTGTGCTACTAAGATCAACTCATGTAGGTAAATTTGAATAAGAAAATTAAAATAGACCTACCTTCCCACAATGTGTTCCCCATTCCTTAGGACACCTTATAGAGTCATCATTCTACTACAAATATAAGGTACTTGTGTGAAAAATTAGGTAGCAGTAAAATATTTTTTTAATTCTCCCTTTCTAATCTACTGGCCTATTGTACCCTAATGGACCTCAACTCTATTGTGAGGCCAATTGTGGAGTTTGAGATTCGGTTATAAAAAGAAGATGTGCTTAGAGTCATGAATTTTAATATGATTTGAATTTTGAGAATTTTGAATGTTGTCTTTTAGATCATTGCCTTTTGTTAAATGATTTAACTCTTAAATATTTCTATTGCTTTTAAGATTCCTCCTCCATACAGACTTAGAATGACCAATCATGAGAGATAGAGTGATACACATGAATGAGATTTAGGATTTGGCTAAATGAAGTGTTGTATCCAAATTAATCACCCTAGGATACTCTATGAGGTTCCTAAAATTTGATGTAACATGGAATCATCTCTCAAGTTGTGGGTGAACTTGTAAGAGAGATGAATCTCTATATTATGAGGGCTAGCTCCCTAGACTAATATTTAAGTGCTTATCGCCTAATATAATGCTTGTTTATAGGAAAAGGGTTAGGATTTTGCATGAATAGGAAACTACATTAAATATGTGATATAAAATTACATATCCCACAGACTATCACACTCCTACTAAGTAACAAAGCTTTCCAAGATCAGTTCTATGCATTGAAAGATCCTGACATAGTATTTCAATGTGAAGGTAGGAATACATAGGATAATTAAAAATATAAATGATCAAGGGGTATAATTCACACCATAGATACAATTGCATACTTGAATAGGATCCTATTACATTCATACACTTCACATGACTTGTTAAAATCAGATTCTTTGCTTAAACATGAAGGATAAAGAGGAGTAAGGATGACACTATCACTTAGTTCCACTATAAATCACTCACACACTTAGAAAAAATGCTCTTAACTTAGAATCAGACTTTTATTAAATGTTTAAAGACAAAATTCAATGTCATACCATTAGGGCCTCACCATACTAGATATGGTCTTCTTTACAATAGCCAAGATGGCTCATACTTATAAAATTTTGGAAGAAGAGACAGAGAAGGGAAGTTAAAGAGGCACAAAGACAAGTGTCCAAAGGTTAAAATCATTTAAAATTTATTTTTATGAGGTGTAAAATTATTTATGAAATTGACTTACACATCATTCTATCCCAGATAAGCCTCTTCTCCAAGTGTGGCGTAGCAATCTTCTCAATCATTCTCTCTTGTGAAACTGCCTTCATGATGGGATTTCTTAAGAACTTAAAATTAGGTTAGGTAAAAATTTTGCATGGAAATGAGATGTAAGAGATATCAAGTAACTTATTTTTACATGTTTCAATCCCAAACTAAGCACCTTACTTGATGTGGCATTGAAACTCTTCCACAAGCATCTTTGATTATTGAAACTTCTCCTTGACAAGTGGCAAGAGGCAAGAATTTGATCATGAGATATCTTGGATAGTTATATTTTCATAAAAATGACACTTTTAAATCATCTTGAATCATATCAATCACTTACATCACCTGCAATCATCAATTCCTCTCTTAGGTGTCATAAAGCCTCTTTGTCTCACTAGGCCCAATTTGGCCAAAATAGCTAAAATTTGGATTTATCTCAAGTTATGAAATATTTATTCATGGAAGGAATATTTTCATCATATTTTACTAAAAAAAATACATATAAAACCATTAATCTCTCACCAAGACACCATTTTACTTATAGAGCCTTCACTAGACCTAGTCCTCTTATAGCCTTATTTTTACACAAGTCCACTTGTGTAGGAGAATGTACATACTTAAAAGACTAAGTGAGACCATTTTTTAGTACCATTTTCCATAATTGTTATTTTTTCCAATTTTCATGGTGAAACACTTAAGGCAAGTGTGTTTTTTAGATAAATTAGTCCTCCCAATTAGGCTTAATTAGGCCTCTTTAGCCTAGAAGACCAAAAATGTTCATTTTGAGCTCCCGCATATGTGAAATGGAAAATTAACCTATGATTAACTTTTTTTACCTCCTTATCATCCCTCATGTTTAATTTGAGCTCCTAATCATTTGTATGGACCCCTATTCTAGCATTAAATGCTCTTTCTTAGCCTATTTCATACAACCCTATACTTGTAGGTGTGGACTAGTGATAAGAGATGAATCTCAAGAGAGATATCAAGGTCATAATGATGATTATCAATCTTTAAACATCAATTTGAGTTCTTTTTTTGGCCTTTCTCTCTCATTGGGTTCAAATCAGGCTTCTTGGAGGGTTTAGAGTGCATTAGCCCTTAAGGGATTGTTCATAAAGGATGCACATTGGATATTCTTAGAAATTAAACTAATGGATAATTAATGACCTTCTATAACACCTCCAATAATCTCCAGGTCCCATGCATAATCTCATGAAATTTTCAAGCATTTGAAGTTGGCCATTCAAGCCACTTGGTGTATTCTATGAGGGTTTGATAGATTGTAAGCCAAGAATTGGCTTCTTGATTAATTTATTTACAAAAACATGGTTAAAACACCTCTAAATATTTATCATGAATATTCCTTAATCATTTTAATATCTCCCTAAGAGCTAGGAATGAAATTTACCCCTTATTTAGCATTAGGCTTGTGCCTTGCCAATGAGCCTACCTGCACTTTGGGCTCAAAATGACTTTTGTTTGCACTTGACATGCATCCTCATATATTAACCACATAATTTTCAACCCCATGATGGTTATATAAGACATTTATATGCTTTATTAATGCTTAAACTTGAAATGACTCCTCATTTGGAATCATGCCTATTCCTTTCCTTACTCTGATGACTGTAAACTTCCTTGTGTGGAGCATCCTGCTTACCCTCAAACCTTATAATAAGATTTTATATTTTGTGTTATGTTTTATTAAACATCCAAAACTATCACTTGAGATTACTTGACCTTATAGTCACCAATATTATCATTTTCCTCAAAGTTGTCATCTCCATGCATAAGAAAACTACCCCTACTCTGAGACAGAATAGAGAGGGTTTTTCATAATGTAATTAGAAAATTAATAATTTTATAATCTTCATTATGTATTTATTTTACTCTATACCATGTTTTTTCACCTAAATCCTCCATTTATACTTCCATCCAACACCATTTCCAAAGCAGACTTTGACAAGGTACCCTAATGAAGGTGGGCAGGGTATAGGTTGTACTAGGGGCTTTAGGGATTAGCTTGAGATTTATTAGGACATGTATGGATTATTAATTCCTTATAAAACCTATTCAAACCATATTAAAGTTCATTTTATCCTCAAAAGCTTCCTTACCTTTTGGAAACCATCAACTAGGCTAATGATTGCTTGTTAAGGAATCATTATTTAGGGTGTTGGCTATAGCTAATTATGGTGGTGTTTAGGGATTTTGGTAGGTGATATATCTTCCAATGAAGTTTCATAAATCAAAAAACATATATATCTCCTTTAAATATCCAAAAAAATGTCTAAACTTTCAACCTTCAATTTCATTATTCATTAACCTAAATGATTGTGTTCCATGCATTTAGGCTGCCTGTAGGTATGCCATGGTGATGTTTAGAGTTTGTCTAAAAGTATTATAATCTCCCATGAAGGTATTTTACTCAAAAACACTCTATTCATCTTTTAAATCTCAACATGAAGTCTAAACTCTAACTTTCAACTCACTGTTTGCAATCCTACCTGACTGTGTTTGTTCTCAGACCTATATATGAATAAGGGATAATGCATTAATGGTCAAAACTCCAAAATTCACCTTTTATCTATCATTTTAGCCCAATATTTAATTTTTAATCATTTATTATTTATGTCCCTTAATGTAATAGCTTAGGATCATCAAATTTAAGTGTAAAATAAACATTTTGGACAAAGTCCTATAGACTCCATTGACAAAATTAAGTGCTTTTTGGCCATTTTTAGATCTTGGAAACTCCCATCTCCACTCACCATCTGCTCCTCAAAATTATCATAGGTCTTCTCCTCACTAGATAAAATAATATTGGTAAGTTAGGAGTTTTAAAACTTTAAGGAGACATGTTTTGAGAGGTCTACAACAACCCTTAGGACCTATGTTTTACTTATTTAGGGATTGAAGTCTAAAACAATCTTCATTCTCCCTTTTAAAGTGGATTTCATAGCCTCTTGACAATTCTCCATCTAAAACAACCCTAGCATTATCCTCATCAATAAATAGAGTTTGATCATGAGATCTCATCACATCTCCATATATGCACCATGATGTCAACAAGGCCTGTAGATGATCCTTGGGTTGTGTTTACTTAGCAGGATATGGAATTACACAAGGAAAGCTTATTGGAGAGACTCTAACCCATTCCAATTCAAAATTTATCATTTTAATAGAAAATATCCATTAAATAACTCTTAAAATCAATCATTAAACTCTTTCAATGGCACCTGAGATAGCTAAGAATGTAAAAGAGCAGTTGGGAGCACATGTAAGCTTAGAAGAGGCTTCCCCAAGTACTTGAGTTTTTAAAAACAATAAGAAGCATGGTAATGTATTAAAAATCATGTATAATCACTTACAACAAACAAACCCATAAATCTAAAATAATAAAATCTAAGACAAGTTCAAACAATGACCCCCTCATGGTTGTAAATCCATAAAAAGTTACTTGGAGTCAAACTGATTGTTCATAAAGGAGGAGGCACAAAATTTCAACTTCTTGATATAAAATTGAAGTGAAATTATATTAATATCCACCCCTAGAATTACTCTTTCCAATTCCACCTGTACGGCCCATAGCAAGTGATTAAATTTACCCTTCTTGGGATTGCCAATGGAAAATGAAGGAAAAGAAGTTGTAGATAGACCTTTTGTATTCTCCCTACAAAATAAAAATTTAAATGACCTTTGGGGAGGTGAAGAGTCACTCCACCATGTTTTCAATTGATGGTGGACTTGAGAAGTCTGTACAAGTGCCTAAAAACTCCTATTTTTTTAGGAAAAACTACCATTTCTTGATCAAAATAGACTTATAGCTATCACCTAACTGATTCTCACATCATTTTACCTTATCCACATGTATATCCAACTTTATTCCATATTTTTTAACTCCCACCATCCGTACAAGTCAATTAATTAGCTAAAAAAGTGGCCAAATGACCCTTTTACCACATGAAACCTAACAAATGGCCAATTTGTGACTTGAAGACACCTTAAAACAATTAAAATACCATTTTATTACATTTTCACTACAATTTGGCACTTAAAATAAGTTTGAATAGCTTTGACCAATGTTGACTTTGGTTGACTAAGCCAGTATAAGGAGGATGGGTTTTAGCAAGGACTAGGGAAAGGGTAAGTGAGACATGTAGGACAATAGATGACCCCATATGACATATTAAACTTTATATAAAATTAAAAATAGTATGGGTTGACCCAAATTTGACTTGGAGTTAAAAAAATTCAACATTCTTTGTGATTTCTAGGGGTGGTATGCCTATTATGCCTAAGACCAGTTGCCTAATCCTTCCATTGGGCATGAAGTCATGCATATGAGCACTCTAATTGACTTGAACATACCTTTGGATTCAAGGGAAACAATCTGGTTGACACACACACACAAAAAAAAACAAAGGCACACACCAAACAAATGAAAAGAAACACACTTATACAATGAAGCACTTACGAAACACCAAACAAACTAAAACAAACACACTCTAAAGTGTATAAACTAGATAGATAGAATTGATCCTCCTAGATCAAAAGGAAATATTTTCATACCATCTCCTTGAAATAGACTATAAATAGGTGCAAGCTACCACTTAGGATTTTTCCTTGTTTATCCAAGGCCTTGTTCACCTTCCATGATGCTTGCACTGGTTTCATCTGGTTCCATAGCCAAGAATATGTGTTCAATGGAAACATACTCTTCTTGATTGGTTTGAATGGCAACCATAGCCCTTGGTTCAAGTGATCTTTCATTGATCCTAGATTCATTTTGATCTTCACACTCAACCTCAACCTCTACTATAAATGGCTTTCCATTATTAAGGTTATGCTCATTTTAGAAGGTAATGTCTATATCAAACTTTGGTGGTTCTAGTAGTTGAGTGCATGAGAGAGGTTCTTCAAAACTTAATACCTCTCTTGGTACCTTATGCTCTTCTTCTATCTTATGCATTTGACTTTCTTGAGATGAACCATGCTTACCTTACTCTTCTTGTTGAGGTGCTTCATAAATCTCAATAGGTTCAACTGCAACATCTCCAAAACTTTTCTCAAGCTCTTCATGAAGTGGAGATGCATCATCCAATCTCAAGCAAAATTTCTCAAGGTCATCCCAAAATGATAACTCTTCATGTTCAATATAAAGGGCTTGAAGTTCATCAACATTCTTACTAACTTCTTTTGGAGCATCATGTTGGCTAGTGTGTACCTCTTCTTCACCTTGTGTTGCAGGTTTATCATGATCATCTTCCATGAAGCATAGTAATTCGTCAATCCACTCAAGGTCTACTTCTTCTTATTTTACCATTGAAGTGTCTTCTTCTCCCAAAACCTTTTTTGGATGCTCCATATCATCATCTCTTTCTTCAACATCCCCCAACTCTTGTGGAGTCTTAGGAATAATCAATTGATGTGAAGGAAATAGAGAAGAAGTATAGAATGACAATCCTTTAGGTGCTTTATCAACCTTGTCCACATTGTTATCTTCCTTTTGAAAGTTCATAATAATGGTACTTTGGTTGCTACCTTCTCCATGAGTATCCCTTTGCATGATATTTTCTTCTTCTGATGTGAGGTAAGGAGTTGCTCTTTCTTATGCCACTAAGGCTTGACAACCTCCTCCACCATCATACACAAACTGACCTTGAGATTATCCCCAATGATCCAAATGTTCCTCTCCTTGAATTAGGTTGGTATGGACTGGAACAATAGCCTTTGTGGATGGAATGGAATTAGGATTATAGCTATTAGGCTGCCTATTGAAAACTTGATAACCTTGGTGATTATATTGGGGATTAGGAGGAGTACTTGCAATTGAGCTTGTTTAAGCTAAGCTTGTAATGACCTGATCATTTCATCTTTGTCTATATCATTATCCACTTTCTTTGGAGTGATTATAGACTTGACATTGGCATTGGGAACTTTATCTACACTTGGGGTTTCAAATGAACTATGAGATAACAAATGCATAGCAACTATTGGGGACAATTTCCCAGCTAGTATCAAACTATTCTCATCTTCAATAGCAATCTCATATGCATCAGGTAGATTAAATCCTCCCATTGATTAAAACATTACTACCACATCAGTGCAAATGGCCTTGAGATAAGTGACAAACACAAAGCTTGGAGGGGGTCTCATGATAGGTGGTATCCTATGCCATGTTCTTTGAAATCTTTCATTGAAATCTCTCATGGATTCATTAGAACCTCTCCTTATCACATTCAGCTGATGGATTAGTGAAATTTGGTCACTCTTATTCTCAAACCTATTTACCAACAACTCTCTAAATCCATCCTAATTAGAAATGTAACCACCTCCCAATGTCATATACCAATCGAGTGCTTTACCCTTTAGAGACATGGCAAGTAGCCTAATAACTATGTTAACTTGAGTGATATTGTGGAAATTGAAAAATTTTGAGATGTCCCTAATGTGTTCGATGGGGTAATAGGACCTTCTCTATTGAGGTTGGGGAGACTTTTAGTGGCATTAGGAGGGATAGGATCATATATAGGAAGATTAATTGGATTTTAGGTGTTGAAGGCTGGGAAAGCATGTTGCCTATCCATCTCTTCTTCTTCCTCCTAACCATGAAATATAATGTGTAAAACTTGATCTATAACCAGAAATTCTCACCTTTTGGAGTCTCCAAATGTTGGATTAGAAACACTTCTAAAACCTTGGGCTTGTTAAGACCAGCATTTGTATTGGCATGGAAGCAATTAGGACCAACTATCCCACCAAGCATGCTAGAACTATTGTCTTCAAATTGTGCACCATATGATACTCTATGAGGTTCCTATAATTTGATGTAACATAGAAACATCTCTCAATTTGTGGGTGAACTTGTAAGAGTGATGAATCTCTATATTATGATAGCTAGCTCCTTAGATGCATATTTAAGTGTTTATCACCTAATCTAATGCTTCTTTATGGGAAAATGATTAGGAGTTTCCATGAAAAGTAAACTACACTAAAGAGGTGATACACCAAGACATATCCCATGCAACAAAGCTTTCCAAGACCAATTCTAGTCATTGAAGGATCCTAACATAGTGTTTCAATGTGAAGGTAGGAATACATAGTATAATCAACAAGATAACTGATCTAAGGGAAAATTTTACACCATAGAGACAATTTCATACTTGAATATGAGCCTAGTACATTCATACACTTCACATGACTTGTTAAAATCAGAACTCTTGCTTAAACATGAAGATAAAGAGGAGTAAGGATGAGACCATCACTTATCTCCACTATACATCACTCACACACTTAGACAAAATGTTCTTAAATTAGAATCAGACTTTTATTCAATGTTGAAATACAAAATGCAATGTCATACTAGTAGGGCCTCGCCATACTAGCTGTGGTCTTCTTTACAATAGCCAAGATGGCTCATACTTATAGAATTTTGGAAGAAGAGAGAGAGAAGGGAAGTTGAAGAGGCATAAATAAAAGTGTCCAAAGGTTAAAATCAGTTACAATTCATGTGTATGAGTTGTAAAAGGATTTATGAAACTTATTTACACATCATTATATCCTAGATAAGCCTCTTCTCCAAGTGTGGCATAGCAATTTTCTCGATCATTCTCTCTTATGAAATGGCCTTCATGATGGGCTTTCTTGAGCACATAAAATTAATTTAGGGACAAATGTTTCATGGAAATGAGATGGAAGAGAGATCAAGTAACTAATGTGTACATGTGTACATCCCAAATTGAGCACCTTACTTGATGTGGCATTGAAACTCTTCCACAAACATCTATGAGTATTGAAACTCCTCCTTGACAAGTGGCAAGAGGCAAGAATTTGGTCATGAGATATATTTCATAGTTATATTTTCATCCCAAGGACACTTTTAAATCATCTTGAAGCATCTCAATCAGTTACATCACCTGCAATCATCAATTCCTCTCTTAGGTGTCACAATGCCTCTTTGTCTCACTAGGCCCAATTTGGCCAGGTTAGCTAAAATTTTGATTTAGCTCAAGTTATATAATATCTCTTTATTGGAGGCATATTTTCATCATATTTTACTAAAAAAAATCCATCTAGAACCATTAAACTCTCACCAAGAGCCCATTTTGTTTATAGAGCCTTCACTAGGCCTAGTCCCCTTGTAGCCCTATTTTTACACAAGTCCTCTTGTGTAGGAGAATGTACAGACTTCCAAGACTAAGTGAGATAATATTTGAGTACCCTTTTCCCTCAGTGTGCTCTGTGATAATTTTCATGGTGCTACACTTAAGGCAAGTGTGTTTTTTAGATAATTAGTTCTCCTAATTAGGCCTAATTAAGCCTCTTTGGCCTAGAAGACCAAAAATGTTCATTTTGAGCTCCAATACGTGTGAAATGGAAAATTAACCTATTATTAAATTTTTTTACCTCCTTATCATCCCTCATGTTAAATTTTATCTCTTGATAATTTGTATGGACCCCTGTTCTAGCATTAACTGGTCCTTTTTGGCCTATTTCATACAACCCTATTCTTGTAGGTGCGGACCAATGGTATGAGATGAATCTTAGGAGACTTATAAAGATTATATTTATTATTTTAAAGCTTTAAACATCCATTTCATTAATTTTTTTGGCCTTTCTCTCTCATCAAGTTCAAATCAGGCTTCTTGGAGGGCTTGGAGTGCATTAGCCCTTAAGGGATTGTTCATAAAGGATGTCCATTGGAGATTATTCAAAATGACACAGAGGGATCCTTAAGGACCTTCTATAACACCTCCAATAATCTCTAGGTCCCATTCATAATCTCATGCAAGTTTCAAGCATTTGAAATTGGCCATTCGAGCCACTTGGTGAATTTGTGAGGGTTTGAGAGCTTTTAAGTCAAGAATTGGATTATTGATGAATTTAATTTAAAAAACATGGTTAAAAAACATATTAATATGTCCCATTAACATTATTAAATCATTTTAATATCTCCCTATGAGTTAGGAATGAAATTTACCCCTTATTTGGCATTAGCCTTGTGCCTTGCCAATGAGGTTGCTTGCACTTTAGGCTCAAAATGACTCTTGTTTGCACTTTTCATACATCCTCACTTATTAAAAACATAATTTTAAACCCCATTATGTTTATCCAATACATTTATACTCTTTCCTAAGGCTGAAACTTGAAATGACCCCTCATTTAAAATCATTCATATTCCTTTCCTTACATTGATGACTATAAACCTCCTTGTGTTGAGAATCCTACTTACCCTTGGAAATTATAACAAGGTTTTATATTTTTTTATGTGTTATTAAACTTACAAAACTATCATTTGTGCTTACTTGACCTTCTGGTCACCAATTTCATCATTTTCCTCAAAGTTGTCATCTCCATGCATAGGAAAATTGCCCCTGCTCTAAGACAGAACAGAGAGGGTTTTCCCTCTTTGAATTATAAATTTTATCATTTTATCATCTTAATTAGGTATTTATTTTACTATTTACCATGTTTGGTCACCTAAATCCTCCATTTAGACTTCCATCCAACACCATTTCCAAGGTATACTTTGATAAGGCACCCTGATGAAGGTAGGCAGGGTATAGGTTATACTAGGGGTTTTAGGGATTGGTTTGAGATTTATTATGAAATTTATGGATCATTAATGGCTTATAAACCCTATTTATACCATATTATAGTTCATTGGATCCTTAAAAACTTCCTTACCTTTTGGAAACCATCAACTAGGCTACTGACTACTTATTGAGGAATCATTGTTTAGGGTGTTGGTTGTAGGTGATTATGGTGGTGTTTATGGATTTTTGGAAGGTTTTATATCTTCCCATTAATTTATTTTAATAAAAAAATATCTGTCTCCTTTAAATATTCAAAACAAGGTCTAAACTTTCAACCTTCAACTTCATTGTTCACTAACCTATATGACTGTGTTTCATGCTTTTAGGTTGCATGTAGGTATGCCATGGTGATGTTTAGACTTTGTCTAAAATTATTATAATCTCAAATGAAGGTATTTTACTCAAAAATACTCTATTAATCTTTTAAATCTCAACATTAAGTCTAAACTCTCACTTTCAACTCATTGTTTGCAATCCTAGCTAACTGTGTTTGTTCTCAGACCTGTGTATGGACAAGGGAGAGTGCATTAATGGTCAAAACTATAAAATTGTCCTTTTATATATAATTTTATCTCATTATTTAAATTTTAATAATTTATTATTTATCTCCCTTTATGACATAGCTTAGGATCATCAAATTGAAGTACAAAATGAACTTTTTGGACAATGTCCTGTAGACTCCATTGGCAAAATTTAGTGCTTTTTGGCCATTTTTAGAGCTCGGAAACTCCCATATCCACTCACCCTCTAATCTTAAAAATTGGTATAGATATTATCCTCACTATATACAATAATTTTGGTAAGTTATGGGTCTTAAAAATTCAAGGAGACATGTTTTGAGAGGTCTACAACAACCCTTAGGACCTCTGTTTTGCTTATTTAGGCACTAAAGTCCAAAATAGTCTTCATTATCCCTTTTGAATTGGTGTTCATAGCCTCTTTAAAATTATCCATCTTAAACATTCCTACCATGATCCTCATAAATAGGTGGATTTTTATCATGAGATCTCATCACATCTCCATATATGCCACCATGACGACAGCAGGACCTGTAGATGATCCTTGGGCTATGTTTACTTAGCAGGATATGGAATTACACAAGTAAAGATTATTTAATAGCCTCTAACCCCTTATAATTCAAAATTTATCCTTAAAATAGATAACATCCATTAATTAACTCTTCAAATCAATCATCAAACTCTTTCAATGGCACCTGAGATAGCTGAGAATGTAAAAGAGCAATTAAGAGCACATGTAAGCTTAAAAGAGGATTCCCTAAGTAATTGAGTTTTTAAAAATAATAATAAGCATGGTAACGTATTTAAAATCATGTATAATCACCTCTAACAAATAAACCCATAAATTCAAAACAAGAAAATATGAGACAAGCTCAAGCAGTGACCCCCTAATGGTTGCAAATCCATAAAAAGCTACCTAGAGGCAAAATGATTGTTCATAAAGGATGAGGCACCAAATTTTAAATTATTACTATGAAATTTAATTTTACTCATAGTACTATCCACTTTGAGAATCACACTTTCCAATTCCACTTGTATGACCCATAGCAAGTGATTGAATTTGCCCTTCCTTGGCTTGCCAATGGAAAATGAAGGAAAAGAAGTTGAAGATAGACATTTTTACATTATCCCTACAAATGAAACATGTAAATTACCAATGGGGAGATGAATACTCACTCCACCATGTTTTAATGGATGGTGAACTTGAGAATTCCGTACAAGTGCCCAAAAACTTTTATTTTTAAGGAAAAACTACCATTTCTTGACTTGACTGATTATGAAGTTATTTTACCTTATCCACCTTAATGACATATTTTTTAACTCCCACCATCCATACAAGTAAATTAATTAGCTAGAAAAATGGCCAAATGACCCTTTTACCACATGAAACCCAGAAAACGGCCAATTAGTGACTTGAAGACACCTTGAAACAATTCAAAAACAATTTTAGGACATTTAAATAGAATTTGTCACCTTTAGTAAGTTTGAATAGGTTTGACCAATGTTGACTTTAGTTGACTGAGCTAGTACAAGGAGTATGGGTTTCAGCAAGGACTAGGGAAAGGGTAAGTGAGACATGTGGGACAATATATGACCCCATAGGACATATTAAACTTTATATAAAAGTTTAAAATAGTATGGGTTGACCCAAATTTTACTTGGGGTTAAATTTGGTCAACAGGAAGCTTAGTAACCAAAGACAATACTGATTAGAACACTTAGGCTTAACTATGAACCAACATGTTATCTCAAGTCTCAACCACATATATCCTTAGTTTGCAAAAGGGAATAAAGAGAAATAAAAGGATATCTAGGGTAGACCTATAAAAGGAGATTATAATGAGATGAATTATTTGATAACTGATCACATGGTAAATAAGGAATGACTAAAGGTAGCAAGGTTTGTATAACCAAGTCACAATAACTATTATTCACATGTATAGAGATAAGAGAACAAACAATCATGAAAAAGAACAAGGTAATCATAAGAAAATGAACTCAAAAATAAAAGAGAATGCAATGAGGAAAAATAAATCCTTTAGAGAACATAATTATATCATAAGCAATATAAAAGTGTGAAACTAAAGTCACCATGTAAGATAGATAGAAAATTTACACAATGTCAAAAGATATAAAATATATAAATGTAAAGTTGGAGCACACATCCAATCCAAATGAAAATGTAAGAACACTATGTATGTGTTTATAAGTACTAATATATTTTTCCACATGCATTATCCATAACATCTGCTAAGTCTCTATGAATTTGAATGCAAACTACAACTAATGTATCATCAATCTTCAGTGAAAGTTAAGAAAATACTTGACATCAAATCTCCTCAATAAAAAATGTAGGAACATTTGAAGGATCATGATGATGAGGGCTATCATGTAGAGGATACTTAGGAGAATGCATGAGAGTGGTTTCTATGGGAGATGAATGGGTCAAAATAGAGGGAAGAGGATGAGAAACAAATAAGCTAATATCCCCAAATCTGTTTGAGAATGTGGGAGAAGGTGAATGAGGATCCTCAACTTGACCACTTATCATGAAATGGTAGATAGTACAAGGATACTTTCCTTGATGTTGAGCAAACTAATTGATGAACAAGAGAATTTTTGGTGTATAATCTAATTCAGGTTGATCTTCAAGTGAGAAGAGAGAATTATGAAGCAAAGAATAATGAGGAGGGGTCCCATAGTTCGTAGTGCAAGTGGTTATATGAAAATTACTTTCATCTAAGATAGGAGCCACAATTTACTTATGGTATAACCTATTAGGGTTGGTAAGACTCATCATATTTATTGAATTTAACTCAATGTTGTCTTTAAATAGGAATTTCTAATGAAGGAGAGAGAGTAGGTAAGGTAAAGTTGATACAAAATCAAGGATGTAAAAAGGGACAGATAAGAGTACAGAGTTGATTAGGTCAACATAGTACCAGAAACATGGTCTAAAATTTGAGTAAATAAGGATACAGAGTTGACAAGGTTGACCTAGTACTATAAACTAAGATAAAGAACAACCTGATAAGGATATAGGGTCAACAGGGTTGACCTAGTAATGCAGGCCTGAGAGGCAAAAATGAATACTAGATCGACCAGGTTGACTTAATACTGCAGGCAGGGGGAACAGACAAACTATAATACATTGTGTCGAACAGAATGATATTGAAAATAGGGAAAAAAATTGTAATTTACTTTGAATCAATAAATGAAAACACACACACAATAAATTGAGTCAATGAGAATGATCCCAATTGAGGCACACAACACAAAACCTCTCACAAATGTTGGCCAATGTAAGTTTTTGCAATACAGTACATAATGATCAAAGAGCAAGTAGTCAATTGGAAATTAAATGCTAACTAAATGGTTATACTAAGTATTATTAGATTATTATAAAATATTATTTTAAGTGTGATAGGAAAGTTAGCTAAAAGTAAGGAACTAGAAAGAAATATATTAATGGTTTTGAGACATTTAGGTTCAAAGAGATATATGTTAGAAATGGTACTAGCTTGGTATTGGGGCCTACCCCCTCAATTCACAATCTCGTAGTGATAAGGGTGTCAGGTCCTTAGCCAATATATACCATTAACCACATGTTTATACTTTGCCAAAAAACTAAGTTGGACTCCCTCTTGGTGATGAAATCCAAGTAAGTAGCCCTTGCGTAGACAAATGTTTAAATGCATTTTGAAATTATGTGATTTGGTAGTGTGTGCAAGAAAGATCAAAATTGTACAACTAGATGGTATATTGAAAAACTACCTAATTAGAATATGTGATATACTCTAAGCATGCAAACAACTAAAAGTGAAAGTGTGAAGTAATTACTAGCAAATAATTATTAATTTCTAATTTGAAACATAGTATAGAGTTGGTTCAAATGATAGTATATGCAAATATTATAGAACAGAGTCGATAGTGTCACTACTATAATACAAAATCAAGAGTCCTTAAGAACTAAGTTGACTAAGTTAACCTAGTCTTTCAAATAGAAGATAGAATACAAAACTAGATCAACTTGGTTGACCTAGTTTGTTGTATGATTGCAATTTTAAAGACTACAAACTTCTTAAAATAGGACTTTAAGGAAGAATTGAATTGAGAGAGAGAGAGAGAGAGAGATAAAGGAATCTTGGTGGGTTAGAATATGCTGAGGATTGTGAAATTTTTGTTGAAGTGCCTTAAATTATGCTTGTAATTTCTGCTATGTCGACTAGGTCAACCTAATTTTACAATTCCCTATTTATTGAACTTGGTTAAGATGACTATACTGGCCTGGTCAACCTAGTATGTTATCTGAAAGCTATTTGGAATACTATGTTGACCTAGTTTATTGCTATGGAGCTAAATCAGAGTATTATGTTGACCTATTAGATCCAATAAACTATATTTGATGAAGACCTGTACAAAAATAATAAAGTCATTTTTGATGTGACTGCATGTTAAATCTATGCATAGAAGTTAGAAACTATACCAGCCCTATCGACCTAGTATCACAAATATAGAAAAATAATAAATAAAATGATAGAAAAGAAAAACATGAAAGAAAACTTGTGAGGTTTTGATTCATGTCAGGTTCACTAGAATGTATGTAATTAGAAATGCATCAGATCGATAAATCAATCCTAGCTCAAAGAAGATAGATCCTACTTATACTTTTGATTGGAGATATATTAAATAATCAAGAACATGAGCAATATGTGGATCTACTAGACCTAGTTAGGGTATCTCTTATCACAAATAATACTACTAGATAAGGTTCTAAAGTCTCAAGTCAAGCAAAACCATGAAATAACCCTAACTAAGTCATATGTTTTCATATTCACTAAAATAATAAGTAAAGCAAATAAATATAACCTAGTGCTCACCAAATCTTGTGGTAGAAAGTGGGGGTAATAAATAACAAAATTAAACATGCAAAGAAGATATATACTCATATCAATGTATACATAATCTTAATACATGGAAGATAAGTAAAAATGCATATCTATCTACTCTTATAAATGAGGAACAAACTTAGGAATACTTATCTTTGAAGATGAACCCATTGAGCCTCAATCTATCCCTTGGCCAAGGTGATTCACAAGAAGTTGTTGTGGTATGTAAGGATGACAAGGATAAATCAGCTCTACGATACACAACCTATCAATGCATCCAAAAGACTTCTCCACAAGACAAGATCTGTATCTCCAAAGAAAGTATGAAACCCTAAGTTTACTCAAGTAGAAGGTGGATACGTAGATGCACAATAACTCTTAATTCTTCTTCTCTTCTCTAAATGATCATGAAATGATCTTGTATATATAGTTAGATATATCCCTAAGCCCTTCTAAAAAAATTGGTCGATAGGGTCGACCCAATCAACCTAATATCATTATTGACAAAAATTCACTAGGCTACGAGCTAGGTCGGCCAAGATTTGACCTAAACCCTAAATGAGGTTCACCAATGAGAGTACAAGGTCGACCAAATCGACCTGGTCACATAAATTATCAAAAAGGGTTTTAGGTTATGAAAGGGGGTACTAAAAGTGGCAAATGACTAGAGTATACAAGAGATAAAAATAACCTTAGGGTAATGGTTTTCAGGAGACAAGTGTGTAGATAAAAAGTGGCAAAGGGATAATAATTTTGTGAAGCACCAATGGTCTGACCACCCCTTTCCCTATGCACCCCTTAAGGCATGCACTCAAAGAGATTGAGACTCGATGGGTTCCTAAATGATAAAAATCATTATTAATTGATAAAGTTTGAAAATATTATGTGTACACAAAATACATAAAGTGAAATTAACAAGAATATTTAACATTAAATATTATATATATATATATATATATATATATATATATTAGGAGACAAGTGTGTAGATAAAAAGTGGCAAAAGGGACAATAATTTTGTAAAGCACCAATGGTCTGACCACCCATTTCCCTATGCACCCCTTAAGGCATGCACTCAAAGAGATTGAGACTCGATGGGTTCCTAAAAGATAAAAATCTTTATTAATTGATAAAAGTTTGAAAATATTATGTGTATACAAAATACATAAAGTGAAATTAACAAGAATATTTAACATTAAATATTTTCAATATATATATATATATATATATATATAAGGTGTAAAAAATGTGAACATAATAAAATATCTTGAGTCAATATTGTATAGTCATACAATGCCAAACAACCATACATCAAGCCATATAAGCATGCAATAAAATGTCATAAGACATTATCATACTCATCAAAATGCATCACTCTCTTTGCCTTGATTGTAGAAGGCTCTCCCTTGGATGTCTTACTCACAGATGGAGGTCTCTAAGATGAATGACTATGAGTCTTTTTCCACTCAAAAATCACCTGTAGTTCAACCTATTCATATACAAATATTGTCAAAAAATTTACATACTAGAAAAAGATATTTAAAAAATTATCAAGTTAATTTTAAAATGATACAAAAATTATGCAAAGGTGCACTTACCATAATATAGTGGTCACGATCACTTTGTATCTTGTACTCAATATGATCAATGATAGGTTAAGGTTGGTGAATAGGAGTGTGAAATGGAGAACCAACAAGAGTAAGACCCTGAAAATATATATATATATATATATACAAAATAATAATTCAAAATTAGCTCATAAACATTTAAATAAACTGAGTAAATAGTTAAAATATAATATCTAAATTTAAAAATTGAATTGTCTTGTACCATGTCATGCCTACTAATCATTTAAACATGACTAGAAGACATCATTAGAGGAGTCTACATAGATAATTATTTTGTGAGTTAATTATTTGCACAAGTATAGAGGAAATTTGCATAACACAAATCCATATTTATACTTAAATATTACAAGAACTCTCATACCTCAACCAGTTTATGTGCAGATGAAATCACAACAATGCCTAAATTTTCTCTCACCCGAATAGATGGTGGAGTGTCTAGTGTGCTCACCAACTAAAGAAAAAAATATGATTGTTAGTCACTTCAGAATATATATACAATTACATACATGTAATGAACCATAAAATTAAGCAATCCTTAAAAATATCCTCCATATATGTGTATATAGACGTAGTATCAATAACATATGTGCTTGTGCAGCATCCACAATCCTCCTACAACATGAAAAATTACATATACATTATTGAGATTTCTATGAAAAAAATTACTACTTTTTAAATTGTACAAATATTTAAAATTTAACATGGACCTAAAAAATTATTTGCAACATGTGAAATATACAAGATACTTGTGAAGTTATAGGCAAGAGGTCCAGACTAAATGTAAACAACTGAAACACATCGGTGAGATCAATAACATATGGAGCCAAAAAAATACCACCATGATCAAGTTGCATGAAATCATCCTTATCCTCTCTAGGTACTGTGTATATAGCACCACATGATTTTCAATGGTGAGGTTGAGCGGTAACACTAGATGAATCCTCCCCATGTCCACCCTTTCCAACAACAATATGAGAAACCTAGTTCATATGTTCAATAAGGGTGTCAATAAGTGCATGCAAGGTATCAATCTATATAGTCTCCTTAACTATAGAGGGTATTTTCTCAGGAGGATGTGGTTTTTTTATAGGTGCATTCCCAAATTGATTAGGTGAATGATGTGCATCTGACCTATCCTGCATAGAGCCTTTTTCTCTACCTTGAAACTTTGAGAAATCAAAATAATTTGGAACTTCCTTAAGGATAAACTCACAATAGAGTTTTCTCAAAAATTACATGAGAATATAATTATTGTTATAAGGTGGGTGATCAAAGACCATCCACCTTTGGTCCCAAAAAAATTAATTGATCAACTTGTCGGTGCACCAGTGGATTGGAATCCATTTGGTTGTCACATCTAATGGTGCACCAGTTATTGCATCATTAAATAGTACACAAATTTGGGCTTTGGTTATTTTATATCTCTCATAATGACCATAAATAATTTGTTGTAATAGTATGCCCTGCATCTATTTCTATAATCAACCCACCTATCAGTTTGATCCATTAACAAGTCAAATTCACTTATTAATGTCTCTAATGTATTTTTTAAAGTTTTGTGAGATTTGTTTGAATGGAGATCCCTCATTACCTTAATTAAATTTTTAATTTCAATTTTATTTTATGCTATACAGGCTGTCAAATCCTCCTAACTACCCTGGGGGCTTGATGAACTATAGGGTTAGAAGGGTTTTGCAAGCTAGGAGGGTTAAGTTGTTCATTTTCACTTTCTACATTGCCCTCTACACATGAAGGTGCATTATGTGCTGAAATTTTGAAAAATAAACAATTTCAACAAATAAATAATGAAAATGCAAGAACATTCACTAAATTTTTGAAATTCCACTCAAGTATGCTTGCATACCTTTCCTCTTGTGTGCCATTATCATTTGTGAGTTCTTTGTTTATCTCTAAAAAATGTGAGTTCAAGTCTACTTGTATTCTCACAATTTTCATTGATGCCAAATGGAAGGCATTGACATTTTTTTAGTTTATGTCATCAATACTGCATATGCAGTTTTAAGTCATAAAACTATGTACGTAATTTTAAAGCATAAAATCATGTATGCGGTCCTATCTCAATAATTATCGAGCCTATGTGACAACACCACGTACGCACTTTTTTAAAATGTGCATGTGCTTTTTAAAACCATGTATATAGAATTATTCAAATTAGTTTAAACAGAAAATGTGTCTAGTTTTTGGCCCCCCAAATTTGTGCACACACATTGCACTTCATTTTATCATTGATTACATACCTAGTATTAAGTATCATATTGATACATGAGAAGCATATTCTATTATTTCAATGTTCTTTAGAATTTCATTATTCTTCTACTTAATTTTTCACTCTTTGATGACTATTTAGTAGACACCAGTTCCCTGACCCCTATTGTAGGTCCTTACTCTATTTTTATTGACAATCTAGTTTAGAGATTCGACTATTGCGAGTATACAAGTGACAATGTACAAATTGAGGACAAGAGAAGAACAAAACTATGTGAATGAGCCTAGTGTGTAGATACCTTCCTAAAAAGTGAAGTTTTCACTCCAAGCACCTACCATGAGTGAATTTTTCACACCAGACACCTTCTTGGAATGAATTATACAGTCTTGAAAACGTCTTGCAATCAAAATAAAATTTCACGGTGACAGTGCTCACAACTCTAGTTGTATTTTTTTGCATTCATATTTCTACGACAAATCTTCTATAATATTCCACACCATATATCATATTTTTATCCTTTTGTTTTCTCATATTATTCTGATTATTAATATATTTTATTAAAAATTAATTAAATGTAATTAATTTCTTTGCATTACAGATATACAAACTTGATATTTCAATTAATGGTAACATTAAAACTAACTTTATCTTTACATTAAATAATTTGAACTAAACTTTCAAAAACCTCATTAATCCTTTTTAATTTCCACTTACAAATGATCTCTAATTAAAATTGAAAGTTCAAAATGACTCCAATATTAACAAGTAATTATAAAATATGCATTTAAAAAATACAAGATGATAAAACAAAGAGTTTATATAATTAATATGTTCATATAAATGTATAAATTATTTTTAACTTATATATTTACTTAAAATAAACAATTGATATTTAACCTAACACATCAATTATTTATGTAATACAATATTAGATATTATAGTTTAATAAAAATGATTGATGGTGATGTGAATGGTTTAATGAATTGATATTTAACTAACTATATCATTACCTAAAAATTTATCTAAACACTGAAATCAATCTTCTAAGAAGTCACAATCCATCTTAAATACACCTAATCACCAAAAGATTAATATCAAGATTGTTCCTTCAATATTTTTAAATATCATAAACATTTTATGATCTTAATATCACATACGTTAGGTTTGTAATACCAATCTTATTTTAGACTTAACCATTTTCTATCACAAAAATATGCACTCAATTATATTGTTTTGAAATTGCATAGTGGAATTCTATAAGTTAATTATAACTTTGATGAATGTTGATTATTTCATGTTTGTTAGAAAAAAAACTTTCTATGATGTTCTAAAATGAAAAGTGACTATGGTGATTTATAAAAGACAATCGGGTAAGTAATGAGCAATATCTTATGAAGATCAATAATCTAATAATAAATGTATAGACTATAATACACCTTTCAAATAATTTCTCACAAGTACATAATAACCCTCCATTTACTTAAAAGTAATTATAGCATATTCTACAAGTACTTAATAAACCCTTCATATGGTAAAAAGCAGTTATGAGATGTAAGGATCATGATAATTTCAAAAAGACCCACATAAGGTAAGTCATGAGTACTATCTTATAAAATAATAAAGTTTTGAACTATAAAAAATATTCTTTATAATTAAAAATAATAATAAGAATCATGACAATTTATAAAAGGCTTCACATCCAAAACAATATTGAGTATTATAGATCATAGTAAATTATTCTCATAGCTTTAGGGTTTTTTTTTTTTTTTTTAAATTTTAAAGCTCATCTTTTTTATTGAATCTTTCTATATTTCTAGAAATAATATCAGTAGCAAAAGTGGATGTAAATGTATTTTTTACATATATAATAGGATGTTACATTATTGGGGAATTTTCTTTTAATAAATAAAAAGGTATGGATTTATATTGATTTAAAAGTCTAAAAAATGTGTGACAAATTTTAATATAAAAACGGTATGGCATTTAAAATTGATTAGAGTAATCATTTCCAATTTTATATAAAATAAAATGATGATATGTATATGTTTACTTTAATTTTAATTTTTAATAAAAATAAGTATAAACAAGTTGAAGTTGTAATTAAATAATTTAAGAATGTTTAATTGAAACAAGTAATTTAAATTTATTTAGGAAGTTAAATAATGTAAATAAGCCCAAGTGTTGTAAATATAAATAAAACAAAGTAATGAATTGATAAATAGGTTAAGAAATAAGCATATTTTGATTGTTCTAAAATTTTGAATCTATGTTCTAATTGTGTTTGCCCTGATCTTAAATTTTTAGACTTGTTCATTGATCTGTAACATATGTGTACTTGTAAGAGCCTATTTTATACCAATTTATGTTGCTTTGGCTTTTCCCATGTATCACTATGTTGATAAGTGCATCTCTTTAAGGTTTCACAATCTAAGTTTTTTGGTGCTTATACGGAGCATCTCCCTAATTGTGATTATACCTTCACTTCATATAATTACAATGTCGAATCTACTATATGGTTGAATATTCAGTTTGACCTAGCTTGCACTCTCCAAAACAAAACAAAACTAATGGAGATAGTTGGTAGTGTTGCAAACTATGTATATTGCATGTTCAAAATTAAACCTCTACATACTTCTTATGGTGTGTGAATCAAATAGATAGAGTAAGGGGTCGAACCTTATTTTCCATAAAAGTGATCAATGTAACCAACGAACTCAAATTACCCTCCTTTTTCACAAGGGATATTATAGAGATACCATTATCACCTAAATTTTCACCCTTGGAAGGCTGTTCAAACCTTCTCAATTTGGGGTAACATGGAGACAATCCTAAGTTGTGGGTGGCTTAATAAGTGGATTGAATCTCTAGATTATAGGTTTAGCTCCCCTTGATGTATCAATTAGGATCACAACACTACACTACTAGCTTGTAAAGGAAAATGGAGAGGAAAAACATGAAAGAAACCTAACTAGGGAGGTGATACACCAAATCTTAAGATCACTAACACCTATTGCATATGCACCATGACCTATAAGAATAAAAGACATGCACTAATCTGAACTTGCACTTTATCAAATTAGTGATTTGTAAAGAGGTAAGATATTATGGAATTTGGAGGTAAGATTTTTACCACTACTAATCCACAAGTGACCCATGATGACACTCTCTATAACCTATGATAATGAGCTAAACTGCATGAAGGCAAGAAGAACAAGATAATAAACTAAGGAGAGTTAATTATACACTTGATTCCATCAACCATTCAAATGCTTACACTAATGCATCCATGAAAGAAGGCAAAATCAGTTGTATATTGATCAAAGGCATTATAAAAGAGTAGGGCTTTTCCATACTCATGGTGGAGGATCATTTCAATGCCAAAATAGGTAGTACATATAAATTAAGAGAGGAGAGAGAGAAAGGTTGTAGAGGAGAGCAATAATGAGTCTAAAGCACTCATGACAAGAGTTACAATCAAGAAGGAGGTTTTAGAACAATCTCATAAGGTCTTTTATGACATGTGTTGGTTTCTTGATGATGCTTTCTCTCCCAAATGGTGTAGGAGTCTCTCTATTTGCCTTCCCTCTTTTTAGCTTGGAAAGTGACAAGTGTAAACCTAAATTCAACTAATCCTAAATATCATCTAACTTTATTTATACCTTGTGTCACCTCCCCCTCTTACATCTAACCATGGAAAATAACTAGCTATTGTGAAGGATATAGGGATCAAGAGAGGGTCCTTTGAGTTTCCATACCTACACCCAAGATACTTTTGAAAACTGTCAAGACTCATTTACTTTGTCAAGAATGCACATTCATCTATTCAATTCAAGAAGAATCTATATGGAGTGTTTCAAAGTGTATGGTTTAGTTACTTGAGGTTTTCATTGAGTTTTCCTTACAATGAATAATATTTCACAAGAATTCTCAAACTAACTTCATGAAACATAATTGTAGGAGCATTTCCAGGGTCAAATGCATGGATTTTTTAGACCTGAGGAGATATAATACACCTTAATCTACCTTTTTCAATAGTCCACACCTGCCCAAGAGATCAAACACCTTATTTGTAGATCAAAACCTTGAAAAGATACATAATTCATTACATCTGTATAGGTGAAGTTTAGGCTATTGGCATGGAAAGGACCTCCCTAGAATGAACAATGTGTTTTAGTTGTTTCCATTACCATTTCAATGCATTTAGAGCCATTAATCTCTCATTCTTTTATATCGAGCTCCAAAAGGGGGTTTATGAGGTTTTAACCTTGCCTAGACTCTTAGCAATTATTCATAAAGTAAAGGCCCTTAATGAACATCCAAATGACATGGATCAATAGTTCATAGGGGTGGTCTCTTATTCCTAAGAGCTTAATTTACCATGCATCTCATCATGCAAGTTATGAGCATCTTAAATTATTCCTCTTGAGCTAGTAAACTATGTGGGTGAGGTCGAGAGAGAGATTTAGCCCTAAAATGCTCCTAGAAAGGTTTTATTCTACTCCAACACCTTTTGAGAGATCTATGTCACTCCCAAATCCATATTCATATGGTTCATCATGTGTTTTCACCCTTATACTCATTGGAACCTACATGTACCCACTGCTAAGGTTTATAGATAACTTTGAAGCAAAGACCCTAGTGACCATGATTTAACATTTCTCCTCCATGCAGTGTTTATAAACCATATGGGCTCCTTTGTAAGGCCACTTTAATGTCTTTAGAGTCTTCATACTTCTAAATTATTCAATACATGCACACTTTCATCATCCTCTACATGCAGATATGTAGTTCTTCTTGAGGATTGACTTGATTTTACCTCCTCATTATGTTTCCCCTCTATTTGTGCCTAGTTGATCCTATGTGCAGTCTTGGAGCATCTCTATTATATCCAAGAGTGTTATTTAAATACCTAAAAGGTCTTATCATGCTCATATTTAATCTCTCTTAACTTGAGAAACCTCAAAAGAGAGGGTTTAGAGCCCACTTGGCTCTAAGAAGCTCCTCTACTATATGCCACCTTCAATCAAGATTACTCAATCACTTCTTAACACTGTAGCAAGTTCCTTCACATGATTTGGCATTATATCCATGAATTAAATCCATATCTTAAAGCTTAATAACTTATCAAATCACACACATTCATCTTGAGGTCCTAGGTAGTCCACCTTGAGATTATCATGAGTGGAACTGTAGGTGTAGATTTATGTTTGGGGCATTCATATGATATTGAGAGCACTTTACAAGATTTATATGCTCATATGAAAAAATTTCATGTCTTTTCAAGATTTAGGTAGTCATTTTACTATTTTATGGAGTGTTGAATAGTTTTTGAGAGCCTATCAGTGATGAGAAACTCCTTCTAGTCTGCACACTTTCTTTTAGCATGAAAGTCTCAACTCCAACTTTGCTCTTGTAACTTTGACTTGAAAAAATTTTGATTTATAACTCATTAACCCATTCACATGGGTGGGAGTGATTGAATCTTGTTTTTCACTCATTGAGGGTGTATTGAGATTGTAAGTGGTCTTCTTCGTATGGAGACACTATTTAACACCATAAGACTTGTCTCTTGTAACTTTTTTCCAAGGATGGTCATGAGAATTTGATGGCTCACATATCTATGAATCCAACTAACCTATAATATTAATTTTTGATCTACAGTATGGTATCTCTTGAGGCTCTAAGAAATTCTAGGTCTCCTTTAAAACTCAACCAACTGTTCATTGTCTATGTTCACTGTGCCATCTGAGGGGAATCAAGTATTGTTTGTGAGTGTTGCTTCAAGCCTTTAAGATTCCACATAGGCCCTAAAGCACTGTAATGGTTTTAAATATTATGAAATTACTTTGGAGAGGAACTCATGGATATAAAAATGTTCCTTAAAACTCCTATTTACACATAAATTGGTGGTAGGCTCCTTTGAGCAAACCTACAATAAGAAGAACTATCCCATGATTATGGTCATGAAGAAGCTCTAAAGTTATGCATGTACTTAGAGGTTAATCCCTCATATAAATAAGATTTAGATAGAATATTAAGGCTTATTTAGGTTTTCCTTAAGTGATAAATCATCCAACATCAGCCAAAAATCTTTTATGAGCCTTTGTATAGGCCTATAACTAGCCAAAATGGAATAATTGATACTCATTCTTGGTTACATGCACTAGATGATGGTAGAAAAGGATGTGAGAAGGTTATGTATACACATATAGATATTAAATTATGCTCATATTTTACCTATTATCAATCAAATTTTCACCCTAATGAGAGCTACTATAACCTCCTTAAATTTGATATAACATAGAAACATCTCTCAAGTTGTGGGTGACCTATGGGAGAGAGGAGTCTCTTGATTGAAGGGGTATCTCCCTTGCACCACAACTACAACCAACCACTAACATAATCTATTTGAAGTGAAATTTATGGAATAATATTAACACTAATCTAACATAGCTGATGTACCAAGATTAACTTCACAAGACTACTTGAACTTACACTATGAAAGACAATTTATAAAATTGATCTCAACACCCAAGGTTCTCCTAACAAAAGTGTTTCAACATGAAGGTAAGATGCAATGTGTTTCTCAAGGTAGGTGAATGGTATGTATTATTATAGACACTAATACTTTTATTTATACTTAAAGACACACAAAACAACTAATTACATCCCACATGACCTATTATAAGGTAGATTACTTTCACAAAGCATGAAAGAATGAGATGAACACAAGGAGAGATAACTATCACTTTCCATTCAAATATGAACTACTTCACACACTTTAACAAGAATTAGAGAAATTATAACTAGATTGAAATATTTTATTCAAATTTAGAATCAGTATTCAAATTAGTAGGGATTTTCCATACCAACTGTGGATGTATTATAAGGCCAAAAATGGTAACTTATATATAGAAATGATGAAGAGAAGGAGATAGGGGAATAGAAGAGGGAGAGAGACAAGTGAAAACATGAAAGTTACAAAAAATATGGAGTTATAAACTATTTCAATAAGTACCTAAGGACATATTTCTCTCCTCTGAAGATGCTCCATCATCCAAGTGGCATAGGAGTTAGAAACTTAGCTTGACACCTTGCACAACTCTTCAAAATTGTCCTTCTTTGTATATGAAAAGTTACAAATAGAATTTTCAATAATAAATTCATAATTATCTTATTTCATACATCTCATTTGACACCTATCATACATTTATAAACTCCTTTGGTCTAACATTTCAGTAGTAATTATCATTCATATGCCAAGGTGTCGTGAAACCCTTCATCTCCATGCCTAGCCTTGTCCAAGTGGCTCAAAACTTGAGTTCATATTATTAAAGGAATTATATTTAAATTGAATTAATTTAAATATCTTATCAGATTCATGGAACAACTCTCAAAATTCCATTGTACTCCTCAAGCTCTCATTAGGCCTATTTTCCTTGTAGTCCTAAAATCATGTAAACCTCCTTGTGTAGGAAAAATTATTGATGGTAATGATAAAATAATTGAATATTTGAGGACCCAATATGGTTTTAAAACCCCATGACAATTTTTAGATCCAGAATTGAAGTGGAAGTATCTTTTTCTACCTTTCTCTCTCTTCAATTAGGCCTCCTTGTCTAGAAGCCTAATTTTTTGTTTCAAATCTATCCAAAATGTTTTAAAACACCCAAATTAATTTTATTAACTTTAACTATCCTTTATCCAACCTCCATGCCAAATTTGAGGCATTGAGACCTTTTAGAGGTGTGAGAACCATGAAATGGTCTTGAAACCTCATCTCATTTTAGGTCGGTTTGAGATTGCCTTGAAAAATGAGATTTGTTTGATCACTTATAGAATGTATAGTAAATATTTGTATACTATAATATTTTTAACACATCCCAAATTACCTCCTCAAATATTTTTCAAGCTCTCCATTTCTTAAAACCCTGTAAAACACTAAAAACCTTGTAAAAAAATAGTGCATTTAATGCAGTCTATACAACTGAAAGTATAGATAAATTACACATTAGGGACATAATTAGAGTAATAAAAAATATAAAATATGTTTTAGGATAAAATTAGTTCATTTAATTCACTTTATAAGTCAAACTTTCACATTGGGTTTCTACTAGGGTTTTAGGAGGGTTTAAACTAGTTTTGGTTCTTAATGATTGTTCATAAACCCTGGGCCCTCAATACCTAAACCAATGCCAAAAAATTTAATTAAATTTTCTCCCTCAACTATCCCAAGGTTATCAATCTCCCATGCATCATGTCTGTATATTACTGAGTGTAATAAGTTGACTTTTGGTTTGCAAAGAGGCCATTGGAGAGGGGTTGTTAGTCTTAAACTTTGCTCATGAAGGTTTGAGACCTAAACCAATAACTGATGCCATGATTTTTTAGTATGAAAACCTCATTACCACCTATTAATTCCATTTATTCTCATGTATCGGTTCATGGTATCATCAAGCAAGATAATACTAGTTTTAGATAATAGTCATTCATTTGAGAAGCTTGAGGTGGTCTTGAGAGCCTAAATGACACTTTCCTTGTTTTTCCCCTATTTCTTATGACTCTTTAAGTTCTGTACTATGTAAATTAATTTATCACAATATTCAAACCATCATTTCACTCTCAATTAATCACATTTCTCATGACTACTCTCTAGGTTTGCTTGTGTGTGAGTTAGGCCCTATAGGCCTATATAGGGTCTTCAGTATTTGCTTAACTTTTAGATGGATCTGAGGGTTACATGGGTCATTTTATCATCATGAACCATCTCCAAATTATTTTCATTCATTCATTTTTCTCATATACCTCTAACTCTCTCAAACAAGTAACCTTCACTTGTCAAGGTAGACAAGCTTGTAATTCACATTGACTGTGTAAACAGGGTTGAAGTGAATTAGTTTAATCACCTTTCTCTAAATATTTATTTAATTCCATTGAATCCTTTTACCTTATATAATTTCATTAATTTGTCATGATTTCAACCAAACTCTCCTCTCACTAAATGTAGATGACCTTCTCTTCTTAAGCTTTGTAAATGGACCCTCTACCTTGTAAACCTGTAGGTGGTTATTTGAGTGGTCTGACTACACTTGAGGGTTTTAGGAATTTAATAAAAATTATTAAAAATTAAATTTCCTTGTTCTATTATTTATATTTTGTAACCCTTCTTTGACACTCTCAATATTCCATGATTCCACAAACATACAGTATCTTTCTTACTCCTCTCTAAGCCTAGATGTAGGTGTCAGTCCTTAGAATCTCAATTGTGTCTAAGGAGTTTAGAACTCTATTACAAATCATTGGACACTTAAATCATAATACTAATTCTTCATTACCTTTCATTGACCCTCTATAACTTCATTAAATCCTTGTATTCTAATAAACATATGCCCTACTTCTCATACATGTGCATTCATAGTTGTAAGTGACTATTTAGAGAAGAGTTTGATCATGAAGTTTGAGGAATGGTCTTCTCACTAGGTTATGACACTTGAGAGTGAATAACCTTTTTAATACTCCTTCCATTACTCTATATGTCTATTATCCTTTCATAACATCTTTTAGGCTTGTTACTTCTTGTTTTCTTACAAAGGTTGGTGTATGAGTACCTAGGCCTGTGAACTCAGTCATATTAACCATCATTAGTTGTGAAATCACTTAAGTGCCTCATTGGATTGTACTTTATCATTTCATTATTTAAATCATGTGTCATGTTTCTAATTAATTCTCCCTCCATGGTAATTAGCTCTTTTTGGTTCGCAATGGGGACCTACAGGTTTGTAACCTATAGGTCTTTATTTTGTTTGTATAATTGTTAAGAGGGAGTCTCTTAATTCATTTGGACACTTTGATACTATCAATTCTTGTCCCATTTATTTATCACCATCTCAATAAGCTTGTATACCTCTTGAGGAATCATTATGTCATCCTCAACTTGTCTATTTTGTCCGTACAGACCTGTATATATAGTCATCTTGTATACAAAGTTTGTGCATAGAGGTTAGGGTCTCTTCATTCATTTTTTTGGTGATGGCATTGAATTATATAAAGTTTAAATGAATGTTTTAAATATAGTAACATATATTATCTACTACTTAAACATATTAAATATGGAGCTTAGACCCAATGAATGTTCACTTATAAATCTGCAAACCTGTGAGTGACTGGAACACCTTATAGCCTTGTTTGAGAGTACAATTTGATCTCTCTTCTCATTACCTTAGACCTCCAATGGATCAGTAGTATCCTTTTAGGATACCATGGTTTCTCATTGACACTTGGTCAAAGATTAATGGTCATGCCTATATAGAACCATTGATGGACAAACCATGCTTTCAAAGAGTGTAAAACATGATGTTTCTTTAAAGGCTATTTGCAAAGAGATACTTCTCAAGAGAGAACACATGAATCAGATGAGATTTTCCATTAATAATGAAGTATTTGAAACCTATGAAAGTGGTAACATCTCAAACAAACCAAAACACCATGATAAATTTTTATGATGGTAGGATTAAAAGAGACTATATATCCATTTCCAAGAAGATTGGGCTTTGGGCTAGACACTTGGGTTGAGCAAATCCAAGGTTAAAAATTCATTTTCTAAGTAGAAGGCCTTGATAAACCAGACACCAAAGGAAATGAGTTGGCTTGGGTTTAATATTTCCCTACCAAAATTAGTTGAGTTAGGCATGCCACATCTTGGGTGAGGAATTAAGGCCCTAACACCTACTAAGCTTGACAAGGGTTGATGAAAAGGGGCTCATTACCTAGTAAAGGAGGCCTGGAGAATAATTTTTGAAATGAGTATCATAGTTCCACCTCTAGTATTTCCATAATGATTAAGGAGGTTATAAACCCAAATTTTAAATCATGACATTTGGCATTAACTCTTAAATGTGGATAATAACTAGTAAGTTAGCATTACTTAGTTTGAATTTTACTTTTAACAAGGGTCAAGGAGCCCAGTCACGAGTAGAAACCAAATCTTTGACAGTCTGAATATTTTTTTTGAAAAGCCTCAAAACTTTTATACAAGGTATTTCCACTAAAAAGAGACTAGTATTGGTCATGATAGTGTTGAGCATTGTTCTTGTTGTTGAAGTTTATCATTGATTTTGTCATTGATGTCAAAGATTCATAAGAAAAGTGTTCATGAGGTCATTGAAGAATGTTCTTGTTTGATAGAATTATTGATAGGTATGATATTATTTCAGGAGTGTGTAATACATGTGATTAAGTTATAAAAGCATTAATAAGTGTTTCAAGATCAATTTTCAAGTTTCAGGATCTTGAGAAGCTTAGTCATGACACTGGTCATTACATGAAGAGACCTTGTGAGAAGGTATGAACTTGGTGGCCTAGTGAGATGGATGCATAGAGGCATAATAGTCTGTATGGTTTTATTTGAACATATATATGAGGCATTGGATCACTCATGAGAGTCTCAGAGTGAGCCTATAGGGGTAGGACCTACAAATCTAGTATGTAACTAGACCACCTCTAAACCCTGCTTGGCCTAATGAGGCATCATGGTCTGTTGTCAAGGCATATAAAGGATTTTTTACATTTTTTGAGAATTTGAGATTTTTTTGATAATTTAAGTGAGTTAGAGAGTACATGAAAGGAAGCTTGAAGGTCAGTTTTAAGGCCTAATGTAGTTTGCAGGTTAAGGATTAAGCAAGCAAAGAGAGAAATGGTGGCCAAATGAGGTATAAGATTCAATTTTCAAGATAATAATGAGAAATTTAACATTATTAGTGGTTTTATATATTTTATTAGGTTTTTTTACCAATTCTGAGGTCAAATTTTGCAAGGGAAGGTATGAAACATGGTTTTGAGGTCTCTCAAGTGCATAGAATGAAGGGTTCTCAACCCGAGAAGGTTTTTCAAGTGTTCATTGGTATGTGTAACCTCTACATGGGAACATAATTTATTGAGGATATATTTGAAAGGGTCTTATCTAATATCTCTAGGCATTAGTTTTGGAAATGAGGGGTAATCCTTTATGAACAATCGTTAACACTAGAAATAGTGTTAACCCTCTCTAAAACCCTAACACTGACCTGATGAGAAATATATTATTCAAAATAGCCCATAAAGGTAAAAAATTACTATAAAAACTATTGGATAATTTATAAAAATATCCCAAGCACCTCCAAGTGTGATTTTTTTGTCAGGTGAGTGAGTCGACCCTATAAGAAAGGCCTTATTTCTTGGAGATTTATAATAGCAGTCAGAGTTGACCAAGTCAATATTGATAAATGGATGAAGGTTTAAGTTTGAGACATTTATTATATTTAAATGGTGTTTTTTATCATTTTATATCCCTCATCGTTGCTAAACTAGTCATACAAGTTGACCAGTTATTAACAAGCTTAATGGTGCAAACAGTGAGAAACCCAAGCAGAAGTGAGAAGTTGATTAGGGATATGTTATCATGGATTACGTATGAATCCAAGTGCATGAATAAGTTTTTAAATACCTTTAATACATTTTAATTATGTTTATACTATTTTTTGATCATTTTATATAGCAAAAAATTTCTCACAAGTTGACTTATCTAACTCAGTGAGGTCTATGTACAGTAAGGTCATGATATTGGTTTGCAAGACCAATATTGCCATTAGAGATTATGATATTTTTATTATATTTTGTTATAAGGATGTCTTAGGATATTTTTCATGCATTTTAATTCCTTTATTTTTTCTTTAAGTGTCATAAGTTGAAGTTTCCATGACTGAGTTTTTAGGCTACTTGGCATTTCTGAGTGGGCTACTTGCAGAGAAGGGTTTGAGTCTTTTGGCTCTGATTTTTGAAAACAAAATAATATGGTGATGACACTAAGTTCATTTATATTTTTTATATATTATTTTTTCCATGGTTTTTTTTAAAATTTTGTTTATACTTCATTTTTTTAAGACAAACTTTTTGGGTATGCACAGGCCTAATTATGAACAGTACTAATGGTGTGCTTCAAGTGGTGATTGGAGATGAAAGGTGTCATAGACCTAAGATGAACTTATTATGGGTATATTTTAGTGACATATTATATTTTCCTATTGTGTGATAATTTTTAGAGTGTTTTAATTAGTTCAAAGGGTAATGTGTACTAATGAAGGCTTAATTGAATTAGGTCTCCTTAAGGCCTAAAAGGGGTTTTTGGTCCTATATTCTATGACTAACATATTATAATGTTTGATTAATGTTTTTGTAATTTCATAAGTCCTATTTTATTTAAAATATAAGTGTGAAAGTGTGTATTTCCACCCAATATATGTATGAGCAAGAGCCTAGTATAAGAACAAGGCTTAATAGGCCTAATTTCCTAGTTAGTGAATGTATGAGTTGACTCATAAGATATAACAATATAAAGTGATAAAGGAGGTATTTTATACCATCATCAAGGTGAATATAAACTATAATAAAGATATAATAAGGATACTATAGATGAATATCAAGGTCAAATGACCTAATCTATCTTGAAGAGACCTAGTTGAGCGAAGGAGTCCACAAGGCAGTTTGAGAGGGCTAAGAGTGTGAAGAGATAAAGAAGGGGTCATCATTATTTTGTTAATAAAAAATATGTAATAAAGGTGATAAATTTAATTAGGTGTTTGATTTGGTGCTGAGTCATCTAGGGGGTTAGTTCATCCTTGCAAGTAGGTGCTTGTTAAAGCCTAATCAAGAAGGTGCTTGGCTAGTTGGAGTTGGTACTCCAAGTAAAGTTGGTGCTTCACTAAATATTTATGTTTGTCTTATAGGAATACATTCCATTTGTATATTTTAGTGGATTTTATTCTCCTTGAGTTTTTTCTATGCAAATAAGTGTTCTATGTGTTATGTTCTTGTCTCATGCTCATGGCTCTTAATGTGTTGCTAGTTCACTATATTATTTTTATAGTTCATGAATGATAAAGTAAAGTTGTAACAATTTGGAAGATTGATTCACCCCCCCCCCATATCACTCACTATGATTATAATAATTGGTATCATATCCTAGTCCTTTGAGTGAAGTCTAATAACTTGAAGGTGATCCTAAAAAGCACAAAAATATCTTATGATCAACAGGAAGAAGATAACATGTATGATGAAGAAGTCTACTATGACAGTGAATAAGGAGAAACTAAAGTAGACCTTAAATATGAGATCATAAGTGCCCTTGATAATTTTAAACATCAAAATACTATTATCAAGGATCTCATGAGTCAGTTAGAAGGGGTCAAAGGAAGTTGAGTATAACCAGTTGAAGACAAAGCTAGATTCCTTGAAGGTTGAGCATGAATAGCTCATAGACAAAATGAGAAATTTTAAGAGAGAGCGTGAGGAGTCAGAAAAATTCAAGAGTACCAACATGAAAATACCAATCATTAATCCCAATGAAATAAAGGATAAGTCATCATGGTAAGCATAGAAATGTTATTTGTTACATCTATCATAATATATGACACATTGCAAGATTCTACTCTAATAGATTTAGAATACCCACAAGATTCAACAAGACATATGAAGATCCTATAATGGATAATAAGGATCAAACATTGGTATAGAATTCAAATCAATTTAGGATGGAGCATATTGAGCTCAAAAGGTAAGATGGACTATTTGCCAAGGAGGAACAAAAGACCAAAGAGGATTCTAAGCTAGCTCAAACTACCTTTCACATTCATGATGAAGGCATAAAATGGTATATAAATAGTGGTTTCTCAAGACACATTATAGGAGATAGAAATAATTTCATCTCATTAAATAAGAATGTTACAGGAATAGTGAGGTTTAAAGATAACACAACTGCCAATATAGTTGGCAAGAGTGTCTTGAGTTTGGACAATGGAAAGATCAAGACACAAAATGTGTTGTATGTAGAAGGTTTGAAACATAACTTGCTTAGTGTAATTCAAATATTCAATCAAGTTCAAACACCAACCTTTCATTATAGAGGGTCTAAGATAAGGAGATCCAAATCAAGAAGGCTAATTGCTAATGCTAAGAGGACTAAGAACAACCCATATGTATAAAATGAGATCAAGAAGGAAAGATGCTTCATGAGAAAGATATATGAAAGTTGGAGATGGTACATAGGTTAGGTCACTTAAAATTTGACAACCTGGTCAATATTATCACTAGGAATTCTATGAAGAACATGACTAAGATCATCAAACCTACAAACAAACTTTGCAAGGCATGTCAACATGGTAAGCAGACTAGAAGAAGGTTCAAGTCTAAGGAGTACTCTACTACAAGACCCTTGGAGTTAATACACACTAATATTTATGGGTATAAAAAAACTAAAATCATTCAAGGAGATATATAATTCATGTTACTCACTGATGATTACACAAGAGTGACTTGGGTTGTATTCTTAAAAGAAAAATCAAAAGCTCTTGATAAGTTTAAGGCATTCAAGGCTCTTGTTGAGAATGAGAAGAATGGGAAGATAAAGTGCCTATGATATGATAGAGGAGGAGATTTTTATTCCAATGAAGTTTATTACTTCTATGAGGTTCATGGAATAAGAAGAATATTCTCAGCAGCTAGGACACCTCAGCAAAATAGGGTAGTGAAAAGGAAGAATAGGATAGTTTAAGAGATGGTTGGAACTATGTTAAATAAGTCTATATTATCTGATGGATATTAGAGAGAGGTATTAAGATTTTTTTATACATTTTTAATAGAGGATAGATAATTACTAATGGCAAGAAGACTCCTTATGAACTATGGAAGGGTAGACCTACCAATGTGGAATAATTTAGAGTGTTTGGGAGTAAATGTTTCATCAAAAGAGATTATGAAGACTTGGGAAAGATTTATTCCATATATAATGAAGGAATATTATTAGGATACTCATAAATGAGTTCAGACTATAGATGTTATAATAAGAGACTACAAAATATAGTGGAAATCACCAATGTAAAGATTGATGAGAAAAGGAAATCTCACTCACAGTCAAAGAACACTTTAGAGAATCTGGACTTCAAGAATGAATAGGAGACTATAGAGATTGAAGAGGAAGAATAAGAAGAATTTTAAGAGAGATAAGACTCAAAATTACCCTCAATATATATTTAAAAAGATCACCTTGAATCTTAAATCATTGGCAATAATAATGCAAGTATGCAAATAGAAAGAAGACTAGTAAGTAATCTAAATCAAGATAAAGTTTCTCTATTATCCAAGTTTAAACCTAAGAGTATTATAGAAGTAAGAAAATAAAAATTTTGGATAGGTGCTATCACTGAGGAGTTAGACCAAATAAAGAAGAATGAGACTTGGGAACTAGTTCCTAGGTCTAAAGACAAGAATTTCATTGGCACAAAATGGGTATTTATAAACAAGTTGAGTGAATATGGAGAAGTCACTAGGAACAAGGCTAGATTAGTATGCAAGGGATATGCACAAGTTGAAGGGGAAAACTTTTCGGAGACCTTTGCACTAGTAGAAAAATTGAATGCCATTAGATTGTTTATAGCATATGCAGGATTCAAAGGATTCAAGATATACCATATGGATGTCAAATCTACCTTTTTTGATGAGAATTTAGAAGAGGAAGTGTACATTGATAAATATGAAGGTTTATCAATATCATATGACAAAGCCTATATTTTTAAATTGAAAAAGGCTCTCTATGGTCTAAAACAAGATCCCAGATCTTTGTACACTAGGTTAGACAAGTATCTATTGGATCAAAGATTCAAAAGAGTTGCAAATAGTAATCTATACATGAAGATAGAAGATAACCATCATCTGATAGTAGTGATCTATGTATATGACATCACCTTTGGTGGAAACAATGAGAACATGACCAAGGCTTTGGCATAGGTGGTGAAGAAAGAGTTTGAGATGTCAATTCTAGGAGAACTATCATTCTTTCTTGGGTTAAAAATCACTCAATCTGAAAAAGGTATATTCATCTCACAAACCAAGTACACAAGAGAGATGTTGAAGAAGTTTGAGATGGAATATTTCAAGTTAGTTAATACACCCATGATCATAGGATGTAAGTTGATCAAGGAATATAAGTCTTCAAAATTCAATCAGATGTCATATAGGTCAATGATTGGAAGTTTATTGTACACCACTACCTCTAGATCTAACATCATACAAGCAACAGGTCTTGTGGGACAGTTTCAATAAGATCCAAAGGAAAATCATCTGAAAGTAGTCAAAAGGATACTCAAGAATCTCAAGGGGACTATGGATTATGGACTTTGGTATCCAATAAGAAAGGAGTTCAATTTGATAGCCTACATATATGCAGATTGGGTAGGAAAAATTCAAGTACTTATGGGGAGATAATTATGCTCATTAGATCCAATAATAGGTGAGTTTTTCCAAGAAGGTATGCATGGAGATAGGGGAGCATGTTTGTATCATGTCTCATAAACTCATAAGTCATATGTGTTGAGTATTTTGGTTGCAAGGAGTGTGATCAAAGGAGTTGTAGACATCACTTTGTCACTTGTGTAAAAGGGGGTGAAAGACCAGAATGGGGAAATAATAATGATCAATATACAGTATGTTTTATCATCAGTGACAAAGGGGGAGATTATTGAGCATTGTTCTTGTTGTTGAAGTTTGTCATTGATGTCAAAGGTTCATAAAAAAGGTGTTCATGAGGTCATTGAAGAATGTTATTTTTTGATAGAATAATTGAGAGGAATTACATTGTTTGAAGAGCATGTAAGACATGTGATCAAGGTATAAGATCATCAAGAAGTGTTTCAAGGTCAGTTGTCAAGTTTCAAGAGCTTGAGAATCCTAGTCATGACACTGGTCATTGCATGAAGAGACCTTGTGAGAAGGTATGAGCTTGGTGGCCTAGTGAGATGGATTAACAAAGGCATAATAGGTTGTATGAGGTTTTTTATCATGCATATGATTCATTGGATCACTCATGAGATTCTAAAAGTGATCATATATGGGTAGGACCTACAGACCTACTACGCAACTAGACCACCTCTAGACCCTGCATGGCCTAATGAGGCATTGATGTAGGGGCACCTTAGTTAGATTAAATTTTGGTTTTATTTATTTTTATAGGTTTCTTAGATTCATTATATGGTCTTAATATGGTGTTATATAGGTGTTATATTTTGAAACATTCAAATTGACATTTCCCACCAAAAACCATTATTTGAATGTTTGAGAAAGTTTTGAGAGGTTTTTGGATGTTTATTAGCTAGGCAATGTTTTTCTAGTGAATTTTTTGGGTCTATAATGGGTTTATATAATACATAAAATGTGTGGTTAAGTTATTTTTAAGTCATAATTCCTTTGTAAGCCCATGTAAGGTAGTTTCAAGAATGGATTGGAGTTTTTCAAGAAGTAGATAAGACAATTATAAGAGGTATAAAATAGGTAAGATTTGTTTTATTGTATTTATATTTTCATAATGTATTCATGAATTTAAAGTGTATATAGTCCCAATAAAACAAGGAAAGATGAATCTTACACTTTTATAGAAAGATTTTACACCATGTTTTATGTGTATTTCCATGGAGAGTGACTGAGTTTTTTAATGTTTAAAGACGGAAATTTTGATAGTGTTGTGGTTTGATGCTTCATCATGTTATGGGTATGTTTGTATATGATTTATTAATATGTTTCAAATATGATTTATATGAAATTTAAATATGATATTTGTTTTGATTCAAAGTTGCAGACTAAGTCCACATACCCTATTGAGATCACCTTTTAAACAGGCTGTCAATACATAGAATATTGCTAAGAGGTATCATAGAGGTGATAAAATTATTGTAAGGTTTGTTTTAAAGGTCATAAAATTATTTTATTAATTATATTAATTTGATAAAGTGTCTCCTTGCACATGATATGAAAACACTGTGTCAATCTGTGACTGCACATACAGTCAAGAACAGAGTATAGATAAAGTATATCATAGAAACATCAAAATCAAAGAATGTTGATTATATAATGTGAATGGGAATTATTCCAAGACATATATACTTGAGTTAAAGTTTATAAAAATCCTCTTTTAAAATCTAATTCTTTAGGATAACAATTGTAGATTTTATAGATTGTGTCTGTGCACAGGGGTATAAAACAAGATATAAAAGAGTGGAACAGATGCATGGAGAAATAAATATAGTGATTTGTAAAAGTGTGGAGGGAAAAAATAGAACTTAATAAACCTTAAAAATTCTTTGAAACATTTTTTTAAATGTTTTAAGGAAAATTAAGAGCTCTTTGGTGCATATAGTGCCTATAAGCCCCCAAAATTAGGGTTTGAGAAGGAAAACATGTCTATAACAAGATTCCAATGGTAAAATTTGGAAAAAAAACTATAAGTTTATATATTTTCATGTGTTTTAAATTATTTTTTATTATTTATCTCAGTTATCTATGGGTAAGTACATTTTTTAGCACTTGTTCAGTGACTATGACCAAACAAACCTAATTATGCCTAACAGAGAGCTAAAAAGAGATAGAAAAAGGATTTCCATGGAGAGTTTAGTCTTGAAAAATAATTGAGAAGTCAATATAAATAGAGGGATCTAAAACATTTTTGGTTTCCAAATTTTCCTCCATACATATCCATACAAAGTGAAATTATTCAAAAAAAGGCTACTAGCCCTGTGTACCAATTAGGCAGAACTTGTGTAGGATAGGAAAGGAGTGGTGAGGAGTGTTGATAAGGGGTAGAGAGGTATAAATAGACCATAAGGATCAGGATTAAGATAAAAATATCCATAGTATAAGTAAATCAATCAATATGCCATTGAACAACCTTAAAAACTAGTGGACTATTGTAAAGAGGTGATTCTTGAAATAAAGTACATTGAGTGAGAATTGGCATATCCTCTAGATAATTTTTGGTATCAGAGCTATCAAAATTTATTAGTGGATTTTTAAAAATATTAGCACCATGTGTTTATAGGTGAATTATATGAAAGGGAACCAAGAACAGTGTTCCATGGAGCAAAGAGTAGACAGAGTTAGTAGAGATCAAGAAGATTTGGTCAAGAATATGGTAGACCAGGTGACATAGTTGATTGCACCATTAGTCATGAGGATGGAGGATATTTAGGATGATATCAAATAAAGTGTAGAGAGAAATTATAGATAAATAAAAAGGAAATGGTAGTCAACAAGATTAAGTAGCACCTTTACAGCCAAGGACAAATGAAAGAGAAAATGAAGAGGTGGTTTAAGAAAGACCACAAATGCAGGCATCAGCAGTTCAAGACGGCATGGGAGTACAGCATCAAGCATGAGAATTAAAATCATTTATAGGTATAATACCAAGAAGAGATGAATTTTATATGATAAATGGACCAAAACAAAGTTTTCAAGGACAACATTGGCAGTGTCATAGAGAGGGACATAGAGCAGGAGAGTGTCCATTGACTATTAATAGAGGTATGCAATAGCAAAGTACAAGGGAAATGAATAATTAAATAAGATAAGAAATAAATGAGTATTTACTCATTATAAGAATATTATTGTAGTAAATGAAGTAAGTCAAAGAGCCAGATCAAAAAAGAAGCTTATTCAAAAGTAGAAGCAAACTAAAAGGTAAGATTTTTGATTTGGTGATTGATGGAGGAAGAAAAAACATTGTGTCTTTAGAGATGGTGCATAAATTGGACTTGAAGAGGATACCACATCCACAACCATACAAGGTTTCATGGGTTCAAAAGGGACATCAAATCCGGGTAAGTGAGTAAAGTTGGATTGAATTCTATATGGGAAGATATTAAGATAAATTATTGTGTGATATTATGCCCATATATGTTTATAATTTACTTTTAGGAAGACCATGGTAATTTGATAAGAAGCCTATTCATGATGTTAAAGCTAATACATACACCATCAAGCAACATAGAGTGATACACACTCTTGTCCCACTGAAGGGTGAAGAAGAAATAAAAGATGAGAGAGTAATGATGATGGAAACAAAGCAATATTGGAGAAAATCCATGGAAAGCTTGGGTTTGGTCAAGGCACCAAAGAGAGAAGAAAAGATAATATGTTTTGAAATGGTTAGTGTGAAGAGTTATGAGTTCACAAAGATGGACATAAAAGAGGTTGAATAAGAATGCAGGGTGACAACAGAGGTCACCAAGTGGCAGAATGAGAGTAATATTCAAAAGGAAGAAGACATAGCACCTATGAGAGTGCTCAAGAAAGAAGAAATCTAGAATAAGAAAGGCTTGCAGTCAAGCCTATGAGAGAGATGATAATATAATAGAAGTATAAAATTTAGAAAGTATGGATGAAGACTGTCATGTGAATGACACTAAGCAAGAGAGGATGAAAGCTTTAATGAAGGAGGTAGACAGAAGAGCCATAAAATCTCCAAATTTTATTTCTAACAAGTTGTTTTGTTAATAAGTGTAGGTAAGGAGTAGGTAGCCATTAACCAATGTTGGGAACCGAGGAAGAAGATAGATGTTAAGGATAAAAGAGCTTAGACTCAACCCATCCAAGAAATAAATTACCAGGAGATGAAGACTAGAGGAAAAGAACCAAGTTCCATAGTTTAAAATAGAGCAAGAGATCAAAGTTTGGAACAAGTAAAGGATAAGGACAAGGTAGAGCTAGAAGAACAAGTATAGGAGTTGTTGAGGCAACATGAGAATAAATAAGGATAAGATGAAGATAAGAAGGTACAACTAGAGAAATCTCTTAATACATATGAGAACCATAATAGCATTCAATTTATAGAGTTGCAGTCAAGAAATGTAGATATCATCAAATCATGAGCAAAGGATGAGCTACAAGAAATAGTTGGAGCCAAAGTGATGGAAGATAGGTCTGAGTTTAGGCAACATAGTACAAACATGAAACAAATACAATCCTTTATAAAGTCATAGGTAGATAAAGGAAAGTAAAAATTACAACAAGATCTAAATCCATTTAAGGATGTGACAATGGAAGCCACAGGACCAGTTAAAAGAATGAAAGACAGGAGACCTTCAAGAGATTGGAAGAAGACAAAGAAAATCAAGCAAGTCACATTGAGCTTGGAGCTCAATTTCTTCTATCTTTGGTAGTATGATGTAGACGCATCTTAGTTAGATTGAATTTTGGTTTGATTTAGTTGTCTATGTGTCGTAGAGTCCTTTTAGGGTCATATTATGTTGTTTTATAGGTGTTATATTACTTGAAACATTCAAATTGACATTTCCCACCAAAAACCATTATTTGAATATTCGAATGCTTAGGAAAGTTTTGAGAGGTTTTTGGATGTTTATTAGCTAGGTAATGTTTGTATAATGTTTTTTTTGGGTCTATAATGGGTTGATTGATGACATAAAATATGTGTTTAAGTGATTTAAGTCATAATTCCTTTATAAGCCCATGTGAGGTAGGTTCAAGAATGGATTGGAGGTTTTCAAGAAGTAGTTAAGATAGTTATAAGAGGTATAAAATAGGTAAGATTTATTTTATTGTAGTCATTTTTTCATAATGTATTCATGAATGTAAAGGGGCTCTATTCCCAATAAAATAAGGAAATAAGAATCTTACATTTTGGTAGAAAGATTTTGCACCATGTTTTATGTGTATTTCAATGGAGAGTGACTGAGTATTTGAATGTTCAAAGAGGGAAGATTTGATAGTGGTGTGGCTTGATGATTCATCATGGTATGGGTATGTTTGTATATGCTTTCTTAATATGTTTCAAATTTGAGTTATGTGAAATTTAAAGATTATATTTATTTTGATTCAAAGTTACAGACTAAGTCCATATACCCTATTGAGATCACCTTTTACACATATTGTCAATACATAGAATGTTTATAAGAGGTATAGTGGAGGTTTTAAACTAATTAGAAGGTTTTTATTCAAGGTCCTCAAAGTATTTTATTCATTTTATTCATTTGACAAAGTGTCTCCTTGCACATGATATAAAAACCCTTTATCAATTTGTGACTACACATACAGTCAAAAACAAAGTATAGAGAAAGTATATGATAGAAGTGTCAAAATGAGAGAATATTGATTCTATAAAGAAATGGGAGTTGTTCCAATACATATAGACCTAAGTTAAAGATTTTTAAAATCTTGTTTTGAAATCTAAGTCCTTAAGACAATAATTGCAAACCATGTAGACTGTGTTTGTGCATAGAGGTATAAAAAAAATCATAGAAGCATGGAAGAATAAATATAGTGATTTGTAAAAGTTTGGAGGGACAAAATAGACCTTAATAAACCTTAAAAATTCTTTTAAACCTTGTGTGAAATGTTTGAAGTCAAATTAAGAGCTCTCGGGTGTCTACAGTGATTGTAAGCCCCAAAATTAGGGTTTGAGAAGGAAAACACGTCTATAAAAAGATTCCACTAGTATAATTCGGAAAAAAAATATATTTTGATATATTTTCATTTTTTGAAAGCATTTTTTAGGATTTGGCTTGGTTTTGTATGAGTAAGTACGGTTGTTAGCACTTGTTGAGTGATTAGGACCAAACATGCCTAATTAGGCCTAATAGAGAGCTAAGAAGAGATAGAAAAAGGGTTTCCATGGAGAGTTTGATATTAAAACTTCATTTAGAATTCAATATAGATAGAGGGTATCTAAAACATTTTTTGGTTTCCCAATTTTTCTCCATACATATATGTGCAAAGTGAAATTTTTCAAAAAAGGGCTACTAGCCCTATGTACCAATCAGGCAAAACTCATATAGGATAGGAAAGGAGTGTTGAAGAGTGTTGCTAAGGGGTAGAGAGGTCTAAAGAGACCATAAGGAATAGGAGTAAGATAAAAATATCTAATTTACAATCAAAGCAATCAATGGAACATCGAATAACCTTAAGAACTAGTGGACTATTGTAAAGAGGTGATTCTTAAAATAAAGTACATTCAATGAGAATTGGCATATCCTCTGCATCATTTTTGGTATCAAAGCTAGAAAAAGTTCTTAGTGGATTGAAAAAGATTAAAACCATGTGTTTAGAGGTGAATTATAAGAAAAGGAACCAAGAACAGTGTTCTATGGAGCAAAGAGTGGACAGAGTTAGTAGAGATCAAGAAGATTTGGTTAAGAATATGGTAGACCATGTGACATAGTTGATTGCACCATTGGTCATGAGGATGGAGACTATTATGGATGATCTCAAAGAGATATTATAGAGATCAGTGATAGAGAAAGAAGAAGTAAATTGCATTCATCAAGGTCAAGTAGCACCTTTGCAGCTAAGGACAAATGAGAGAGAAAATGAAGAGGTGGTTCAAGAAAGACCACATATGCAAGTAGCAGTGTTTCAAGAAGACATGGGAGTATAGCACCATGTATGGGATTTTAGACAATTTTTAGGTGGTAGAACAATAAGAGATGAAGGTCATATGAGAAATGGACCAAGACAAAATTTTCAAGGACAATGTTGGCATTGCCATAGAGAGGGACATAGAGCAGCAGAGTGTCCATTGAGTATTAGCAAAGGTATGCAATAACAGAGTATAAGATAACTAAATGGGGAAACAAGATAATAAATGAGTGTTTACTCATGAGAAGAATATTATTGTATTAGAAGAAGCAAGTCAAAGAGCCAGCTCAAAGAAGAAGCTTATTCAAAAGTAGATGTAAAGCAAAAGGTATGGTTTATGATTTGGTGATTGATGGAGGAAGCACCAAAAACATTGTATCTTTAGAGACGGTGCAAAAACTAGACTTGAAGAGGATACCACATCTACAACCATATAAGGTTGCATGGGTTCAAAAGGGACATCAAATCCTAGTAAGTGAGCAAAGTTGAGTTGAATTACATATAGGAAGATATCAAGATAAAGTATTATGTGATATTATGCCCATAGATGTTTGTCATTTACTATTATGAAGACCATGGCAATTTGATAGGTAGGCTATTCATGATGGTCAAGATAATACATACACCATCAAGCAACATGGAGGGATACACACTCTTGTCCCACTAAAGGGTGAAGAAGAAATAAAATATGAGAGAGTAATGATGATGGCAACAAAGAAATATTATAGCAAAGCCACAAAAATCTTGGGCTTGGTCAAGGCACCAAAGAGAGAATAAAAGATAAGATATCTTAAAATGGTTAGTGTGAAGAGTTGTGAGTCCACAAAGATGGACATAAGAGAGGTTGAACAATAATGCAAGGTAGCATCAAAGGTCATGAAGTGGCAGAAAGAGAGCAGTCTTTAAAAGGAAGCACCTATGAGAGTGCTCAAGAAAGAAGAAAGCCAAAACAATAAAGGCAACCAAACCTATGAGAGAGATGATAGCAGAATAGAAGCAGAAAATGCAAAAAGTGTGGATGAATATTGTCATGTGAATGACACTAATCAAGAGAGGATGAAAGATTCAATGAAGGAATAGACATAAGAGCTATAAAGGCTTCAATTTTTTATTTTAATGAGTTTTTTTGTGATATAAGTGCAAGTGAGGAGCAAGCAACCATTAACCAAGGTTGGGAACTGAGGAAGAAGATAGATGTTAAGGTTAAAGGAGCTAAGACTCGGCCCATCCAAGAAATAAATTGCCAAGAGATGAAGACTAGAGTAAAAGAACCAAGTTCCATAGTTCAAAATAGAGCAAGAGATCAAAGTTTGGAACAAGTAAAGGATAAAGACAAGGCAAAGATAGAATAACAAGTACATGGGTTGTTGAGGCAACATGAGAATAAAGAAGGACAAGATGAAGACAAGAAGGTATAGTTGGAGCAATATTTCAATAAATATGAGAGCCATAATAGCATTCAAGTTGTAGATTTGTAGTCAAGAAATGTAGATATGAGTAAATCACAAGCAAAGGATGAGCTACAAGAAGTAGTTGGAGCCAAAGTGATGGAAGGCAGGTCTAAGTTCAGGGAACACAATACAAACATGAAATAAATACAATCCTTTCTAAAGTCACACATAGATGAAGGTAAGGAAAAAGTATAACAAGAGATAAATCCATTTATGTATGTGATATTGGAAGCCACAAGATCAGCTAAAAGAATGAAAGACAAGAGACCTTCAAGAGATTGGAAGAAGAGAAAGAAAATCAAGCAAGTCAAATTAAGCTTGGAGCTCAATTTCTTTTGTCCTTGGTAGTATGATGCAGGGGCATCTTAGTTAGATTCAATATTGGTTTGATTTAGTTTTATAGGTGTCTTATAGTCTTTATAGGGTCTTATTATGGTGTTTTAGAGGTGTTAGATTACTTGAAACATTCAAATTGACATTTCCTGCCAAAAACCATTATTTGAATATTTGAATGCTTGGAAAAGTTTTGAGAGGTTTTTAGATGTTTATTATCTAGGTACTTTTTTTCTAATGTTTTTGTTGGGTCTATAACGGGTTGATATATGACATAAAGTGTGTGGTTAAGTGCTTTAAGTCATAATTCCTTTGTAAGCCCATGTGAGGCAGTTTCAAGAATGGATTAGAGGTTTTCATGAAGTAGTTAAGACAGTTATAAGAGGTATAAAAAAGGTAAACTTTGTTTTATTGTATTCAGTTTTTCATAATGTATTCATGAATGTAAATGGGATCTATTACTAATAAAACAAGGAAAGAGGAATCTTACATTTTGATATAAATATTTTGCACCATGTTTTCAGTGTATTTCAATGGAGAGTGGTTGAGTTTTTGAATGTTTAAAAAGGGAAGACTTGATGATGTTGTGGATTAATGATTCATCATTTTATGGGTACATTTGTATATGATTTATTAATATGTTTCAAATCTGAGTTATGTGAAATTCAAAGATGATAGTTGTTTTGATCCAAAGTTGCAGACTAAGTCCATATACCCTATTGAGATCACCTTTTACACAGACTGTCAATACACAAAATGTTGATAAGAGGTATGGTGGAGGTGATAAAATAATTGGAAGGTTTGTTTTCAAGGTCCTCAAATTATTTTATTCATTTTATTCATCTGACAAAGTGTCTCCTTGCATAGGGTATGAAAACCCTATGTCAATTTGTGACTGTACATACAGTCAAGAACAGAGTATAGAGAAAGCATATGATAGAAGCATTAAAATGAGAAAATGTTGATTATATAAGTTTAACGGGATTTTTTCCAATACATATAGACCTTATTTAAATACTTTTAAAACCTCTTTTGAAATCTAATTCCTTAAGACAATAATTATAGACCTTACAGACTGTGTCTATGCACAGGGGTATAAAACAAGATATAAAAGAGTAAAATAGAGGCATGGAGGAATCAATCTAGTGATTTGGATAAGTGTGGAGGGACAAAACAAACCTTAATAAACCTTAATAGTTCTTTAAAACCTTGTGTGAAATGTTTGAAGGCAAATTAAGAGCTCTCGGGTGCATATAGTGATTGTAAGCCCCAAAATTAGGGTTTGAGAAGGAAAATGCATCTATAAAAAGATTCTACTGGTAAAATTTGGCAAATATATTTTCATGTGTTTGAAATTATTTTTCAATAAATTGCTCGATTCTGTATGGGGAAGTAAGGTTGTTAGCACTTGTTGAGTGACTAGGAAGAGATAGAAAAAGGGCTTCCGTGGAAAGTTTGGTCTTGAAATTTCATTGAGGATTCAATATAAATAGAGGGTATCTGAAACATTTATTGGTTTGCGTACAAAGTGAAATTCTTCAAAAAAAGGCTACTAGCCCTGTGTACCAATCAGGCAAAACTTGTGTAGAATAGGAAAGGAGTGTTGATAAGGGGTAGAGAGGTATAAAGAGACCACAAGGATTAGCAGTAAGATAAAAAGATCCAAATTATAATCAAAGTAATCAATGGACCATTGAACAACCTTAATAACTAGTAGACTATTGTAAAGAGGTGATTCTTGAAACAAAGTACATTGAGTGAGAATTGGCATATCCTCTACATCAGGGATCATGATCTATTGTTAAGGCATATGAAGGATGTTTGACATTGTTTGAGCATGTGAGATGTTGTGTGAGCATGTAATTGAAGTGGAGAGTGCATGAAAAGAGGCTTGAAGGTCAGTTTCAAGGCCTAATGTAGTTTGTAGGTCAAGGACTAAACAAGCAAAGAGAGAAATGGTGGACAAATGAGGTATGAGATTCAATTTTCAAGATAAGAATGAGCATGTAAGCATTATCAGTGGTGTGATATATTGCCACAGGTGTGTTGACCAAGTCTAAGGTCAAAGTTTATAATAAAAGACATGAAAATTGGTTTTGAGGTCTCCCGAGTGCACAAAATGAAGGGTTCTCAACTCGAGAAGGTTTTTCAAGTGTTCATTGGCACATGTAACCTCTACATGGAAACTTGAGTTATTGAGGAGAGATGGTAAAGGCTCCTAGCTAAGATCTCCAGGTATTAGTTTTGGAAATTAAGGGTAGTTGTTTATGAACAATCGTTAACACTAAAAATATTGTCAACCCTCTCTAAAACCCTAACACTGACTTGATAAGAAATATCTTGTTCAAAACAGCCCAAAATGGTCTCAAATGACTAGACAAACTATTGGAGCATGTAGCCAACTCTCCCAGGCACCTCCAGGTGTGATTGGTTTGTCAAGTAAGTGAGCGGACCCTATAGGAAAGGCCTTATTTCTCAAAGATTTGTTGTAGCAATTAGAGGTTGTTATGAGGATGTTGTAGATCTTTTTCATGCATTGAAATTCCTTGATTATGTTTTTTAAGTGTCAAAAGTTCAAGTTTCCATGACTATATTTTGAGGTTAGTTGGCAGTTTTGAGTGCACTACTTGCAGAGAAGGGTTTGAGTCATTTTGATCTGATTTGTGAAGATTAAAGCACATGGTGATGACCCTAAGGTCATATAGATTTTGTATATGTGATTTTCTTTCATGGTTGTTTGGAAAAATTATGTGTATGCTTCAGTTGTTCAAGATAGACTTTATGGGTATGCATAGGCCTAATTGGTAACAGTACTAATGGCATGCTTCAAGTGGTGATTGGAGTTAAAAGGTGTCATGGACCTAAGATGAGCTTAGTAGGGGTCTATTTGAGTGACATGTGATATGTTCATATCATGTGATAATTTTGAGATTATTCCAAGGAGTTCAAAGGGTAACGTGTGCTAATGAATACCTGATTGAATTAGGTCTCTTTAAGGCCTAAAAGGGGTTTTTGGTCCTATATGCTATGATCGACCTATTGTAATATTTTATTCATGTTTATGGCATGTCCTAAGGCCTATTGTATTGAAAATATAAATGTGAAAGTGTGTATGGCCAACCAAGAGGTGTATGAGCAAGAGCCTAGTATAAAAACAAAGCCTAATAGACCTAAATTGTTAGTTAGTGAATGTATGAGTTGTAGCGGAAGATATAACACTTTGAATAGATAAAATAGGTATTGTAGACCATCATCAGGGTGCATAGAAACTATCATAAAGATATAATAGGGATATTGTAGATGACTATCAAGGTCAAATGACTTAATGTGTCTTGAAGAGACCTAGTTGAGCGAAGGAGCCTAGAAGGTAGTTTGAGAGGGTTAAGAGTGTGAAGAGCTGAAGAGGGGGTCATCATCAGTTGGTTGAGAAACAAGATGTCCTAAAGGTGATCAAGGCAATCAGGGGGTTGAGTTGGTGCTGAGTCATCTAGGGGGTTGGTGCCTCCTTGCAAGCAGGTGCTTGCTAAAGCGTAATCAAGTGGGTGCTTGGCTAGTTGGAGTTGGTGCTCCAAATGAAATTGGTGCTTCACTAAATCTTAATGTTTGTCTTATAGGACTATAGTCCATTTACAGATGTCAATGGGTTTTCTTCCCCTTAAGGGTTTCCCACTCAAATAAGTGTTTTATGTGTTATGTTCTTGTCTCATGCTCATGACTTTTAATGTGTTGCTAGTTCACTATATTGTTTTGATAATTCATAAATGATAAAATAAAGTTATAAAAGTTTTGAAGACTGATTCACTCTCTCCCTCCCCCCCTCTCAATCATTGTTCCAACAGAAAATAGACCATCAAAAATTGTAGTTATTAAAAGAAAAACCACTATAAAAACCATTACCAACACATTTTAAATGAGACTTATTTACTTTTAAAAAAAACTGATACTTTTCACCATAAAAAATCCTTTAATTTTAATAAAAGTAACAGTAATCAATAAAATATAAAAACTAATATTTTTTCAACTAAATTTATTTATTTTTAAATTAAATAAAATACAATAATATTAAAAAAAAATTCAAAACTCATTACCTCCAATAACTCTAACTAACCTACCATATTTATTTGAATACGCTTGTTTACCCTTACCTTTTGCTCCAAGTCCCAACAAAATAACTACAAAAACTAGTATTTAATTCACAAGCATACATTAGATAAGGATAAATGCCGGCAAGGGACGTTATTGAATTTCCAAATATAACCTCATATTTGTTTTTTTATATTTTTAGAACTTCATCACATTTTCTTGTTTGTTTTATACACCAATGCGGAATACATGTAGTAATTTATTATATTTTTCTTTATGGTTCGCATGTGATCAATTTTCCTAATTTTATATATATATATATATATATATAATTATTTAATTTTATTTAAATTTAATTGGGAGAATTTGATGACGTAATACACTCAAACAACTTTTTGATGTATTTTTAATAAAGTCAGTTCTTATAATCACTAAGTAACATTTAAATTTTCTATTCTATATATCATAGATAAACCAAGGATTGAACTCGAACCTTCGATGACCTAAGTTTTATTATATTTTATTTAAAAATATAAAGTAATTTAATTTATTTTTATAATTATGTATGAAAATGAGAATATAATAATTCGTTATAGGATAGAGGAGCTAATAATTATGCATCCCAATGTCACATCCATCGGGAACTTAATGGCACCATATTTATCTACATATTTCACTCTAAATTGACTTTGTTTATCTTATATATGTATTGTTTTTTTTAATGAAAGTTAAATCACATTTTGAATTGATTTAAAATATAAAATTCAAAATACATTGCAAAATAGGTTGGTCTTAAATATATGCATAAGTACCTAATAGTTGTAAATATGATGTGATCAACTACTTAACACCATCAGTGAATACAACTTGTACAATAATATATAAATTATATAATTATTTTTCATTTAAATAGGTTTGAATATTAAGTATTCATTGTTCATGTACCATCATAAATATTGGATTCGAATGTAACTATTCATCCAATAAAAAATTTATGATTATTTTACATTTATAATATAAATTTAACTATATTTCTACATTTATAGGCATAACTTATAATGGCACTTGAAAGTAGTGGTGGAATATAATCTATGTGGAATATTAACAATCAATGGCTAATAATAAATTTGACATCTACTCCACTATCATAGAGAAATTCAAATATTAAATTAGGTATTCATTTAATTGTTATATAAAAATTATTTCTTCTTACCTAAAGAAAGTATAAAGTAGGTTATAGGACCTTTTTGTTTATCTAAAAAATGTTTTTTGAACCTGATATAATGATGCAATTAAATTACAGTTATTTATCACCAATCAACAAAAATATTACGAAGAAAATAAGAAAAACATTAATCAATATAATATACGACAAATTCAAAATAAACACTTCATAATTCATACATTTTGATATTCTTCATTTATAAATATACTTATATTAAATTTAATTTTTTAAAGATAATATCTATGAAGGTGAGAAGAAATTAATAAGTTAGTTTGTCTTTTAAAGATAGAGATTCTAGAGCCCACTTTGGCAACACCAAGGAGCCAGCTATGCAACCCCTAGAATATACCACTTGTTTTTTTAAGATTTGTCTTTACATTTCAAATGTTTTAGGCGGTTGAATATTAAAGTGTGAAATGGATTCTTAGTGGACACAATCTCCTCCAAGCCAAACCAATAAATTATTTAGAAGTTTGGAAATAGACAAAAGAAACATATGTGCCATCATGGCCACTCACGAGATTGAGATGATATGTGTAAGGCTCTTTCTTATATCATTCAAGCACCCACCTCGTGAGTCACAAGATTCCCCCTTTACAACCTCATTGCCTACCCTTATTGTATTGTATTATGTTGAATTCCAAACAATAAAAACAAAAACCAAGATCCCTCCCTCTGAAATATTCTCATATTCCCAACACCACCATTGCCCAAGCGTGTGGAGCATAAAATCCCCTCCATTAATATTCTATGTTGTGAAATAGTTTCCCTGGCTTCACATTTTTTTTTTAAAAATCCTTAGGGGGTTTTAGGTAATTATTGTAGAGAGACTAAGGTTTCAATTTTGTAGGTATATTTTAGATTAGTTTATATTTGGGTTGTTTAATTTGAGTCGTCGTAACAATTTATTACTGTATTTAATTGTTAAAATATAATAAATTTAATTTTAAAAGAAAAAAGAAAACAAATTAGTAATATTAAAAGATTGAAATAAGATTGCAATAACTTTGATGAAGAGTATCATCTATAATGACAAAATGAGTTTCATAAGTTTCAATTGTGATATTAAAACAAATATTATTGAAAGAATGTAAAGTGATTTGAAATGTCGATTAAAATATCAAAAGCTCAAACAATAATTGTTTATAGAAGGAAACATCAAAGAGTGTGTGCGCGCGCGCGCGTGTGTGTGTGTGTAGAGAGAGAGAGAGAGAGAGAGAATATTATTATATTTGAATATTTTTGATGCCCCACTCAAATTTTCTTCTTTCGTTCAATACAGTCTTCAAAATAATTCTACTTATTTTGAGTTAAAAAGCTAAACTATGTTCATAGAGTCATTAAATTTAACCTTTACTTCCCAATTTCAGTCTTACAAGATATGTTTATTTTGAAGTGTTAGAAGTTGAAGTCTACAAAATTAAGACGAAAAACAAGTTAGAAGCAGACAAATAAAACTAGTAATTCACTTTACAAATTGCAAACACTAACCTGGTCCATTTGAATAATCCTGATATTGCATAGGATCACCCATACAATCTTTATCATTATCTCATTTTAATTGCAAATCTAATAAATGTCAAGAATACAAAATGTCAAATACGTCCTAACAATTTCATATTACAATATAAAATATTTATTTATTAAAATAATAACATTTAAAAAATCTAAAAACACTATTTAATTAATTAAAATATTGTTTACTATATCAGAGATATTTTATAACATTTAATATAATTTTAACATATTTTATGCATACAAATTTGAAAGTCAAACTGGACAAAAAACACAAGGATTCAACCCTAATTGGAATGATAATGCACAGAGATTTAAAAAATAGTCATTGGTACAATCTTCATGGCAACAAATCCAAACTTAAGTAATTCAACCCCCATTGCAAGTGTGACGTATATTCTCACTCCAAAACCAAAGTCATAAAATAAAACTATCCCTAATGCAATCTTAATGTCAACAACACAATCTGCTCAAAGCCTCTGGAAGTTGGGTGTAAGGTGGCTAATGAGACTAAGCACCTAAAGCATATTAAACCTACCTTTGTTTATAGGACACATTAAAGAGTATATATAGAGATAATATTATTATTTTTAAGAATTTTTTAATAGTTTATTCAAATTTTCTTCTTCCATTTAAGATAATTTTCAAAATAATTTTACAATATTTTATAGTAAAAAGCTAAAATATGTTTATATTATCGTTAAATTTAACATTTGTTTCTTAATTTTAGTATTATAAGATTTGTTCATTTTGAAGAATTAGATAGTGAAGTACACAAAATTTGGATGGAAAACAATAAGTTAGACGCAGACAAATTGAATTAATAACTCACTTTGTACATTGCAATCCTATACTAGGGTCATTCGTATAAACCTGATGTTAAGCGAGACCACCCATACAATCTTGTCATTGTCCCATTTTAATTATAAATTCAATCAATTACAAAGTTACAATGTGATAGATCCATCCTTACAATTTCATATTACACCAATGAAACACTTATTTGTTGAAACGATAATATTTTAAAAATCTAAAAACCCTTAATTTCTTTATATATATAAAATTATACAATTAATTAAAACATTATTTATTATATTTTTTTTAATAATTAATATGAAATTGTTATATTTTTATGCATTCATATAATTAACTTGTTTGAAATCCAACCTCGACAAAATCCCCAATTTATTTGAAATCTAACCTCGACAAATCACCGATATTCAACCTTAATTATAATGATAATGCAAGTTCTTAATCGAAAACCAAGATTAAAAAAGTCATTGATACAATCTTCATGGCAAGAAATCTAAACTCAACTAAATCCTTGGACTTGTGCAAGTGTAATGTAAATTCTTCCTCCAAAGCCAAAGATATAGATAAAATAAAACTACAAGCCCTGATACAATCTTAATGGCAACAACACAATCTGGTCAAAACCTCTAGAAGTTGGGTGGTGAGGTGGCTAATGAGACTAAAAGCACCTAAAGAACGTTGAACCTGCCCTTGTCTCACAAAATGGACCCTAGCTGGCATCCCAAGCAAAAAGCACACAAGATGAGAACCCTCTGGAAAAAATAAATTAAAAAATCAAAAGGTCCAAAACACAAACGGCCAAACAAAAGGCAAATAATAATTCATAAAAAGCTGAAGTCTTCCCGCCCGTCCTCTGCCAACAAATGGTGGTGGGCCCCCTGACGGGGAAACAATGACATGTATTTACTTCCTATCTCACTTGGGAGAAGGCTAAGTGAGCAATGAGTGTTTTAAGATGTTTTTAGACTCCATAAAAATTCAATTTAAAGTTTTTGAAAAAATTGTGCTTTTTAATTTGATGTCGATTTATCATCAAGAATAAAAGTATTTTTAATTTTAATTTTACGTTTCAAATTAACATATGTGATTATTAATTGTTTTTTATGGTTATAGGGTGTGTTTTTAATTCTGGTTTTGATTGGAATTATATTGGGTCTTCTTTTTTATTTCAATTTTTGTACGAGCTATAAATTTTTCATTTTGTTGGTTTTTTTGGTCAATACATACACGATTTGATGATTGTTTATCTTTTGATTAGACGTGCTCTTTGAGCATGTCGAAAGCGGTAAACCAAGTATGAGCTCCGAGCAATTTTGACAGAAGAGATATCCCTGCCTCTTTAAGTCTTACCCAAATGTGGCATCTCCTTTCAAATGTTTTCCACAAGACGTGTGTGTGTGTGTGTGTTTGTGTGTGTGAGAGAGAGAGAGAGATTATTAACCTGCTTTCCATTGTTTTTTGCGATTGTGGGGTGTGATTTTAATTTTGGGATTGATTGGAATTATGTTGGGTTTTTTTTTTTACCTCAGTGTTTGCATTAACCATTAGGTTTTAGTCTTGTTGGTTTTCTTGATCGGTACATGCATGGCTCAATCACTGTTTGTTCTATAATTGGGCATGCTCTTTAAGCATGTCGAAAGGGATAGTGCAAGTACTAGTGTTAGGTGATTTTGATGGAAGAAATATCTTTGTCTCCTTAAGTCTTACCCAAATGTAACATCTCCCCTGAAATGTTTTCTACAAAAACCAAAAAACACACACACACACACACACATTTGTGATCCATCATCAAAAGTAAAAGATAAACACGTCTAATTACTTGATAATGGATCACAACTGTTAATCCAATATATCAAACTAAAATTGATGATAAATCAATTCTAAAATATTAAATTGAAAACACATATTTATATTTTATTCTTCATGATGGATCACAAAATTGATCTGAAACATCAAGTTAAAATAATAAAACATATTTATCTTTTATTCTTGATAATGAATCGAGTTCCTACCATTCTACCCAACCTTCAAACTACCCAACCCTCAAACCCTAATAAACAATGAATTATAAAACCAATTTCAAGTGTAGAGAGAGAAGGGTAGAGGTGGCGGGGCCCAACCCGGATAGTCAAATCTTGCAATTAATGGCAATGATGGCGATGGTATGCATGCATAGTAATGCGGTTAAGAGGGCAGAATATTCCCACATGCAAACTTTCTCTTTTATTAAATGTCGATGACGGTTTTTCACATATAACTGACTGCCGTCCCGTTCCATGCGCAAGGCACATCCATGGTATGTGTGACACCATCATGATGGGTATGATATTATGATGATTATGGATTCATAACATGAATGATGATGATGATGGAAGGCATTGACATGATGCGATGTTATGATGATGTGGACGTAAAGGTCTAAAGTGAGGGAGCGGTTAGGATAAGTCCACTTTCCTTACAATACCCTCCCCCCTCACCCCTCACCCCCTTATAAATGTAGGGAGGCGTACACTACTCACGGAAAGGGAAATGAAATTATTTTTTGTGGGTGGCATTAGGTACTTTGGGAGGGGCAGATACCCTCACGAGGGTTGCAGATTGTCCATCTTTGGTTGGCAATCCCTATCTAGAGTTAGGGGGAAGATAATAAAAAGCTTATTGGGGATGGGGATGTCTTTTGTGAGGAATGTGTGGGTATAAAGGCTCTGAGGTTTTTGTCATCGTTTGGTGAAGGTGGGAGAGGTATCGACGGGGTTGTACTTTGATTAGTGAAGATGATGGTATGTTTTCATGTGTTGAGGTATATATTTTTGCAAATATCTAATACAATGAAAGTCAGGGTTGATTATAAGATGATTTTAATAGAGTAAATTATGATTTGTACATCTTGAAGATGGATTCCCTGAAGTGATTCGAAACGTCGGTGATAATAAAAATATACGTAATGTTATCTAAAGCCTTTTGCAATAGACTCTTCCAATTATCGCATTTTAGTTGATGGAGACTATGATATAGGTATATGCTCACTCAACATTGTGATTAGCTACTCGAGTGTGGAGATGTCAATATCTATGTAAAATTTGTTATATCTTATAAAAAGGTGAGGGGGATCAATTATGAAGGTGCATAGTTCAAGTGGAGTATTAGGCTTTTATTATCTTTGAATGTGTTGAGGTTAGGACGTGAATTTTACGAGGATGAGGCTAGGTGCAAGTTTTTGGTTGAGCAGATTTTTATAAACGGAGTTAGCGTTGTTGGAAAAATATATATATTTTTTTCAATATTTACACTTGTCTAAACTATATATGCAGGTTGGGCAGAACCACCTACCCAAAGCACCTCGAGCTAAAGGCAAACGATCAACCCTCTATCCCCTATGCCCAAAAAAAATGGGGAACTATATGGGTGTTTTTCAATGGTTTTGGTACCCATTTTACTATAATATCGTTTGGACAATTTCTTATTGATGTGCCTACAAGTATTCACTGATACATTAGGATAAAACAAAACTTGGAAGTGTGTTATTGTACTCTAAATGGTTGAGTTAATACAATAATGAAGAAGGTTGTTGTGTTTGGTTTTTTTTCAAAAGGACTTTCCCAAGTGAAAATCTTATGTATCATATGTATGTGCCATTTTTCCTTTCTGCGATAAGTTTAGATTTTATTAGCATTGCTTATCTTGCAATAGTTTATCGGTTTGTTTTCTCTTCAATTTTCCAAATTTAATTCGATAGGTTGCGGATGTATTCTATAAGGGATAAGGTTTGGTTTAACTTAAAGGAAGAACAAAATCTAGTGAAGGAGTCATCCTTCATATGACGACCAAACTAGTTGTGGGTGTATTCCATGAGGGAGTTATGGATGAGGTTGAGTGTTTGTCTTATGCAAAGGCGATTTAAGCAAAGGGTCTATATCTCATAATGGAATATGACAATTGTGGGTGTTTTCCATAAGTTATGAGGATGGATGGTTTTCAACTATATCTTGTTATACCTAATGACAGATTGAAGAGTTTGAACTGGAACATTAATAAAAAATTTGCTTACATTGATGTTTCTAAAAGCTCTTTGCATTCATTTTATAAACTGTGAAAACAATAGATCTCTTACAAAGCGGACCTAGGTGAAATAGTTAACCCTTCAAAGTAACTCGATAAATTGTTGGGGTGTATGCCCTAAAGGAATAAGGAATGTTTGGTGGAAATTTTGTGTAAAGTAAATTTTAACGAAAAATTATATCTTAACTTTACAAATTATAAATATACCCTATAGTGAAAAATGATACATCATCACTATATTTGTAAAAATAAAAATAAAAAGGTTAAATGTAAATCGAACTTTATAGTACAAGAATCATTCCTCTAAGTACAACCCAACAAGTTGGAAGTGTATTACACGGAGGATTAAGTTGGGTGAGAATCCAACCTTGACCAAAACTTGAGTGCATTTAGATGGGTTGCAAGAATGGTGGGGGAGGCTATTTGAGTTCATGGTGTCTTTATAGAAGTGTCAGGGAGTTTTTCTACCTCCTTAAAAACTAAGTGGTGTGTCTTTCCAAAGAAAAAGAACTAGATTCATTTAAAAGTGGAGAAGATTTCGCCCCCTATCAGGGAAAAATATTTGAAAATCTGCAGGGAAAGGAGATAAAATTCTTGCCTAGTGAGATGGCCCATGACCCACAGGGAGGGATTTCATATTCAAAAGTGTATAGACTACATAAAGGGCTCCTAGTTCCTATCACCGCGTAACGTGAGCCTCTCATTTGCTTAGCATATTGCCAAGGAAAGTTGGCGAAGGTCCTCCCTGAATCCCGTTCCTTGTTACATTTTCAATATTGCCAGTTTGTCATACCCCACACGTTATGAAACCGACAATTCAAACAAAGTCCCCACTCAATTTATTCCTCGAGATAAAAGGGCCCCAAAAAAAAATGACCAGGGAGGGAAAATGGGGGCAAAAAGAGACCAAACCAATCCTTACAATTTCAATATATGGAAGGAAGGAATAATTTTTTGCACCAAACCAAAAGTCTTAATCAAGGGCAATATAATAAACTATAGAGGGCAGAAAAGTGTGTGGCATGTGATTCTTACCTAGTTTCTTTCCTATTGACATAATGTCCTCTCAACATCTATCTTGGTAACCAATATGTTTGCCATTATGTGTCAATTATTCATCCTTCCAAAGTTGTCACATCACCTCTCTTTAGGCAACTTTTACAGTGAAAGTGGCAGAGTACTATTGTCTATTGTCAATGGTTAACTAATTTAGATATTTAAAAATTATATATATCTAAAATGAATTGAGTGATATTAATTTCGAAATATTGATGTTTAAAATATCATAATTTTTTGATTGCATTTTTTAAGAAAAAATTATATATAACAATCAAAAACATATTAAATTTAAAGTCAAAATTTTTCTATAATTATTACATGGATATTAAATTTAAGTTAAGTCATATATATTAACATTTCCAACTATTACACTTTAACACTATCACCACCACTCTTAATTGTCATTGTAAGTTATGTTTATCAATGTAATTAGTACATATATTTATATGAAATATGTCCAGATGTTTCAATCTCAGATTTGTCACATACTTTTATCCAAAAAAAGTTTCTACATTAATGAGCAATTTCATCACTTGATCCATAAAATTCTCATCCATAAATGATATATGGTCTCAATCTAGTTGTACAATTGTGTCAGGGTTGAAAAAATCTTTTTGAGATAAACAAATTGGTTCTAAAGTCTATCATATAATCAAAATATCGCAATGTAGTTGTATTTCCCTATATCTATTGATATTTCCAACTATTACACTCTACCGCTACCACCACCCCTAGTTGTCATTGCAAGGTATGTCTATCAATGTAACTAGTACATATATTTATATGGAATATGTCAAGATGTATCAATCTCAAATTTGTCACATAATTTTGTCCCTGGAAAGTTTCTACATTGACGAACAACTTCATCACTTGATGCACAAAGTTCTTATAGGTGATATATAGCCTCAATCTAGTTGCACAATTATGTTAAGGTCGAAAAAATCTTTTTGGGATAAACAAAATGGGTTCTAAAATCTATCATATGATTAAGATATCGCAATTTAATGATATACGACCTCAATCTAATTGCACAAATGTGTCAAGGTCGAAAAAATCTTTTTGAGATAAATAAAATGAGTTTTAAAATCTATTATATGATCAAGATATAACAATTTATTGATATCTCAAACTATTACATTCGCTCCTCCAACACTCTTGTCTATAATTATAATTACGTCTCTAAATATTATAAAAAATTCTAAAAAAAATTGTGATACAATGATAAAAGAGGGCTCTCCTTGACACCTCTCCCTGTTTGAATCTATGCATTAGCCTAGTGTAAACCTGACATTACTATTGAAGGTATATACAAGTATATATAAATATTAAAAAATAAAAATTCTCTGTCACAATACTTAGCACAAGGAAACATGATGGTATGCTTAGTAAAGATGTGATTGGAAACGCACTTTGTAGCCCAAAAAACAAGCAGCTATGCCCTAATGGGGGTAACTTTTTTGCTTTGTTTGGAGTGGTACCTCAACATATGATTTGCTTTAGCCATCGCTATCAATTCCCATTTAGGAGGTCAACCTGCAACTTTTGGTTGTGTCGGTTATATAATTTATTTTAATTTCTCTTTTAAGTTATACAATATTTAATTTCTCTTTTAAGGGATTTATTTTTCTTTTGGCTAAGGTCTAGGGTAGGAGAGAGATTTCTTTCTTTCACAAACATTCATATGGACATTGTATCTAGCTTTATTCCTTTTCATTTTTTACAAGTATATTTGACTCACCCAAAAAAAATAAGTTCATCAAATTTTATTAAAATTATTTTATATGAAGATGGTATTAATCATATGAAATAATTTAGTGGATAATTTAAAAAAAAAGAAAAATTTAAATGTTTTTTAATAGAACATTTAATTATTGTCTATTTTTCAGTTTTTATAAAGTTATTTATTAGTCTTTACAAAGTTATTTTTCATATAATTTATATATAAATTAATTTATAATTTTGTAATTATTATTTTAATTTTAAGATAAATTATTTTATGTGTGTGTGGGTTACTCTAATTTAATATAGATGATAATTTTATAAGACCATTTTATTTGGATTTTATTTTTATATTTTTTAATAAATTATGACATCGTCAAATATCTTAATAATTTAATTATTTATCAGTGTTTTTACACATTTTTTTAATCGTAGATAGATTAGACACAATTTTTAGATAATAACAAGAAGCCTATTTAAACCAACTTATATTGTGTAAAATGTAATGCTTCAACTTCAAAAGAAGTATCCATGCTTGTTAAAAATAAGGTAAAGTATATACTTTTTTTGATACAATTGCCTAGTTTCCTTGACAAGATGGGGACATGTAGCCTAAATCATATTGACACTAACCATCACAATTTTAACAACATATGGATGATATATGATTTCATTATAATTCTAAATAATGTAATAGTTCTAAAATGATTTACTTCATGATTAAGAAAATTACCTCGTATGTAATATAATATAGTTATATTTAGATATACAATCTGTATGACCATGGAGTTGATCACTCGCATGACAAATCTAGCTTGAAGTGCTCAAAAGAGCACATTTTCTCAATAGTATGGGAAAATTAATAAATTATATGTTAATGATTTAAGCCTTGAATAGATTTTAAATGCCTTTAAATGAAAGTAAAAATGAAATCTATGTGATAAAGTTATGACTTTCGAAAGTTTTCTTTGTTAATCTTTCTCAAACTTACTTGTCATAGATTTGACTCAAAATAACATATAGATCCAACTCAAATAGGTCACTTATACAAACATGATAAATTTGACCCTAATTGTACTATCTTTGTGACATCAAAAAGGAGAAATAAATTCAAGGTGGCTTGAGATCATCATAAGTACATCAAAAACAAATGTGTTCATCTCTGAAATTGTCCTAAATACAACAGTTGTAATAACAAACAACCCAAATAAGAAGTTAGAACATTTCCCTTCTTACAGTTGAAGCAGTTTGTATGTTACGTTCTTCCACATTGTTATTCAAACCTATAGTATAAGAAAGTGGGTTTATATCAAAATGCACTACATTCACCTACACTACAATACAATCAAATTTAATCAAATAAAGCAGTAAAATCATACCTAATTACAATAAGGAACATTCTAGAATAATTCATAAGTGTGAAAACAATGTTCTAGAAGAATATTTGAACTATTTCAAATCTCAAGACGGTCTAGAGAAATAGACATTGAAAACAAGTTCAAATAGAAAGTCGAATGAATCCTAGAAAATATGAGACAAATGGAGAACTCCTAGACAATTATAACCATAAAACTTCTTTATTGCTACAACTAGAATCGTAGAAGTATGTTTCTAACAGCGATCAAATACTATGAAAGTATTTTGATGACCTTGTTCCTCTACTCTTGGGCTATAGAAATCTCACTTGCTTTTCTAGAATTCATAGCGAGTCACTTTGAAACAACTCACCTTCCTTGGAACCCTAATTACTCATCAAATACCAATTAACAATGGTGGAGTTAATGAGGGTCTTATGTTATCCCTCCATTATCATCAAGGCCTTATTTTGGACCAAGTTTAGAAGAAGACACTCAATGCACTTTAGCAAGCAATGTGTGGATGCAAGCCCTAATCCATATATGACTTTCGTGCTAGTATGACAAGTGGCACCATGCAAATTAAGACTATAATATTGAATCAAATTTTGATCTAAAAATTCAAGTTCTACTTTTCAATAAATCCTAGACTCTTTCTCTCAATTTGTGGCTCATATGTTTCATTTCATTTCCCTATATACACTAATGCATTTGTGTATTTATAGACTTATCAAATTCAATTTAGGACCCAACCAACATGCAATGTGACACACAATAGACTTAAAAGGCCAAAAAAAGAGGAACACAAGACATGGTGGAGCTAAACATGGTTAGAATGGCCCACCAAGTGTAGACACATAATTTTGGTATAAGACTTGTAATTATAATTTTTTATCATATTTTTGTGCATATGGATCGTTAGTTCAAATTATGCTCTTATTGGCACTTTCTCTTGTGTTTTTGTCTCTCTAGTATTCTATGTGTCGCCATGTGGTCTTATTATTCCAATTTTCTCTCTTGTCTAAGTTTTTTGTATTTTGGGATTCTTATGCTTCTTCATATGATTTGTAATTTATATTTTGACGGTATCTAAATAGTTTTCATATTATTCTGACATAGTTATAATGTATATATCTCTACTCGGGGGCTCGAGTTCTCTCCAATTATTGATATCTCTATAGAGCATGCCATTTGGAGGGGGCAAAGGCTCGGCACATCAGGAGGGCCAAGGGGTTTCTCTTGCTCCTCCCCTCCTCAGTCACAACCATGGAGTAGATTCAAAGATACCTCTATTTGGGGGCTTGAGTTTTATCTCATTAATCAAGCCTCTAGATAGATATACAGGTTAAGGGTGTGACCATATATATAGTATATATGTGGGCCTTCCCCTTGGCCTCCTAAAGTTAAAATGAGTGCCTAAAGGCCTTCTGATTAAGCTATTTATTATAAAATTTGTTCATGTTGCATCTTTTTCCCATGAGTAAATTTATTAACTTCATTAAGTTAATTGATAAAAAGTTCTAAGAGAGCACTCAAAGAAAAAAAATGTTCAAGGATGTTTTATACGTCATTTGACTTATAAGTTTAAACAATCAAGAAGAGAAAACTAGTGGTGACATAAGCTTTGAGACTAATTATCACGTGACTCAACAAGAGCAAACAACTTAAAGACATAGCGTGTGATAAGACATTAGATTTTTATCACATTCCATTATTTAAAGTGAATACAATAAGGTGTATCATGAGACGTACCTAACGCTTTAGCTTTGTATTTTCCTCAATCATTTGGTGCTCAGCTATCATGCTTACTAATTATTATTTCTTTTCACATCTATTGATGACATGTTTTATGAAGGACATAACCATAAATGTGCCTATATCAATATATTCTTAAAATACATGAAGGTTAAAATAAGTCCATGTAAGCACCCATTTTTGACACTATGCAACATCCCGGTCGTTAGGACCGGTACAACATCATCGTCCCATGAGACTGCAAACCTCAAAACATTAATAAACATGTCGTATCTACTTCCCAAGAACTTTTCATTTACCAAATACCTTTTCAGTTTCAATACATCCCCTATGTTGCATTTTCCTTCTTCCCATCTATTTGCCACTAATCATTCCATGTTCACTCCTAGCCCCCTTTGTCTCGCTTGTGAGGATGGAAAAATCATCAAGTGTCAATCATGTGATGACTGCAAACCTCTGAATGTAAAACATGTGTCATCTCTTAATTCCTAAGACCTTTTCATTTATATACCCTCTATGTTTCATTTGGATAGTGAAATTGCTTTGATAGTTGGGTAACCACCAATTTGCATTAACCTGTAGTTTTGTCATGCTTGTACATACGAACAAATGAAAGGTTGGGAATTGAAAATAAATCACTCTATATGGCTTTGTCCTCTCATTTGCACTTCAAAAATCTAGTTGTTGTGCCCAATTACCTTCTTTTCCCTCTTTTGCATAAATATATTCATCAATTTTTTGCCTCTCCTCAAATCAAAAAAATCGTGTATTACAACTCATTCTTTGTGTTATATTGATGTACAACCTCAATTCAGTTTTCTTTCTGCCATTAGTATAGTGTAGCATTTGTAGCTTGTTCTCATACTTAGTGGGTTTCCCTTTAGACATTACAAGACATATCTTATCGAGAGGTACACCTCACTGCACTCAACATCTTCCTCTCAATCATGGTTTGTAAAATTGCAATTAACGAACATAGATTCTTAGTTTCAATTTTCCTTTATAGATTATATTAGTGTTACAAGTTCTCATTATTGTTAGTAGATAAACACATGTTTTGCTAGTTGCATTCCTTTGTTAGTTCAATTATAGCTCTTAATTATAATTGTGATCTTTCGCTTGTTCTAGATTATGTGAGGTTCAGATAAGACTATCTCATAGTCATTTTATACTTGTTTTATAATCCCTGCATTGCTTTGTTTAGGTTTTGTTTTGTGTAGATTCCTTTTTGGCCTTCAATTATTCAAGTGTTTTTCCTTCTAGTGTTCATTTCTCCAAGACCATAAGAGGTTCAGGTTGCACTCCTAGCGTTATTCATTTCTTTCAAAAACATTTATTTAGACACTGTACCTAGCCTTATTCCTTCTCATTCTTTTCTTTTAAAAAACATATTTGGAAAAAAGTGGTTTTTATTTAAAGTTCATCAGATTTTATTAAAATCATTTCATATGAAGATGGTATTAATCATATGAAATGATTTTGATATAATTTGGTGGACTACAGAAAAAATGAAATTTTTAAACATGTTTTTCACATAACGTTTAGCCATTGTCCATTCTTTAGTCTCTACAGTTTCATTTACTAGTTTCATCATATAGTTAATATCGGCTGATTCTTAGTTTTGCAATCATTATTTTACTTTTGAGACAGATTATTTTGTGTGTGTACATGGGTTGCTAGAATTTAAGACAAATGATAGTCTTAGCCAAAAAACTAGATTTTATTTTTTCATAGGTTGTGAGATCATCAAATATACTAAATAGTTTAGTTATTTATCAATATTTTTACACTTTTTTTTAATCATAGATGGGTTAGACACAATTTTTGGGCAATGGTGGGAGGCCTATTCTGTCATGTCCCCTTCTAGCTAGACATTGTACTTTTGTCATGATTAGCCTATCAGTGGCCCTCGTAGGCTAATACGACATGGTTAGATGGTCTTCTCCGCAGTTACCCAAATGGCAGTTCGTTTCTTTGGGCAAGTTTCGACATATTCTGGAGGTTTTCTAATAAATTATTAGAATGTTTATATTTTTAGAAACCTCATGTTACAAAATGGTGTTATATTTGTACTTTATGTTATAATTCATTATTTTATATTAAAGTGCAAATACAATATATTAAAAGGAAAAAATAATAATGAATATTATGATGTTTCTAGAAGCTTCCCAAATGAAGGAAAGGAAAAAAAGTATAAAGGGAGGTATGTGTTGCCATTATGAATCATCTAGATTTGATGGTGTCTTTGTTGTGGTATGCTTGTGGAGCCTAGAGTTTTTTGCAGTGAATCAATTTATCTTTGAGAACGATAAATCCCATTGATAGCATAACTGAGGGAGTGAAATATCTCTTGAAGCGTTGCATTTTGGAGGTGATATTTCAGTCATCTCAATTGGAGCCAAATTTGTGGCCATTGACCAATTTTGGAGAAATCAATTTGGTGAATTTGTGAAGGCTGCATAGCTATATTTTGGTGTTGGTTTCTATATAGCTTAGCATCGATTTTCCTTGGTGAAGAGAGAAGATTGCATTGTACAGAAATTTGATATAAAAATCAAATATTTACAGTCAACGAAGGACGCCATTAGGAGGGATGTTTTTGCTTGTGGGGGTTCCAATTTGCATCGATTCTTTGTTTGGCTTGGTGTGCCCACTTCCTTGGAGCATGGAGATGATATTAGATGCTTGAGACAATGCATATTCATTGCATATTATATTAAATTTGAGATCATACTAGAACAAGGGCGGTTGGCTAGGAAATTTTGATTTAGCTTGGGAGATCATCCTTTCATTTGGAAATTACTTGCTCCTTCATCTATTCCCAAGGTTGCCTCAATCCAACCAGATTTCATTGCATACAAATCATCTTTTAGTATAGCTTATATTTGCAGCTGTAGGTGTGCATCTTTCATAGTAGCATACCATATAATTGTAATTCTTGTTTATGCCAAGAGTCTTGGCTAGTCTAGTGGAGCATTGTATCAAATCATCAATACAAATAAGAATCACAGGTTGTTGGTCATTTATAGTTATCTTTTGAACATTTGAATTGAGATAGTAGGTTGCATGCCAACTGTTCGACTAAATGTCCATTGGTTTTAGGTGATTAGCTTTCTTTGTGAATTCATCTAATTGCATAGAAAAGAACAAAAAAGAAGTCATTCTTGCATCTAGAACTTACCATTGTCATTCTTACATTGTTCTATAAACACTTGAAGCTTTAATCCATCGCCATTCAAACAAATCATCAAACTGTGACAAAAACCAACAAGAAACACTTTGCATACAAAGTGCTTGAAAAAATTTACAAGGCAGCAAGGTGAGACAATTAAGGGAAGATTGGGCAAGGATTGTTACAGTGGTATCAGAGCCTTAATCCTTCCATCTTGGAGGGTTAAAATATCACATGAGAGGTCATCACAGGTACTATACCCATAAAAGAGTAGAACAGGGAGGGAATTGACAAGAAGAAAATCTATTTACAGAGGTACCTTTGGTTGAAATGGGTGACAGAGCAGACACGGGTCCACACAGAGATGAGAGAAGAGACAATGATAGAAATGGTGACAGAGAAGTGAGAGACACTTTGAGAGATTTATGAGTTGGTCAGCAGCAAGTATCTAGGGCCTTACAACAATTAGAAAATACTTTGCAATAGTTGAATTTACCTATAAGATAGCCTTAGGTCCAGGAAGATGATAGGAGTGTAGTTGGGTCCCAAAGAGTGTAGAAAACACCCTCCCACACTGCAGATAGGCCTACTTAGCCCACATTCCTAAGAAATGAACCAGCTGAGGAGAATATTGAAGAGGTTGAGAATCCAACCTATGGTGATGCATACATGGCTGCCCATGATGAATGGCAGTAATTAACACTTGAAGCACAAGAGATTATTCATTTTGATCAGTTTGTACAGATAAGGATGGATTACTATAGGTCTCGGTAGGAGAGAACACCTAGGAATCAGAATAAGGAACTCAAGCACGCTACTAATAAGCTTACTTATCCATGTTTGATGGTAGTGACAAGACTACGACACACTCATGGATTCATAAGTTGGATACCTTCTTGGCTCTTTGACCCATGACAGAAGAGGAATCTATCAAATATGCCACTTTGCATTTGGAGGTAGCAGCACATGAATGGTGGTATCATGGACTAGTTACATTGCAGCACGGTCATATCACATCTTACCAGGAGTTTGTGGATAGACTGATTGAGCATTTTGATAGGAAGGATCTAGAATCATACGTCAGGGATTTAGCCCAACTCAAGCAAGTTGGTAGTTTGGAAAGCTATATTGGAGACTTTCAGAAACTATCAGTAATGGTGCCCAACATCTCAGAGAGACGATTGGTGGTGTTATTCATTGAGGGGTTATTAGAGCCTATGCGAGGATCGATTAAAGCATTTGATCCTCCCACACTTCAAGAGGCATTGAAGAAGGCTAGGAGCATGGAACTTGCAGCCCCGCAAAGCAAGTAATCATCAAAGGGATCTTCTTCATATCAAGACAATAAATCTTTCTCTAAAAAGAAGAACAAACCAGATTTTAAGGGCAAATCATAAACACCTCTAGATAGGGATACACTTAATGATTTGCGTAAGAAGTTATGTTTCTACTGCAAAGGGCCCTATGATGCAAACCATGATTGTCCCTTAAGACCTGAAGGAAAAGCTAATAGAGTGATGTGGGCATATTATGAGGACTTTGAGTTAGAGAAATCATATCAGCAATCTGTCCTAAGGATTCAGGTATGGAGCATGAGGAAGAAAAGCATGAAAGTGAAGGAGAGCATGAAGGGGCAGCGAGGCAACATGATGCACACATCACTAGCATCCATCACATTTAGAATGCATGGAGTTCTAGCAAGGTAAAAGATTATCACTCTCATTGACACAGGGGCAACTCATAATTTTATTGATGCTTGATTGGTTGATAGGCATGGAATCAGGATAGAGGAATTTGAGGGAATAAGAGTTAAGGTGGCAGATGGTTATACCCTCAAGTACGAGAGGAGGATATCAAATTTGCCTATGTGTTTGAACAACTATGAGTTTATGACCAAATTCTATGTGGTGAATATGGGTGATATAGATATGGTACTTGGCATGAGATGGTTACATGACATAGGGAAAATCAACCTGGATCTCAGAGAGATGGAAATGACATTTCAGGTAGATGGAACAACTCATGTCCTCAAGGCTATTTGAAATTCTAGTTTCAGGATGATTTCTTTTAGGATAGAGAGACTTATGAGGCATGACATGGCTGAGTGGGCAACTGAGTCTATTTTGATGCCTACACAGGGTGAGTAGCAAAAGCTAGTTTACAATCCAAACATTCAGGAGTTAAGAATTAAGCACACTAAGGTATTCAGTGATATTCCACCAGGAAGACCACCAAAAAGAGGGATTGAGCATATCATTAAGTTAGAGGAGGGTGCTAAGCCCATGATGGCCACCCCATATAGGCACCCCAAGAGGCTGAAGGATGAAATAGAGAAAAATATTAAGGAGTTGTTGGCCATGGGACACATTAAACAAAGTCACCTTTTGCATCATCAGTAGTCTTGGTCAAGAAAAACGATGGTACATTTTGGATGTGTATTGATTATAGGCTCTTGAATAAAAAAACAATCACGAACCGTTACCCCATCCCTAGAATTGATGAGTTGATAGATGAGTTACATGGTGCCTGCTACTTCTTCAAAATTAACTTGAGGTTGGGGTATCATCATATTCGTGTCAAGGAGTAGGACATAGAGAAGATGGCTTTCAGGGGCCATTATGGACATTTTGAGTTTGTGGTTATGCCATTTGGGCTAACCAATGCTCTGGTGGCATTTCAGTCTACGATAAATAGGGTCTTCCATTCGTAGTTAAGGAGGTATGTGTTGGTATTCTTTGATGATATCTTGGTATATATCAGAACATGGGAGCATCACATTGCACATCTTGATGTGGTTTTGGGTATTCTTGGAGGTCAATCCTTGTATGCCAAGGAATCCAAGTGTGACTTGGGAATGATAGAATTATTGTATCTTAGGCACATCATTAGTGCTGAGGGGGTACGTATGGACCCAGAGAAGATCAAGGTGATTGTTGAATGGCCTGCTCCAGAGAACCTTACTCAACTTAGAGGATTTTGGGGATTGTGTGGTTTCTACCGTAGGTTTGTTAATGGATATTCACGGCATGCGGCACCACTCACTGATTTGATGAAGAAAGGGGCATTTTTTTGGACTCCTGAACCATAGGATTGTTTTGAGATGTTCAAAATAATTATGACTTCTTGCCCAGTTCTTACATTATCAAATTTCTCCAAACCCTTTGAGCTACAGTGTGATGCATCAGGGGAGGGGATAGGTGCAGTCCTTATGCAAGACAAGCATCTGATTGCTTTTGAGAGTCAGAAGCTTTGTGGTTCAAAGAGAGGGTACAATATATATGATAAGGAGATGTTGGCCATCGTGCATGCATTGGCCAAATTTAGGCAGTATTTGGTAGGCAACAAGTTTGTGGTGAAAATAGACCATAATAATTTGAGGCATTTCCTTGGATAGATATATCTTAATGATCGACAACAGAAATGGGTCAGCAAGATGCAATCATATGATTTTGACATCTCCTTTGTCAAGAGGACACAGAATGTGGTTGTTGATGCTTTATCTAGACGTCCACACTTGAGTTCTATGACTAGGATAGCAGATGATTGGTGACACTTGATAGTGGTAGAGTATGCCAAGGATAGTTGGGTTGCAGGTATTGTTGAGGGGTCAGTATAGGATGCTAGATATATAGTTGTAAATGATTTAATCATTTACAAAGGAAGGATCTATTTGATCCCAGGATCGAAGATGAAGAACATTATTTTGAGGACCTTTCATGATACACCCATGGTAGGTCATCCTGAGTATTTCAAGACTTACATGTAGATTCGGGAGAGGTTCACTTGGAAGGGCCTCAAATAAGATGTTCTACGATATGTCAGAGTGTCTTGTTTGTCAACAAAATAAATAGGAACACACATATCCAGCAGGTTTACTTCAGCCACTTTCGATCCCTGATAGGAAGTGGGAATGCTTATCTATGGATTTCATTACTGGATTACCCAGAGCTTAGGGATGGGATTGCATATATGTGGTTGTGGATTGTTTGACTAAATATGCTCACTTCCTTTCGATCTCAACTACTTACTCAGCTACGCAGGTGGTAGAATTATTCTTCTATGAGGTAATTAGGTTTCATGGGTTACCTCGAAGCATAGTCAGTGACAGAGACAGTCAGTTTATGAGTCATTTCTCGTAGGAGCTATTTAGACAGTGTGGGATAGAATTCACTCTAAGTACTAGTTACCACCCATAGACCGATGGGCAGATGGAGATTGTGAATAAATGCATAGAAAGCTACCTCAGGAACTACATAGCAGGGCAACAGAAGGATTGGGTTAAGTGGTTATATTTATGTGAGTATTGTTACAATACCACTTACCATCTCTCTATTTAGATGACACCAAACCTGGCATTGTATGGGTATGATACATCGAGCTTTCTAGATTTGTTATTTGGAGATAGATGAGTGCCTAGTGCTGGTGATCTATTGCAGGTGAACCAGGACATTATGAGAACATTGCGAGAAAACATATAGAAGGCCCAGAACCAACAAAAGCAGTATGCAAATCAAAATTGAGTTGAACGCTCATTTGAGGTTGGTGATATGGTGTATTTGATGCTACAACCACACAGACAGTCTTCTCTTAAGAAAAGTAGATCCGAGAAGCTTAAGCCATGATACTATGGGTCATTCAGGATTATCAGGAGAGTAGGCAAGGTGGCTTATGAGTTGCAGTTACCAGCTGATAGTAGAGTACATAATGTCTTCCATGTGTCACGCCTCAATAAGGCATTAGGACATCTTGTGGTTCCTTCCATGACTTTGCCACCCCTGGATGATGAGGGGAAATTGATATTGGTGCCTGAGGCCATCTTGGATGTTTGAGAGAGGACTTTCTGGGCATGGGTCATCAGGGAATACTTAATTAAATGGAGGGACTTGCCAGTTGAGGATGCTACTTGGGAGAGTGAGAAGATTCTACAACATCCAGATTTGAGATTGCTTGGGGACAAGCAATTTTAGGAGGGGCAGACTGTAATGTCCCCTTCTAGATAGACATTGTAATTTCAGCATGATTGGCCTATCAGTGGCCCTCGTAGGCTAATACGGCATGGTTAGAGGGTCTTCTCCACAGTTACCCAAATGGCAGTTGGTTTCTTTGGGGAAGTTTTGACATATTCTGGAGGTTTTCTAATGATTTATTAGAATGTTTCTATTTTTAGAAACCTCATGTTACAAAATGATGTTATATTTGTGCTTTATGTTATAATTCATTATTTTATATTAAAGTGCAAATACAATATATTAAAAAGGAAAAATAATAATAAAATATTATGATGTTTCTAGAAGCTTCCCAAATGAAGGAAAGAAAAGAAAAAGGATAAAGGGAGGTGTGCACTGCCATTATGAATCATCCAGATTTGATGTTGTCTTTGTTGTGGTATGCTTGTGGAGCCTAGAGTTTTCTGCAGTGAATTAATTTGTCTTTGGGAACGATAACTCCCATTTATAGCATAACCGAGAGAGTGAAATATCTCTTGAAGGGTTGCATTTTGGAGGTGATATTTCAGTCATCTCAATTAGAGCCAAATTTGTGGCCATTGGCCAATTTTAGAGAAATCGATTTTGTGAATTTGTGAAGGTTGCATAGCTATATTTTGGTGTTGGTTTCTATATAGCTTAGCATCGATTTTCCTTGGTGAAGAGAGCAGATTGCATTGTAGAGAAATCTGATATAAAAATCAGATATTTACAGTCAAGGAAGGACGCCATTAGGAGGGATGTTTTTGCTTGTGGGGGTTCCAATTTGCATCGATTCTTTGCTTGGCTTGGTGTGCCCACTTCCTTGGAGCATGGAGATGATATCAGATGCTTGAGACAATGCATATTCATTGCATATTATTTTTAATTTGAGATCATACTAGAACAAGGGCGGTTGGCTTGGAAAATTTGATTTAGCTTGGGAGATCATCCTTTCACTTTGAAAATGCTTGCTCTTTCATCTATTCTCAAGGGCGCCTCAATCCACCCAGATTTCATTGCATACAATTCTCCTTTAGTATGGCTTATATTTGCAATTGTAGGTGTACATCTTTCATACTAGCATACCATATAATTGTAACTCTTGTTTATGCCAAGAGTCTTGGCTAGTCTAGTGGAGCATTGTATCAAATCATCAATACAAATAAGAATCACAAGTTGCTAGTCATTTATAGTTATCTTTTGAGCATTTGAATTGAGATAGTAGGTTGCATGCCAACTATTCGACTAAATGTCCATTGGTTGTAGGTGATTAGTTTGCTTTGTAAATTCATCTAATTGCATAGAAAAGAACAAAAAAGAAGTCATTCTTGCATCTAGAACTTACCATTGTCATTCTTGAATTGTTCTATAAACACTTGAAGCATTAATTCATCATCATTCAAACAAATCATCAAACTGTGACAAAAACCAACAAGAAGCACTTTGCATACAAAGTGTTTGAAAAAAATTACAAGGCAATAAATTGAGACAATTAAGGGCAGATTGGGCAAGGATTGTTACATATTAAAACTATGATTAACCAACTTATATTGTGTAAAATGTCATGCTTCAACTTGAAGAGAAGTGTCCATGCTTCTATCATAAAAACAGGGTAAGGTCTATACATTTCTTGATACAACGCCTAGTTTCCTTGGCAAGATGGGAGACGTGTAGCCTAAATCATATTAACATTAACCACCACAATTTTAACAACGTATGGATGATATATGACTTCATTACGATTCCTAAATGATGTAACAATTCTAAAATGATTTACTTCATGATAAAAAAAATTATCTCATACATAATATAATTTTAGTCATTTTCAGATATACAATTTGTATGACCATCGAGACATTTTGTTGTGCTCTCGCATGTCAAATATAGCTTGAAATGCTCAAAAGAGCACATTTTCTCAATACTATGATAAAATTATACCAATGATCGAAATCTTCAATAGATTTTAAGCGCCTTGAAACTAGAGCAAAAATACACTCTCTATGACAAAGTTATGGTCTTCAAAAGTTTTCTTTGTTAATCTTTCTCAAAAACTTACTCATGATAGATTTAGCCAAAAATAACCCAAATAAACCCTAACCCTAATATTTTTTTAATAACAAAAAGGAGAAACAAATTCAAGGTCGCTTGAGCTCATCATAAGGACATCAGAAACAAATTTGTTCATGTCCAAACTTGCCCTGAATAAGACAAGAAACAACCCAAATAGGAAGTTAGAACATTTCCCTTCTATTAGTTGAGGTGGTTTGTATGTTAGGTTCTTCTACGTTTTTCTTCAAACCTATAATATAAGAAAGTGGTTTTACATCACAATGCACTACATTCACCTACACTACTTCACAATCAGTTTTAATTAAATAAACTAGTAAAATCATTCCTAATTACAGTAAAGAACATTCTAGAATAATTTAAAAGTGCAAAGAGAGTGTTCTAGAAGAAAACTTGAACTATTACAAATCTTAAGACAACCCAAAGAAATAGACATCGAAAAACAAGTCCAAACAGAAAGTTGAACGAATCCTATAGAGCTTAAAGAACTTTTCATATACATTTATAACCATAAAATTTCTTTACTGGTACAACTAGAATCGTAGCAATATGTTTCGGGCAACTATCAAATATTGTGAAACTAGTTTGACGACATTGTTCCTCTGCTCCTAGACTCTAAAAACTTTGCTCACTTTTCTAGAATTCATAGCGAGTCACTGGGAAACAACTCACCTTCCTTGGAACCCTAATAACTCATCAAAGACCAATTAGCAATGGTAGAGTTAACGAGGTTCTTATGTTACCCCTCCATTATCATAAATTCCCTATTTTGGAACACGACACTCAATGCATTTTAGCAAGCAATGTGGGGATGCAAGCCCTAATCCCTCTATGACTTTCGTGCTAGTATGACAAGTGGCAAAATGCAAATGAAGACTCTAATCTTGAATCAAATTTTGCTCTAAACGTTCAAGTTCTACTCTTCATAAATCCTAAAGTCTTTCTCTCAATTTGTGGCTCATACTCTTCAATTCATTGCCCTATATATGCTAATGCACGTGTATTTATAGACTCCCCAAACTCAATTTAGGACCCAATTGGCATGCAAACTGACACACAATGGACAAAAAAGGCCAACAAAAAAGGAACACAAGGCATAGGGTAGTTAAAACGTAGACACCTAATTTTGGTACAAAACTTATAATTTCAATTTGTTATCATGTTTTTATGCATATGAGTCATTGGTTTGGATTATGCTCTTAATGGTACTTTCACTTGTCTTTTCATCTCTTTATTCTTCTCTGCATGGCCGTGTGTTCTTATTCTTCTGGTTTTCTCTCTCATCTAGGTTTTATATATATATTGGGATCCTATATATCTCTACTTGGGCGTTCAAGTCATCTCCAATGATTGAGAGCTCTATAGGGTAGGCCATTGGCAGGGGACGAAGGCTCAAGGGATCGGGGGCGAAGGTTCAAGGGATCAGGGGTGGCGGGGAAGGTGGGGAAGGGGCTCGAGTTTTATCCCATTGGTCGAGCCTCTAGATAGATACATAGGGTAAGCGTATGGCCATATATAGAGAGTGGATATATAGGGTCAAGGTGTGACCAAATAGATGGTAGATAGTTGGACCTTCCCCTTGGCCTTCTAAGGTCAGTGCGAGTGCCTAAAGGCCCACCAATTAAACTATTTATAAATTTTGTGCATGTTGTATCTTTTTCCCATAAGTAAATTTATTATTTAATTGAAAATAAGTTATAATAGTGCACTCAAAGTAAAATAATGTTCAAGATTGGTTTATCCCTAATTTGAATTATAAGTTTAAACAGTGAAGAAGAGAAAACTATTAGTGATGCAAGCTTCGAGACTAATTGTCGCGTGACTCAACAAGAGCAAAAAACCTAAAGACATTGCACGTGATAAGAAATTAAATTGTTATCGCCTTCCATTCTTTAATGTGAATACAAATAAGGTGTCATGAGACATAGCTAGCATGTTTGCCATTAGCTTTGTATTTTCCTCAATCATTTGGTGCTCAACTATGATGCTTTCTAATTATTATTTCTTATCGCATGTATTGATGACATGTTTTATGGACATAACCATTAATGTGCTTATATTGGTATAGTCTTGAAATACATTAAGGCTAAAATAAATCCATGTAAGCACCCAATTTTGACACTACGCAACATCCTAGTCATCACAACATGATGCAACATCCCAATCGCGTGAGACCACATAGTTTTCATCTACTAGATACCTTTTCATCAACAATAACCCTCTATGTTGCAGTTTCTTTCTTCCCATTTGTTTGCCACTATTCATTCAATGTTCACTCCTAGCCACCTTTTTTTCACTTGAGTATGGCAAAATCACCATGTTTCAATACTATGATGATTTCAAACCTCGAACGTACAAACACGCAACATCTCTTAGTTCTTGAGACCTTTTCATCTATTAGATACCATGTGATCATTTGCCTCCTAGTCTCTTTGCCACTACTCATTCCTTGTTCACTCCTAGGCCCCTTAGTTTCAGTTGTGTGGATGGTGAAACTATTGCAACGATTCGGTAATCACATTAACCCATAGTTTTGTAAGGTTCTCAGCACAAACAAACCAAAGGTTGGGAATTGAATATAAATCACTTTACATGGCTTTGTCTTCTCATTTGCACTTCCAAAATCCTCTAATTGCACCCAATTTTGTTCTTTACCCTCTTTGCATATATATTCATCAATTGTTTGCCTCTCCTCAAATCAAAAAAATCATGTATTACAATTCATTCTTTGTTTTATATTTGATGTACAACCTCATTTCAATTTCCTTTCTACCATTAGCATAATTTAGCATTTGGAACTTGTTCTCATACTTTGTGGGTTTCCATTTGAACATTATAAGACATCTTATCTAGACGTTGCACCTTTAGTAAACTCAAAATCTTCCTCTCAATCACGGTTTGTAAGAATGCAATTGAGAGGTCAAAGATTCTTAGTTTCAATTTTTCTCTATAGATTAGTTTAGTGTTACATGCTTTCATTATTGTTAGTAAATACACGTGTTTTGCTAATTGCATTCCTTTGTTAGTTCAATCATAGCTCTCAATTCTAACTGTGATCTTTCCCTATTCCAGAACATCTCATAGTCCTCATCTTAAACTCATTTTATAATCCCTATAGTGCTTTGTTTAGATTCATTTCCAAAGCCTCTTTCATTCTAATTGTGTTCATTTCTCCAAGGCCAAAGAGGTTCAAGTTGCACTCCATATTGCTAACATCAAACTCCTTTACCACCTCTTATTGTTGTGTTTAGTGTCTTGTTAAGCTCTCATCCCTTATTAGGTTGCTTCGTATGTGCAAGCTTATTGCATCTAATTCCTTCCTAATTGTTGTTAAGTGTGGTTGATTCTTTAATTTGCTAATTTGTGTTCTCGAACATATGATTTCAGACCTGCCCTTCATTGTTTTCAAATCTCTTACATGTTTGTAACCATCCCTTTGTCAAACTTCAATTGTTCCATAATCTTAACAAAGTACCGTTCTTCCTTGATCTTTCTCTATTGCAGTCATTTCCACCCTTTACATATTCTTGTTTGTTGGTCTTAAAAGAGTAGTATCTTTCATTGCTTTCATTGGTCTTTAAGTGTGTATTTCGATCTCTTATGAGATCCTTGGATTAATAGAATTTTCGTAGATGATCTCACAATCACTACATGAACACACAATTATAAGTCAAAAATTATGATTTTAATAGAGGATCTCACAATAGTTAGTTATGCTCATCTCTATTGCCCTACATGAACACACAATTAAAGTCCAACATTAGAAATTTCATAGAGGACAATAGTTAGTTATGCTAATCTCTATCGCCCTACATGAACACGCAATTATAAGTCAAAACTACACAATAAATCACCAAGCATTCATTTCAGAGAATCACCACCAAAAATCACAGCAAATGACACTCCCAATTTTAAATAAAATATATTATCAACTTACAAACAAAATATTTCAACATCTCCTCCCCATCATAAATTGTATTAGAACCCATATACCATATGTTTGCCCATCACTCTATTACGTGCAGCAATCAATACAAACATATTACCGGCCACTACGTACAAATTTGCACGTCTTCCTATTTCTTTATGTTAACACTGTTTGTAATCAGCATATACTCATAAAAGGGAAAAACACCACAAAATATATATATTGTTTTAAACACAATGTAGCAGAATCATTTAGGATGAACTCCCACCTCTTTGTTTTTGATGCCATGAACTTCCATTATCATAGTACACAAACGCATGGCTTTGACTTTACCACAGCAAAACAATGATGTTTTCAGTGCAAATGGACACTACTAAATAGTGTAAACCATGCTCGATTGTCATCTAAAACTGTTACAGGCAACAGCAACCTACACTCAAAATTCCATTTGTTGAGATAATGCATGTCTGTCCTGTACTGTGAAAGTGGTCTGTGATGTCATTCAATTGTAAAGGGATCGCGCACCTGGTGCTCAAGCCACTCCATCCTGATAGTCACCCGGGACATCTTGTTCCACTTTAAGCATTTTTTTGCAGCAAGGAAAACAAATTTCAAGAGACAGCAAATAAAATAAAAAGGGAAAAAGTGAGAACAAAATAGAAACTCTACAAACAATGCATTAAAAGTTGTGTTACATAAGTACAAACAAATTACATATTTAAGTGCAGTTCAAGGTATTAAATTATCTCATGTTTTCATGGTACCACACAAAATTTAGACCAAGCTAATTCTCAGCATAGAATAATAACTATAGTTGCATAGCATTCAAGTGCAACTCATCCAAAATGCTTATATGACTACCACACAGAGGCATATATGACATCCACTTTATACAAACTGAGTTATTCCGCAGGTTCTCACAGTTGCCAATCATAAGCATAAGTCAACCCATTAATTCCTGAAATTTTGATGACATAACAAATTTTGCTATGCTCCAAGAGCTAGAATTATATGATAATTATTGCATTTCTGGTTACGTCTTATTAAGAAAAGAAAGGAGCCCATGTGTGCCTTTCTAAAGATTAAGGTCCAGACATGAGGGAAGATGAAAGTTTCAAATTAATTCTACAGATAAATTAAAAAATAAGATACCGGAACTACAATCTAAGACTGGCAAAAAGAGCAGACGCCACAAGGATTGATTAGCAATTAGAAAGTCTCCTCTCATAATTTATTAAATTCATTTACCGCATATCATTTGCAGTTACGGATGCAAGGTAGATTAAGTATGCATAGATATTTAAGAAAAAAATAAAATATATGCCACAGTGATCACCTGTCAAAATTACTGAAATGAGAATCCCAGAAATACACATCCTATCATCATGCTAGAACAACTGCACAACTCAAAAGACAATCATTAGCCCAGTCAGCAAAAAAGAACATAATATGACTCCTAGCATCTATATGATGATTGAATATCACAAATTGGTGCCTCCAATTGATTTTTGATGAAATATTTCTATTTTCTAAACACGATTATTACAAGGACTCTTGAAAGAATATGTGAAATCTACACCTCAACCCGTACCACTTAAACAATATCTCAAAATATAATTTCCTGCTTTTCCTAAAGCTCTTCATTGAACTCAATTTAAAATCTGGTGAACCTAGTCCCCAACAGGAACAGACAAATCATTTGCCCTGATCCTACTCACTCCTATAAAATGCAAAATAATCATCCTATCACCAAACACCAAACACAAAAATTGGTTTGTTTGCATTATACACTCCAAATGAACTGCTACCCGCAGTTTCATGCTGGCTGGTTTCCTTCATTGTCCATACCCCACTCTTCTTCTGCCTCGTTTCCATTAACAAGAACCTCTCCTTCAGTAGAGCCTTCTGCTTCTACATACTTCTCTCCATCAATTGTTTCTTCTTGAGTTCCATCATGAACATAATCTTCAATTGTTTCTTCTTGAGTTTCATCATGAACATAATCTTCACTGGTGTCTACTACCTACAAGTTTGAATAAGCACAAACATCTCAAACTATAAACAGAACATAAGCACATTAAAACAATCATCAATAGATTCAATACAAACAAAAACCAGTCATGGTCAGGATGATTTAGACTCGAAAGAAGAGCAGAGAAGATATACCTCATGAACAGAATCCCCATTTTCTAGAGGCGCTCCTCCATCAATGTGCAAATTTTTGAACACCTCTATAAGGTCTGTATTCCTTGTATGCATATATTTTGGATAATCCTCAGCAGGAGGGAAGCCATTCCTGCAGTTAATCATGAAAGAATGCAAAGCAAATGACTTCAGGTTCTATGAAATGTTTATCTAGAATCTCCAAATACCACATTGATAAAAACCTTGAATTCCTTAGTTTAGATTCTGCATCGAGTGCCAAAAGCCAGTCGTCAAAGAGGTTAGGGTAGTCCTCTGGATCAGCTAGAGACTCTGCAGCCTTTTGATTTACCTATGAAACACAGAGCAAGACCAGGATATTAACAAAGACAAGTCATTCCATCAATAGAATATTGCTAATAGTAAATACAGTTGCAACATCTGAGCCACGCAAAGTTCTTGGTTGTACAGCAAAACCAAGCTGCTTATAAATATTAAATGTAATTAAGAATTATAAATATATCAAGCAAGAAACAAAGAAATCCCTCTTTGTGCATATCGAGGAAAATTGTTATCACTTGCACATACTCCTGATTCAATTTAATGCACAATGTGACTTCTAATTTCAATTATATATGCATTGATAGAAACTTGGTTTCACAAAACCTGGGTAACATAGAATTGGGAAATCCATAATATCTTAAGAGGAAAAGCAGCTATATAAACGATCTTGTAGAATAATAATATACCTTGCTAAGGTCATCACGCCAAGTGGCGGCGATTCCTGAAACCTTGCTTGGTAGATAGGATCGTGCCATAAAAGCAGCCTCCGGTATGCGATTGCTGCCAATGATAACAAATGAAAATGAGTTATAAAGAATCCCAGCTACCAAATCTAAAGCCAAAATTGCTATAGTTCAGCCCCAAAAAACACCACCATTAGGCATGTTACCTATCCACCAATAGCTGGATGCATTCTTCTAATCTACCCAGCAGAAATAGACAAAGGAAAGTAACATTGTTTTTCCCCTGCTCTCTGGCAAGTGTAGCAAGTTTAGCCATCCCCTCTGCATCTCCCATTGAAGAGTAGAGAAGCAACAATCCACTTAGATCCGATGCATGGCTAAGACATTCCTCAGCCATGTCTAACTGCACCACAGAGAACATAGAAGAGGAAACTCATATAAGTCAAGCATACTAAAAACATAAGAATATAAAACTCTATTTCTTTCTTTTATTTAAAGGCATAGATAGATTATGAATGTTACTTCTTTAAGAGGTTAACAAGTCATAATTTTATGTGATAAATGTTCTTAATTAGGGAAAACATTATCCCAAATTCTAATATTTAGGGCCACTTTAATTTTTTTTAAATGAATATACACATTTCTTTTATTTTCAGTTGCAATCTTGTTTGCTTTCCATCAATTTTGGTTCCCATGATTTTCCTTCAATTCATTGGAATAAATCTGAGTCTGTAAATTATTTCAATGAGTTGATCCTAAAAAATACGATGTCTTTTTTGGACTAGAGCATGCTTAAACACTAGGTTTTAAACTCTCCAAGATTTAAACAGTCCTTTCCCATTTAAATTAGCACCACAGTTTTCCTATATGAAATTTCAGCTCCAGTCTTCCTGCCACACTGTAAGTAAACTTAAAGATAACGAATCAACAATGAAACCCTGAGGACCCACCAACACATGGCATAAGGACAAGTTGCTCCATCACACTCATTGTCTTAGACGGAGTTTTCACACATAAATAAACACGGTATTAAGTGACTTAACGAATGCATCCAGCAAATCCCTCCAAAGAAACAGAGTTGCACAGATTAAATTATGTTTTAAAATAGCTTTCTTCTGTTTTCAAGCAATGACAACATGGGTTGCCATCTGATACACCCTGTTGGTGCAGTTTGCTATTAGCACCATAGAAAATCACCTGGCCTATCAGATCATTCCTAGACTTCCTAAGGTTTTTCTATAAATACTCCATTCTCTCACCTAGCCAATCAGATCGTTTCTTGGCTTCCTTCAGCAATTGTAGAGTAAAAAATTCTGATTTTGGTTGAAATCTTGACTTCTCTCTTTTTTGAAAAAAAATCTCATTATTCTGTCAAAAATTCAATTTTGACATTATTTAGGGTAAAAGGGGTCATTCTGTTCATAGGTGTGTGTCATTTTCAGTCTTTTCCAAAAACTTCATGTGGGTATTCTGAAACAATTGTGGGTTTTCAATTTCAGAAGTTTTTCAGGGATTTTGTGAGCATTTTATGGACTATAAGCAATTTTTTGGAGAATTACAGCAAACAATTGTGTTTCTAAAAAAAAAATGAGGATTTTCAAAAAACTACGAAAAAATAATTTCAGGATCTGGAAAAACTACTTTCCTAGGTCAATTTCACAGGTTCAAAAGATTTTCAAGGTACATACTTTTTTTTAAGAAAATCGAAAAACAAATCACAAATTCTTCTGTTGCAAAGAATTTTGGAGACACTTTTCAAACCACCTTCGTGTCTCTTTTTTGTTTTGGGGCTAAGTTACCGATTTGGGTTCGGTTCAGGTTTGGGTTCAAAGAACTGCATTCGCTAGTACGGTAAAAAAAAATTGCCTTCAGTACGGCTTGGGTTCAGCAGTACAAAAAATATAAAAAATTATAGCCTAATAAATAGGAAATTAGTGACATTAATCACATAAAATGCATATAAAAAACAAAACCACCACAAAATACTAACTAAATGCCAAATGTCATAATAATCATAAATATCAATAATAATTAATTACACCAAAATTAATGTTCATAGTCATCTTCCTCTTCATCGAGCATCGATATCAACGTCATGATGTGGTTCATTAGAACCACAAGAACTAGCACTCCCGCCACTCCCACTAACTAAGTTGTGTCGCCAAAGAGGTGTGTCAATGTCAACTAAGTAATACAATGTTGCTTGATGAAGCTTCAACCCTATATCAGCAACGGAAGGTAAGTGTTCAATGAGAAAATGAGAGGTATGTGCTTTTGCTTTTGTGTTTTGCTTTTATTATTTGTTCTTTTATCTTGTGTTTCACTTAACTTTTCGAGTTTGCAATGCATTTTTTATTATATTTAATCATTGCTTTATGTCAAAATTTGAGAAAAAAATAAGAAAAAAAATAAAATAAAACATTTTTGGCTCAGATTCTGCCCGGGTTCTTCCAGGTCCTGTTCAGTGTCCAGGATGAACCTGGGCCGTTTCCCAAGGAAACTGAACCCATACCCAAATCGGGTACGTCCCCATGCAGGGGGGGTTCTACTATGTTGGACAAATCGGTATCTTAGTTTTGGGGGCACTTACATCAAGTACCCCTTGTTTCATACCTTGCGTACAAATTTCTAGCATTGTTGTTCTTTGTGCCTTGTTTTGGGAACATTTCTTGGGGCATTTCTACAACTCTCTTGAGGTTTTGTGTTGAGCTCCTTCTTGGGGCATCTTGGTAAGGCCTTGTGGTGCCTTCTTGTGTATGTGCAGCTTCAGGCATGCCTATGGTTTCTCTTTATCACTGATATCTTCTTTTGTTGTCTCACTTTGCTTGTGGATGTATGTGAACCCCTAATCTACTACATGGAGCTACTTTGTTGCAAAC